>OY744475.1:220758862-221358862 GCA_963556175.1 Tipula confusa | reverse complement strand
AAGCAAAATAAATTATTTTCGTTAAATTAAATTAACTAGTTTGCTAAATATTTTTAATGTAATTAGTAAAACCTGAAGTTAGAGAACGTCAATATCTCAGTAAAATATATCTAAATAAATAATTAAATGTTTTGATGTACGACAGTATGACGTATTCTATTTTCTTTAATTAACCTGATTACAGCTGAAAAATGAAAAACAGAATGAGCGAATGATTCACAGTTTTCTTAACATACTAGCTGCCATGGATTTTATAACTCATGACATTCATAAAGCGCAGTAAAAAAAATAATAATCGAAATCACTGTGGCAGTCAACGAGGTAAAAAAACTTTATGCTTTTGTTAAAGCACACAGTATTATTTTACTATTTGTGTATGAGTTTATATGTTTAATACACCAACATTATCAAAACGTACATAATATTATGTGTGTTCGTTTTTTTTTTATATAATTTTAAGTGAATTTACCTTGTACTTAATGTTATATAAAAAAAAAAAATTCTCGTGAATTTTTAATTACTGCTCCATTATCTCAAATTTTTTTTTTCTGAAAATTTTGTACCGTTGAAATTTTGCAGAGTGTGTCTGTAAATAAAGAAGGAAAATGTTTTTAATTTTTCTAAAGTATAGTGTGTCAACAAAATGTTTGTTTTTTTTTTAAATTAATGTGAAAAACGTGTCATTGGTGGAAATTTATGGTTTGGATCATTATATGGCCAAGACTAATATTCCTACAGTAAATATAAATAAGATATAAAAACAAAATTTTTCATTTAAATATTAAATGCAGCTTTAGGTTTTTTTAAAAAAGCTTTAAGCATTTTTAATAAAATATTCCAAATAAGAAAAAATATTATTTGACCGCACAAAAGTTAAATGATTATGGTTTCTGCACGCCTAAAAGTGGCCCTATTATGATGGCTGATTCCATAATGAAAAGCTCGTAACATCAGTAACAAGAATGCTATAAAATGAGCACACATTTTAACAAAACATTTTTAAGCGCACAAATTTGGACAGTGCTAACCTTTTGCAAATTTTTGAAAATGAATGAAGGGTTAGGAGAGCTCCATTCGTTGCAGGAAAAAAAAAGTTTAGAAAATGCCTTTATTATTGTAATACTAACTTTAAAAAAATTATATAATTTTTCCTGAAATTGATCACCTTTCTACCTCATTGAGTAGTTGGATATCAAAATGGATCAAAAAAGGTATGTTATACTTCCACAATGTTTACCATAATTAACGATCACATAAAAATTAAAAAAAAAAAATTCCTTAAACCAAAAAACTTTACCACATACTGTAAATATACGTACTGTGTTCAAATGTCATTTACTTTTTGACATCAACCTCACCTACATATATGAAAAACTCAGCATTGTGGTTTTCTAATTATATAAATTAACTTTTATCGGACCATTAAAACCAAAACAAAAAAAAGCTCATATGGATTTCGCTAAACCACAGCAGAATACTCATTTTTATGATTTTAATCAAAATTAAACCGAAACGTCGTAGGAGTAAAAGGTATTAAATTTCGTCCAAACATACACAGAGTCGTCTGGTTTTTACCACTTTATAGTCGTATAGGGCATTCGTATATACTCGTGGTAACCAAAAACAATTCCAATGAAAATTTTCTTTGATTGACATGTACCAATTTTTTTATTTTTATTTTTTTGTTGGTTGTAATTTCATTTGTTGTACACGACCGAATATGTCGAATGAATGTGCTGGAAACATCATAAATGCATTTATTGCTTCGAAGTTATGGAGACATATATACGCGAGTTATACGAGCGTGTTTGTACCAAACAACCAAATAAACAAGTTGATTTTTACTGTTATGATTATTATTATACATAGAGGCAATGCTGGTTCAGTACATATCCCAACAACAATCATAATAACGAACTGAGTAGGAATTTTTTTTTATTTACTTTTCATTTCGAATTCATTTGATGCTACACCAACTTCTCGCACATTGACGTACCGGTTATAAAGAGTAGACAAAAATTACTGGGACTGAATGAAACATCGATCTGCATTATAGACAATGGATAAATTTCAAAGTTGAAGGCTTATATAAATGTATTTTGGGAAACTATATCAGGAGGATTACGAAGACGAGAACCATTGCCACATATGCAGCTGCGCATATTTTGAGCAAATGACGAAAAAATAGATTCCACTGTAAAATGGCATATGTAGTGACAAAAAAACTAATTTTGTGGGTTTATCCCTATAATGCTAAATAATACTCAAAATACCTGAGATAATGGCAGGTTTCCTTCTTTCTATAGGTGTGCTTACGACCATATCATTTTGGAATTAAAACAAAATGACGTAAGAATTCTGAGCCATTAGATCGATTTTTAAACTTTTTCAAAGATTTACCTTCATTTGATCAATCGGCCTAGATTAACTTTATTGGTAATTATGGCCAATGACTGTTCAGTATTTTCTTAACAAAAAAAAAAGTTCTTGTCCTATACCCTCGAAACATTTAGTTCCCGAAACATCTCTACCCTTTTCAGTCTTAAAGCGCTTCTAAGGGTGTTTTCCAAATGCTTGTTGTCTTGTAAAAAAAATTGTGCTGTGGCTATTACTATTAGTGGTTTTTTCAATTTATGCCATCAACTTTTGACAATCAATGAAACTAAAGTAAGATTTTACAGGTAGTAGTTGATCGAATACTTGATGCAATATTTTAATTGTTGATGCAATATTTCAATTGTTTAATTTTTCTTCCCTCCCTAAAAGATAATTTAAGGAGTTCTCTAGATATGTCATGCAACGATCTGAACAAGATTTCTGCCAAAATATCTAACAGATAAACCCGTATGTGACTGTTTTCTTTTTTACAGTCTCTTTTTTTACATTTTGACACTTTGTTTACGTAACACTTTGGTTGGTATTATAAATTAAGGATGTATAGGCAGATACTAAACATCTGGTATCGGCCCCAAAAAATATACCTGGACGTTTTTATTCAACACTTTTTATCCACTTTATTCGACACAAATTACTGAAATTATTAAAAATAAAATTTTATTAAACCAATTAAACGTTCAAATTTGATTCAATTTACCGTTTTATGCGAAATACATCATGTATTTAAATGCAAATATTAATTATATTCACTGTACTTGACACATAATCACCAAAATTATTATAAATATATTGATTTGATTAATCTATTTAAACTTTAAAAGTCAATAAACTTTAGAATTCACCGTTTTATGTCAAATTATTCAAGTGTTTACATAGAAATCTTATTTATATTCACTTGTACTTGACACAAATCACCGAAATTTTTATGAATTAAATTTTATTAAACCAATAAAATGTTCAAATTCGATCCAATTCACAGTTTTATGCCAAATAAATCATGTATTTAAATGCAAATCTTAATTATATTCACTACACTTGACTCATAATCACCGAAACTATTAAAGTAAGATTTTATTAAATTGTTCAAATGATGATGATTTTATTAGATGATCAAATTTGATTGAATTCACCGTTTTATGCAAAATACAGCAAGAAGTTGCATGCAAATATTATTTATATTCACTTTACTCGACACAAATCACCGAAACTTTTCTAAATATTATTAAAATTATCATACATACAAATTCGACCGAATTCACTGTTTTATGCCAAATACATTAAGTAGTTACATGCAAATCATATTTATATTCACTTTATTCGACACAAAATCACCGAAACTAATATTAATAAAATTTTATTAAATTAATTAAACTTTCAAATTCGGTGAAATTCACCGTTTTATGCCAAACACAGCAAGAAATTGCATGAAAATCTTATTTAAACTTATTTAACTCAACACAAATCTCCGAAATTATTATAATTACAATGTTATAAAATAATTAAACGTTCAAAATCGTTCGAATTCACCGTTTTATGCCAACACATTAAGTATATTCATACAAATCTTATTTATATTCAATTTACTCGACATAAAATCACCGAAATTATTATGAATAAGATTTTATTAAATTAATTAAACTTTCATATTCGGTCGAATTCACCGTTTTATTCCAAATACATCATGTATTTAAATGCAAATCTTATTTATATTCACTTTACTTGACACATAATCACCGAAACTATTAAAGTACGCTTTTATTAAATTGTTCAAATAATGATGATTTTATTAGATGTTCAAACTCGATTGAATTCAACGTTTTATGCCAAATACATCAAGTATTTACATGTAAATCTTATTTATATTCACTTTACTTGACACAAAATCACTGAAATTATTATAAACAAGATTTGATTAAATTAATTAAACTTTAAAATTCTATCGAATTCACCGTTTTATGCTAATTACACCACAAACCAAATCTAGTCCATAATATATAAAAAAAATTCAAAACTTTACGTTTTAGAAGAACACACTTGCACACAAATTAAAACAAATGGCGATTTCTAATATGTTGCTGAGCTTTGCGATTTAGAATTCAGTTTAAAAAATACATTTCAAGCTTTTAATTGCAAGTCGGAATTTAAAAAATCAGGTAAACATTTTTAAAATAACTAAAGTATGCCTACTAGCAAAAGTTTTCTCTAATTTACAATTTTCCGATTGTGATGAATGAAACTTTAGTCGAAAGCTTTTGAAATTAGCATGAATATTGCAAAAACACTCATTAAACAAGTGTAAATGCTACAAGTTTCTAAAAGAAAAATAAAATGCGAAATGGTAGTTCGATTTTGATTAATAATTCGATTAATAAAGCTCTTGACTTAAAGCTATACCAATACAATTCATTATCGGTTATATACCAGTAATAAATTGAAAACTTTTTCACATTTATTGAATCAATTGCAAAAAAATTCAAAAAGTGGTAGGCCAAAGTTTAAGAATTGTTCTAATAATAGATTCGAAAGCAAAATAGTTGTCCGATTCTAGATACTTTAATCAAAATGACTATTCATTTAAACGTGGTTTATAAAACATTTTATAAATGATGGAACTTTTTAGTTTTTAATTAGAAGCACTGGAACTGTATAATATGAGTTATTTTGGGATATATCTGAACTTACAGATCATCAAATTTACAACTAAATTAAATTTATTTGCTTTGGAACCTAGTTTGGATCAAATTACATTTTAGATATTATTACTACTTCGTAACTTTTTGTGCACTCGGTTTATCAGTAGATACGTTTGTTTTATATGTCGAACGCATTTAAATATTTGAATAGTGCGAATGAATCCACCGAAGTGATTTTATGTTATGATCTTTTATTTACTTCATGTACCACATTGTTGAAATAACTCGTATTCGAGATTTTGAGCAACTATACATATAAAGTGATTAAATTTTTGCGGTATGTAAACGAAATGTTACTGTATACGCGGTTATATTCGAGGGATTTTTTTTTTATTTCGTACACACAAAGCTCAACGAAATAAATTGAAAGTCAAACAATTTATTTTCTTTTTTTACTGGAAAATGTATTTTATTATTCCGAAAAAAATAAAAAATAATTACAGCCTACAAAACAAGTAATAATAATTTGGTAATGGATATTGGTACAGTCTGCTAATGATGATGAGTATTACGAATTTTTTTTTAAATAAATAATCCATGGTTTGTGCAAAATCCATTATAAAAACTTTTTAATCTATAATGGTAATGAAATATATGATGTAGTTGGTTTTCCATAAAAATTTTCTTTTCAAATACCATTCAATTTATTCTAAATTAAAAAAATAAAAAAAACGAAAGAATGATGTACTAAACATTTTATATAACAACAACAACATCGACTAAGAAAACTGATCCATTGTGTTATAAGAAGCCAAAAGAAAGGTAATACATCTATAATAAATTAGGGTATACCTTAACCGGACTAAAGGTATAACGTATATAAGATAAATAATATATACATAAGTTATGCTTAGGGTAGATTTACTAGGGCTAAATCTAATAGAAACCCTAATTTAGGTAAATCTTTTAACGTTCGACTACAAAAAATTGCCATGATTCATCAAAGAGATAATGTTTACATTTTGGAATAGCTGCAGTATTAAAAGGATCATGATGGATTTTATAGAGGTGGTCAGTCATCCTGTATTGGTAAATATTTGATGAGCGAAACATTTTCATTTGTTTTCTTATGATTGTTAAGAAAAATGTTCATATGTAATGATTTTATAGGTACATGGCAGTGTAATTTTTGGAAACTGATTAAAAAACGACTGTGATGACCATCTTTACCTTCACTTATATAAGTTAAAGAAAACGAGCTTTAAACATTGTTTTTATTTCTAAAAAAGAATTAAATTGGTATTCTAGTAACCACCATAAAGGGAAACTTGTTGAAATTTAAAATATATATTTACATTTTAAACTTTCCATAAAGTAGATTTTCCTTTCCGTAATAATAATTTAAAGTTTGGGTTACTTTCAAATTAACTTCCTGTCCTAATTATTAAAATGCATTTTCATTATCAAAGCTGAAATTGTGATTAAAATGCGCTTTTAATATAAACTTCTATTTTGCTTTTTATATTCCAACGTTATAGAATATTATTTCATTCAGTCGACAAAATAGAATCTTAAAAAATTTTCATTTTAAAGATTTAACTCTCTAAAAAGCTTAATAGATTTATGTTTAAAAATGTAAATAAATAAGTTTTTTTCAATCAACTTCTTTAATATAAACAGTTGACTTTCCTAAAATGAAATAAAAGACATAAGTTTAAAGCTTTTAACGGCTTAAAATGACTAAAAAATTATAAGTTAAAATTTATAGCAAAACTGTGTAAAATTTTGTAACCGACAATTTTTAAAGAAATGAAATTATATCAATATAAAACTTAAAGTTATATAAAAAAAAAATTTTTAAAAATGAGAGCTTTAATATAAATTTGTTTTTTTTTTAATTCCTTCTAGTTTTAAATCAACATTAGAAAACCAACGCCTTTTATTGAATAGAAGTTTGAATAAAAAAGCTTGAAATTTTCTTAAAAGCGGTCATAAAGCTTTTATACTATGTTTGACATTTAATTTTTTTATTAGTTTTATCTTTTTATTGTATTAACTGGATTAAATTTTAAAAAATAATAAAAATAGTTTGGTTGAGCTTTTTCCAAAAATAAAATTGATAACCAACACTTTATAAAAATGAGAGCTTTAATATAATTTTTTTTTTAAATTCCTTCTAGTTTTAAATTGACATTAGAAAACCCACGCCCTTTATTGAATAGAAGTTTGAATAAAAAAAGCTTGAAATTTTCTTAAAAGCTGCCATAGAGCTTTTATACTAAGTATGCTATTAATTTTTTATTAGTTTGAGCTTTTTATTGTATTAACTGGATTAAATTTAAAAAAAATAATAAAAATAGTTTGGTTGAGTTTTTTCCAAAAATAAAAATGATAACGAACACTTTATAAAAATGAGAGCTTTAATATAAATTTGTTTTTTTTAAATAAATTTCTTTTAGTATTAATTAACGTTAGAAAACCAACGCCTTTTATTGAATTGGAGTTTGAATAAAAGAACTTGAAATTTTTTAAAGCTATCTTAGAGCTTTTATATTAAGTATGATATTAATTTTTATTAGTTTAAGCTTTTTATGGTTTTACCTGGATTAAATTTCAAAAAATAATAAAAATAATTTGATTGAGCTTTTTCCAACAACATAAATACTGTGTAATTTTAAGTTAACAGAAGTTAAATAAGATTGACATACATTTTAATATATTCGCACCATTTGAGCCTAAGTAACGTTTTTTATAAATATCAAGAACGCTAGTAATTACATTTAATATTCATTTGTTTTATTGATTGATACCGCGCTTTTACTAAATCCATTTTTTAAGAACTTGGAAAGTTCCTATTCGTATTAAAATCCATAGTTACCAAAAAGAGCTTTTTCATTAAAATTTAAAAATTAAAATTTAATGAATTTTCATTAATAAGTAGTGGTTTATTTTGAAAGTTTAATTTAAGGTATACATATACTTAAGAAAAAAGTTTTCATACATATTTCAATTTGCTTCGAAAAATTGGTATTTTTAGTGTTTTAATTAAGATTCTGAACTCACAATTATCAAAATAAGCTTTCTCAATATTCATCAGCATCATGTTAAAAATTTAAAATTTAAGTTTAAATTTTAAAAACCTCCAAGAATAATTAATAGTTTTTTAAAGTCCCAATTGAGGCTAAAGCTTTTAAATAATTAACACCGCATTAGAATTGGTATACTCATATAATTAAAAGTGGCTTTTAAATTCTCCGAAAACTACTAAAAAAATTTATTAGATTTAAAAATTGACCAACTTTTTATGAAGCAAACGTTTCTCATTCTCAGTTTCTCTTTTAATTATTGCCGTTTATTTAAGGTTGGAATTTGACTTTAGCTGTGGAAGCTCGGTTATAAGTGTTTGTAAAAGTTTAAAAAAGAACTACAGAATACTGTAAAAGCCGATTAAAATTATATTTATTTGTGTTATTTATTTATTAATAAGAACACAAAAAATAAAAAAAAGTTAGTTAAAGCTTTAATTTGCCATAATATTCTTCATAATAAAAAAAAATAATGTTAACTTATTACTAGTGAAAGCTTTAATGTGATTGCTATAACTGAACTATTTTTAAATTAACGATGGAATTCCAAACAAGCTTAATTACATTTTTTTAATAAAGCTTTGTATTTATATTTATAGCTTTAGTAAATATTGTAATTACTTGTGCTTTTACTAACGTCGTAAAACAAAACATTTATAGAGATTTTCGCTGTTCCTCAATTTTCGTGGTTAAATATTGACAAATCAAAACGATCAACTGATAAAGCTTTCAGTCAAAGCTCATTTACTTATGTTTGAAAAACTAAAAATATTAATCCAGCATACTGTAAAAGCTCATTAAGCTTGATTCCAAAGTGTTTTATAATTTAAAAATCTGATTATTAAAGCTTAAAAGCTTGCTGTTGGTTGTTTTTGTTAAAAGCCCTGTTATACGTATTTTTAATGTTCAAAAAATTAAGTTTAACTTGATACCATTACAAAGTTTAAAAAAAAATAATTCTGAGCTCTTAGCAGACCAAAGAAATATTTTGAAATTTTAACTGTTAATTTTTCTTACCCATTACATTTAAAATTTACAGTTAAAACCAACTAATAGAAAAATTTTCAAAATACCAAAATTATTAAAATAAAAACTGTCATTCGACTTAGTTTTAAAAAATGAGTATGTAAAAGCTTTTAAAAATTAAAAATAATAAAAATGCTCTGATAAAAAATATTTTTTAATTAGTTTTTCCTAAGCTACCAGTATATATTGCTACTTCTGAGCTTTTTTTAGGAAAAAATACATTATTCTTACCCTAAAATAAAACCATTAGAATTTTAATTTGGAAAATAATTTTGTTGAATAAGTTATTATAATAATTATTAGCGAAAGCTTATACCTAAAACCATTATATTCAAGAAGTTGTTATACGATATAAACAAATTGAGCTTTAAAAAATCTGGTGTTAAAAAATAGACGTAATAATAAACATTTGAATTTCAGGAAATGTTTATTGAGCTTTTTATATTAACAATTGGTTTATGATTGACAGTTAAATAAAATTGATGACTTTTCGTGACAACAACTATTTTTTACTAAAATAATACTACAATTTTTAAAAGAAACTTTTTATGTGGCTTTTTTAACTAACATAGTTTAAGTTCGACTTTATAATACAACCAACAGCGTTACAGGTCAAAGTTGTCTTTTTACAAGTTCTTCAAATCTTCAAATTAAAAAAAGCTTCGAGGTAGTTTTGTACAGTTATGAAATTGATAAATCATGATTCCAACTACTTTTAACTCTGATATACCATGCCAGTATCGCGTAACTATTATTTAAAAAAAATATTTAAAAACTTTTTACAAAATCTAATAACGAGAGCTTTTTTCCAATTTCTAAAAATATATTTAGTTTAAGTTTTATTTTTAAAAATTTTACATGACAGCTTTCAAATATATATAAAAAACAAAATATACAATTCTACTTGTAATTAAAAATATTAAACTAAACAGAGCTTAACTTGTAAATTTAAAAAAAAATTCATTATATGAAAAGCTTTCAGATTAAAAAATTTCTTTCGTTTGAAATATTATGAAGTAAATGATTAATACAGATAGATTAAAAACAATTGTTGTTTATAATTCTCTCACCTTGGAGCCAGTATTTTTCCGAAACTTTCATAAAACAATTCAAAAGGTTTTATCAAGTAAAAATTAAGCTTTTCCACGTTTTATTATATAATTTACGTAATTTTTGACTTGTAGTAGAGCTAAGATTTTCCACAAAATACTGAACATAGTGTACCAACAAAATATTTCGATTTTAATTTCATTTCCTTCATTGACTAAGAAGCGTCAGAAACATGATAGTGATAACAATAATAAAAGTAATAAAAAAAGTGAAATATGATATTCAATTTTCCTTCACATTCATATGAAGCGAGTTAAAAAAGCTATTGCAATGTTTTGTTTGTTTTTGTTCAAAGACTAAATATGAGCTTTTAAGCGA
Source organism: Tipula confusa (assembly GCA_963556175.1). Classification (NCBI taxonomy): domain Eukaryota; kingdom Metazoa; phylum Arthropoda; class Insecta; order Diptera; family Tipulidae; genus Tipula; species Tipula confusa. The sequence continues at coordinate 221,348,292 of OY744475.1, read as the reverse complement.
AATTTTTGCAAAGCTTTATATTATTATGCTTTATGTATTGTAAAGAATAAACTGTACATATAGTAAAAAGTTAGTTTTATACATAAAGCTCGAAAAATTTATTTCACATCGGAAAATTTATATACTCGTATATACTATTTTATATCAACAACATAACATAAATTTTTCATTCAAGCATCGTAGTATTAGAATCACAACGTTTCTTTGGGTGCCAAAAATAAGAAAATCACCCGTCAAATTGATTTTCCACGATTTTCTTATGTTTTTCGTTTTTTGTCATACCAAAGACAATATTTTGATATATTTAAACCAAGTTTATTTCACTTTTTTCTTGTTGTTGTTGGTTTCGTCGTGCTATTAATAAATTGGCTTAGCATATAAATAGACGTGAAGACTGGTATGTAGTGTGAAATGTTTATGAAACGTAAAAAGATAACAAAAAAATGAAAAATTATGATTGAAGTTATGAAATTATATAATAAAAGCGCACATAATATGGTTGTATTTAGAGAATGTAATTTGTAAAAAAAAGCTCGCGCAACTGTATACCCCAAATAGTAGCTTTTTTTCAATTTTCCATTTCATGGTGTTTTTCCTGTTTCTGTTTTTTTTTATGCTCTGGTTTTTTTTTTTTTTTTTTTTTTTGTTTTGGTACCAAAAAAAGTACGATAAGAATCTGCATTGCAGTCAGATTGTATATTACGAGTTTAACGAGCGATGATAAAAAACTTAAATGTTTCGTTTTTTTTTGTAGAGTACAGTATTTATTTTTAAAATTCGTACAGATAGAATCTGTGTGAGAAACGGAAAATATTAAAAAAGAAAAATGCTTTTCATTTTGATGGAAATTGGAATTTTTTCTTCTTCCCCAATTTCGTTTATTTCGAATTCGTTTGAAAGGTGTAATAGTGTAAAATTATTTTTTGGCAGTTTAAATTATACGGAAAATTATTTTCATTTTCTTATCTAATGGTATCCGATTTAAGTAATTTTTCAGTTTAGTTTTTTGTTTTTTCGTTTTGAAAACTGAGTGTTGTAGAATGAGCTCTATGTGATAGTGTTTTAAAATTTGACAAATAAGAGTCGTTAAAGTTGTAATGAGGTGATATATGTTTAGCTCCTAAAGCACGGGTTGTGATATTTCTCATGAAAAAGTATATTTGAAAGTCCACAAACGAAAATTTTTCTAAAATACCAATAGTTTTTTTATAAATAATTTTAGAGCTTTCATTGCTCGATAAAAAAATGTCAAACCAATTATCAGAAATGAATATAAGTGCATTACAAAACGGTTAACAATCGTTATTTACATTTCTATTTTATTTCAAAAAGGATATAATTTCATATTTTAAATTAATGGAATAAAAGCCGTCTAATAAGAGTACATTCTTTTCTTTAGTTCTAATGCTAATTAACAATGGTTTTTCTCATTAAATTTTTTTGTTGTATTTATACTAAAGAGCTTTTGATTGAGGTATCTCTCATCACAATCGGATCACTATTACGTCATGTATTGCGTATTCACTTAAATTTCGTGAATATTTTATATATATATATATATATATATATATATATATATATATAAATATATATATATATATATATATATATATATATATATATATATATATATTTATTTATTTATTGCAAAAAATTACTTTAAACTTTAATAATCAATAGAATAATGTAATAGTAACAAAAGCTTAAAAGTTCATGTAACCAAAAATAAATACTATTATTTGGATACTATTGTACAAAACTTTTGTCTGAAGTATTTTATTTACAGTACATGCACTATGGAAAAATAAAAATAATAATTCATATTTTTGCTTTAGAAATTGTAAAAAAAACTTTTTATTGTTCGTCGGAAAAACACAGTAAAAAAAATGAAAATCGTAATTAAAATGTATTGTTTTGTAAGTTTTCTAATATATTCAATAGGAGAAATCGAAAAAGTTTTTTTACATTTCTGTGTAAACATATAAAGAACAGTTCAATTTTTTAAAATTTTTTAAATTATTTTTAACTAATTGGTTCCAGGAAGACATACCAAAAATTTCGTTTAGCAACTCGCTGCAAATATTTAACGAGGTTTTTAAATTGTAAGTTATATTTGGATACTTTCTAAAGTCATGATTTTAAAATATTAATTTTTAAAATTAAAAATAACCGATTTGAAATTCAAATTAGAGCAAATAAAAATGTTTATAAACCAAAGCCAATGTTACGTTAAAGCCAAAACTCAATCGATTTTACTGGTTATAATCATACATTTTTAAAGGAGCGACGAGTTTTCGACAAACAAATCCTGTGTTTTGCATAATAACTGTGCGAGATAAGATATATTTGAAGAAATGTCGGTTTGTTGCATCATTACTGATTTTTAATCAATATTTTAAAATCTAAATTGTATTAATTTTAAAGTTTTGTGTAAATTAAAGTGTAAATAAATTAAATTTTCGGCGATTACGAGACGTATTGGTCATACAACTGTTAATTCAATTGGTTTGTAATGTTTAATCAATTTGTTAAATCCAATTTATACTAATTTTAAAGTTTTATGTCAATTAAAGTGTAAATAAATTAGATTTTCAACAATTACATGACCTATCGGTTATAAAACGGTTAATTTAATTGATTTGTAATTTTTAATCAAGTGATTTTGGTGGAATAATGTCCGAGGCGGATACCGAACTAATTTTTTTGCAAAGAAACGACAGATGTAATCATTTCCTGTTCGAAAACAAAACCAACTATAGAAGAAAATTCTAATAAAATTCCAAAAGCCCAGGTCCTTAATATACTATTTGATTTACAGTTACTACTGACGAATTGATTAGTGTAGCTAATATTTCCATCTTAGCCAAAGGTTGTGAAGAATTTTTCTCCTTAAAATATTTTAGCCATAATATTTATCCTACTAGAGTAAAAAACAGATCATTCGAAATTATATTAGGCCATTTTAAGTTCCTGTAAGCTTTACTGGATAAACCCATTTTATTAAATTACATCTTGTCCAAAATTTAAGCCACTCATGTGACTTATACCCGATTACGGCTTCTGACCAATATCAAATCAGCACGACTTCGAAAATTATAATAACTGGACGATGAATTAGATGGTATACTTAGTCCTGGAGTAATCGAGAAAAGTTTTAGTTTGAGGTGTCGGCTTGTTGATGCGTAAACCTATTCTGTGGTCTCTAGAAATTTAAACGCGGCAGTAAAAGATTTTTATATTTTCTTTCCCTCATCGACGAGTTGCTAGGGCGTCTCGAAAATACCAGATTTTCAAAATAGCTGAGTATGAGGGATATCTTCTGTTAAATACCGTTTGATGTATGTTCGCGGAATAAGACCATTTTTGTTGTTTCAAGGCGACCATTATATCAATTTATCGTCATGCGTTTTTGGCTGTGTGATGCGTCACAAACCATATGCCATTTGATCAACAAATAAATTTATTGAATATGGTTGCCGGATTACTAGCAAAAACTAGCTAATTTTTTTTTTAAATTCCATACTTATAGGCTACATTATGGGCAACATTTTTCAGATGGGGTTGCAGGATTAACCATGAGACCAAGCATTAAATAACACATTTGAACATCTTAGAGAAGCTTAATCCACACCTCACTGTTTTTATGTAACATTTTCCCATCACTACCTTCAAAAGGTTTATGGATCAACGAAATTTTTGTGGAAGGTTGGCGTAACCTAATTTAAAGCTACAAGCTGTTGATGATTTTACTATTAAGCTTTGCAAAGAATAAACCGCCAGACACGTTATCGATACAATTAATGGAAGAATTGCACTTCAAGGAAGCTGACCATGGTTAACCAAATATACATAATAAAATCCATAATAAGTCCGCTTTTACTAGTAAATATTATTATAGTAATGCATCACTGGCCAATGCAATCTTAAACCAACGAAAGTTTAAACAAATTTTCGGAGTGTAACAAGTTTTTCGAGGTTTTGTTTCGATTTTATAATTGGCCAGATTTGGTAATCTTTTTAACATAACCTTGTCAATTGTTCAGAATATTGATGTATCAAAGTTCAACTGGTGTAGTGATAGGTTTTCCAATTAAAAATTGAGATGGTGTTAGAGGTTTTGGATCATTATAGGATCAGTGGACATGGGTGTGAAACATTTGATGGCAGATTCCCATAAGCTAACGAAATTAAGAGATCTTGGGGAAAAAAAGTTCCATTATATTTCTTCAACATCGCAATATTTCCTTATGTCATTGAAAGTTAGGTCATTTTCAAACAAATTATGCAGAATTTTTAGTTCATTCCTGCATCCAACGAAATTAGTAGCATTGTCTGGCCAAATAATCTTACATTTACCCCGTCAAAACATAAACCATGCTAAAAATGATGTTAGATCGGATACTATTTCTAAATGAATTGCCTTTGTAACGAAGCAAATGAAATATTCAACATAAGCTTTATTAGAAGGAGAATTACGATTCCTTTTAGTTTTAATGTAAAATGGTCCACAAAAATATACTTCCTATGTAATGGTGGAACAGGAATAAATCTTTCTGCAGGCATTGAACCCATAGTTTGATTTTGAATTTTAGGATTAGCCTTAAAATAATTATTACATTGTCGTACAATCTTATTTCTCTCCGAAATATCAGCTCTGTAAAATGATTAGCAGGTATTAAAATTTAATATCTGCTATCGTAACTAAGACAAGTATTTTTTAATGTACCTCCTACTCGAAGAACATGATTATTATCTAAAAATGGATTCAAGCTCAATAATTTACTTTTTGAATTTAATTGATTTTCATGAAGTTATTTTATGTCTGTGCAAAATACTTGTTGAATAATTTTCATTATGATGATTCACGATACGTTAAGTTCTTCTGGAGATAATTGAGATATAAATTCTTCTTAAGTCATACCTTAAAAATTCTGAATAATTCCAAATATAATTGGAAGTAAGTTCTTGAATTTCGTTTATCCTATTAGCTATAAAAGTTTTCAATTTATGAGGCGAAGACTGTATACAGGATAATGTTATTGCAGAGTCTGGTCCCAAATAAATTTGTTTACTATCAGTTTGAAGTGCAATTATTACATTATTCATTAATCGTGCCAAAAGTAATGCAGCACACCGCTCAAGTCGATGTATAGATACATTTTTCAAAGGAGCCACACGAAATTTACTACATATAGTAGTTCAACAGAAATATTGCCGTCAAATTAATACTCTTCATATAAACACATGCACCATATGCAGTTTCGGATGCATTTGCGAATCCATGAATTTCCAATTTTAAACCCTTTTGTCAAATTAATAAAATAAATTAAAAGCTTTAAATTTATTTTATTAATTTGACATAAGGTCAATCTAAATATTACCCATTTTGAATATAAATGTAAAGGTATGATTTCATCCCAATCTAAGTTTTCTTTCCACAGTTTGGTATAAGAAGTTTCTTTGGATAAAAAATCCAGATTCTCGAAATCCAATTTTTTACAGAGACCATAAACTTTGGTTTACTTTCCAGAGATCGAATTTCTTGTGAAAGTTGATTAAACACAGTAGGAGCTGTTACTAAAAAGTAATAAGAAAAATGGGTTTTGTACAAATCTAGAGATAACTTTAACATGATTTGAATTTAAACGCAGGGAATATCTATGGCATGTCAAATGCCACTTTCCACTCATTTCGAAATATCTATCTATAGTACTTTAAAACATATAAATGCTTTAATGGTAAAATGCAGCTTTTTTACGAATGGCCAAGAAGAGCTGCGCCTCTTCATTGTAATGCGCCATGTGAAATTTTATCATTAGAACTTGTTAGTACGTCATCAATATAGAAATCATGTTTCAAAATATTGGTCGCCATAGGAAACTTTTCTTTTTCATCGAAGACTAATTGCTCTAAAATACGTGTTGCTAAATATGGCGACGGTGAGGTACCATAAGTCACCGTAGTTAAATGATACGTTTCAAGTTTTTCATCTGGATTAAATCTCCAAAGAATGGATCCACGTCAAGAGTAAAAAGGTTTGCAGATCAATTTTTAGTAGTTGGTAGCTAAGAGTTAAAAGCTCTCTTTAAAATTGACATATTTCCAAAGTCATGGTCATATTGCTTTTTATCTTAAAAGCGCTAGTTAAAGACATACTTTGAAGGTTTCAAATTAAAATTAAAATTTTCCAATAAATCAAAATATCGTAGCATATTTTCAATTGCGACTAATTCATCGAACCAAAGCAATTATTTATTATGTGTACGTGAAAGCATAGTCTAACATAAAAAACAAAATATTATTCCTATAAAATATATGTTATGAAACAATAAACTATGTATATATAAAAATAAATAAAACCAATAAACATAAAAGCTTACAAGACAAAAATAAAAATAAAAAGCTCACAAATAAAATTTATGTTCCGCCCATAAAATTCAATTGGCATAGAAAATATAATGAAAAATTATATTTATGGTGTATGTATGGTGTATGTTAGGAATGAGCTTTTGAGATTTTGGAATTATGAAACCAAATACAAGAACATCGAATTTTTTTTTGGAATTTTTTCATTTTCGACTTACCTTAAATTAAAATAAATATTTAGTCAAACGCGCTGCTGAATATAAACATGCGTGTACATTTACGGTAACAAACATCCTTTTAAATTATTAAAATTTGCAACCATAAAATCATCCCTCACCATATTATATTATAAAAAGCACAACAAAATATTTTTATATATACATAAACATATAACTACACACACACATAAATGAAACATATACAAACTAAAAAGTTTTTTAATTTAGTTCTGCGGGCTTTTATTTAATTTTATTATTAAATAATTTTTTGTGAGCTTTTATTTATTTTATTTTTTTGTTCCACATATAATATTATATAAATATTTTATATAGTTTTTACTTTTTTTTATTTTATTAATTTGAATAAAATACACAAAAGCTTTCACTCCATCCATGTTTTGCATATACGATGTAGTGTGTATAGAATTCATTGTAGCATACAGGTATATAAAATATAAACATTATATTAAATTATACAACGCTTTTATGTATATTTATATGTGAACGAGGAGTGGTATGCGTCGAAAAATTTCTGATTTTGTGTTTAATGTATTAAAGATACTTTTAGAATTTAAGTTTTAATCGTGAGCTTTTATTGGTGTAAAATAATGTTTTGTGCGATTTTTATGTTGCTAAGCATTTTGTGGCTAAATTTTAAACTTGGTTAATATGCAGTACAGTGGCTTGATTTTTTTAAATAGTTTAAAGCTTTCGGTATAATTTTCTTCATAGAGAATTAGCAAATGGAAGTAAAAACTATCAAGTTCGGACAACATTACACAATTTATGAATACAAAATATTCTTATCATTCAAATATTAGAAACAATTTGACTAATTAGGTATTTAAAACTTGTCGATAAACAGCAAGCTTTTCTTGTTCTCTTCTAAAAATAAATGTAACCTGTTAAATTTTTAATTATAAAAACATTGGATCAGACTAGACATAAGTTGACATAGGTAGACATAGGTTTATGGTAACTGCGAAAAGATGATTTTTGGCCAACAATATAATACAGCAGGTCGTAGCAATTGGAGATGATAACGTTAGTTATTTTAGCACCAATGAACGGAGCGCAATATGTGGAGATTTGCGGAATAAAAGAAAGAAAATAAAAATTACTGCAACGCATCCTAAGAAAAACAAATCCCTATATACTTACTACCAGATCATCTTGGTCATTAAGTCACAACTGCTAAGCAAATATTGACTTATTAAATAATTGCTATTACGTCGCCTTATTTTCTTGAGTATTAAAGACAGATGCATTTATTTTAACGAATACAGAGCAATTTTAATGCAAACATCCGATTTTCATCAAAAGCTCATCAAAACTGTAAAACTTATGACCTAAAAAATTATTCGACGAAGCTTGAAGTAAATTTCACATTGCCATAGTTGTTAAATAATAAATACTGTGCAGGGATTCGGATGAACGAGTGGCAAGATGAGTAAAAAAAACTGCACTCGCCCCAATTAAATTTATCTTAAGAGATTCGTATAGTGATGGTTAAAGCCTTAACTTAAACACACCGCGGACGTTAGTTTGATCCTGGCTGCTGCTTTCCCCACCATGATCAATTGTGTGTAAAATCGTTCGTTGGGATGGCCTACAACGATCACCGACCTACAACGATCACCAATTGTAAACATATATGGTGTAAAAAAACTTGTAAAGGATCTCAGTAAGGGTCAACATTAACCTGTAATGTTGTTTATCTTTTTTATGGCTGAACTGGAATTTAAATAAAAATTTAAATTTATTTTACAAATGTTTTTAAAAGCTTGTAAGCCTTGAAATTTGTATATTTAATAAAACTTACAATTTTGTAAATTTTACAGTTGCAAATATAAATATTCGATGGAACAAAATATTAAACTGTTTTCAAAGCTCAAAAAATCATATTTTAAAATTGTACGAAAAATGGTACATTTAAGTTGTAAGCTTTACTAAAAATTCTGAAAGTATTAAAATGTATGTGTTATGGATTCCACAACATGTTGCTCATAGGGCGTACACGACGGTTCTCTCACTGTTTGAGATTTGTTGGTTTGGAAAACGTGGCGGGTGTAATCCGGAATGTCAACAGGCTCGTCAAAATTCCCATGAGCTACCCATCCCAGTAAGGTTTTGCTCATGGCAGGACCGTTCCAGGGACCGTATATGATTTTACGGTTGACAATCACAAACTAATTGGTGAATATTTAAAATATTTTTCGATTTTGTCGAATTCAATTGTGTTGGTAGCGAAAGGCCTTTTATTATCTTAACGTGACGCAAAACGTAGGGCTTTGCCTGGTCGTAGTTTCCACTAATTGATACACTAACTGCTTTTGAATCATATTGCTGCTTCACTTGATTGTTTGTTCATTGTTTCTTGAGCGATTGAATAGGACCGTCCAATCCCAACCTATTGGATATATCATCGTCGATAAGCAAAACCAATCGTCTTGGTGGGACCTTTCAGTTATAGACGGGAACTATTTTGAGCAATGCCCTGCGCGCGGTAATGTTTACAAGGCAATTTATGTCTTCCGGCGCCTCAACTACTTTATCGTTATTTGTTTTATGAAGTAACTGATGATGTGTTCTGGACTTAGACATGAAAAATAATGTGGTTTTTTTTGTGATAAGATCTCATTTTTGATTGACATCAGATTTTTGAAATGTGGGCACTTAATTTATGAACAGTTGTCTTACAGATCTGACATTTTTTTGGGCGTTGTCGTTGATGACCGTATACGTCACATTTTTTTTAATGCATCGTTTTTGGGTTTGTCGATTTCCAGTTGTTTCTTTGCTGAATGTGCCACCAGCTGACTCGATGCATTTTCTTTTTTTTCAATCCATCTCATGAATTCCAAAATTTTAACCTTTGGTGGGTCTTTCTCAAGATGGTCAAAATATTCGATGAATTGTACGGTTTGAGTGGTTGGGATCTTAATAAGATGTCACGGAAAAGCACTAGATTTCGTAGATGATCATCCTCGTTCAATATTGTCAGCGTTGATACAAAACTTATCAAAAAATCATAGAAGTAAACCAAAATTTCCGGTCTAACTTCCTTAATAATTGGAAGATCTGATTATAAAAAAAATCGATTTACAAAAAAATCGGACCGTCCGAACCGATTTCGTAATATTGTTAATATCTCATTGACATTTACTGGCAATATCATTAAATAATCGACGATATCTTTGGCTTTGCCTCGAGGACACTTCCTTAGTAGATCTTGATTTTCTGAATTTGAAAACTGGCAGTCACGTGTCAAGTTCTCGAATTCCGCAATAAAATGAGGCCATCTTAATAGCTCTCCACTAAATATAGGCAAGTCGTGGTTGACTGCCTGTCAAGCAATGAATTTTTCCATAAATTTTCATTTTGTCTTGTTTCTTGTTAAAAAAATATCAAAGAATTAACACCGTTGTCACGTTGACGTCGATAATTAATATTTTCATTATCGACCATTGGTTATCGTCTTAAATTTGCTGCATTACCGACAAAGGATTCGACCGATGGTTGGAGTTTGATTGGCTTCTTTTTGTTTCAGAACTGCTTTTTCTTTCTGTAGAATTTGCATCCTTTCACTATAGTACTGAATGCATCATTACTGAGTAATCCTGGCTTTTCTTGGATTAACCAATTGTTTGCCAAAGTAGTGCGTATCAATTTTATGAGCAAATCGTCCAGTTTACTATTGAGGGACATCACAAGATAGTTTTGTCTCGATAACTGTTTATTGAAAAAATGTCTTTAAAAAAAATGAAAGGGAAAAAATAAAATGAGTGAGAGAACCGTCGTGTACGCCCTATGAACAACATGACGTGGGATACATAACACAATGAATGACCTTAATGTGGTCCACCAAACTTGAATACTTTATCAATATTATTAAAACAAAAAAACTAAAGCTTTATGTTTTGAAATATATGAATTACAAAACCATAGGATATTAACTTAGATAAAGCTTTCAATGTATTTCTATAACATATGATTTTAGTTAGACAAAAACAAACTTTATTTTTTTAGTAAACGCTTTTTTTGTTTTAAAAGCTTTTTAAAATGTATATTGCTTTTGAGTCCAGTATTTTTACTGCCATCAATATTTAATTGCCGGGAAGATTAAAATGAGAAATTACCTGGGTATTTTTTTAATATAAATCAAAGCTTCGAATAAATTACGTCCAATAAATAATAAAGCTTATAAAGGATATGTAAAATACTGTTATTGCTGTTCATATCATAAAATTCAAATTTTTTATTATGATTATAAAAAGATTAATGAATCATTACTAAGAAATTCATAAGCACCACATAACAATATATTAACACCATGTCAGAAAGCTTTTATATTTAAATCAACTCGATAAAGGATTATTACTGTTATTTATTGTGTTTGTGCTGATATATGTGTTCAGCATACATTTCATTATAAAATCATAATTTAATGTTTAAATCTTGAAATAATTTTTTTTATTTATTGATCTAAAAGGCTTTTCCTATACTGCAAAGCTTCAAACACATGTGTTGTAATATCCGATTCGTCGTTTGCAAAACGAAGTTAAAAGCTAATTTCCATTTTTTATGCTACGTCTAGCTATGTTCGATAAACATATTACATATAAATATGAACTACTAACAAAATGAATTTAAAATATAAAATTAAATAGAGCAAAAAAGCTCAATGCAAGAATATTTTATTTTGGGATGAATAAAAAAGCTCATGTTAGTATTTTGTTTGTTGTTTTTATATATATTTATTCCTGAATTACAAATACATATGCAAACATACAGATACATCAACATTTTGAATATTTAAACGAGATGAAAAAAGCACAAAAAACCGTTAGAGGTGTTGAAAATAAATGTAAAAATTATTTTGTTTATCAGCTTTTGTTTAAATTATGTGAAATCATTTTATCACGCTCTATACTTAATTGAAAATGAGAATAAAAGCTTTGAATATTAATTTTCTCAACTTCAAGCTTTTACATGTCAATATGTACTTTACATATTTACGCTACCAGTAAGTTAAATACCATTAGGAGACCAAAACTTGTAAGAAGCTTCTGTTTCATAAATTTGTGATAATGGTGGCCGTTACTCCAGCATATAGCTTACCAATGATGGGGATCTTTTTTGGTACATTTCATTATGTTTAAGACCTGTGAAATTTCCAAACCTAAGAAGTGCTATCTCAACTTTGAATGATTTGCAGAGCACAATCTAGAATTAAATCTTGAAAATTTTTTACTTCGGAATCAAGACCTTTCAGCACGTTCTTGTGGTTTTGTACCAATTTCTAGTTTTTTGACTGACAAATTTTCATCCGTACAGGTACGGTCGGAAGTTCTGCACGTTTTCTTTTCTACTGTAGAATAGTTTTGTCCAGGCCGATTTAATGAACGACTAGCAAAAGCTACCGGTATGTCATCATTTTTCTGTTTTTGACTCGAAACGGCACCGAGACTATAATCACTCGCGTCAGTTGTAAGAATGAAGGTTTCGTCGAAATCAGGGTAAGTTAAAATTGGTGAAGTTGTAAACTTTTGTTTAAAAATTTCGAAAGTTTTTTATACAGTTTCCTGTCCAATTGTAAATGACATGTTTTCGTAGTGGTTTGTTTATTGGTGTCTATGATTTGTCCCAAATAATGGATTTATTTTCTTAGAAAACTGCACTTTGATGGTTGTAGCTTTAAACTATGAGTCCGAGAAATTTCAAAAAAGTCCGTAAGTTTTTTATTGTGATCGTACCACGAGGAGTGGTGAGTTAAATGGACTAGTGTTATGGTAAATTTTTCCTTCTTCGAGCATTTCTTCTACTTGTTTGTTGATTTCTTTTTTTAGAATTTGGGAAAGACGATTTTGTTTAACAGTAATAGAGGATCTAGTATGTAAAAAGGGTTTCTAGTATGGAACTACTTTCTTCAATATTTAAATCGTTGTTTAGTTTCTCGTTTTTGGGTATTGAAAAAGTTGTAAGTATTAGAATTGTTTGGATTGAAATTTTGATACGAGTTTACGTTGTAATGCCTGGGAAATGAATTATTTTGGTTCATCTGTGTTCGGGAATCATTACGTTGTGTCTATATTCCTTAATCACATGACCCTTTCTTTTGCAATATCTGCAATAATTAACTTGCATATTTTGCACTCGTGGAACAATTGGTTCTGAATGTGTGTGATCAGTATTGAACATTTGCGTATGATTTTCATCTTCATACACATTTTTGAAACAATTTAATTGCTCCATAGCTGCTTCCATGCATTTCATAAGAGATTCACTTTGATACATTCTTACATAATTTATTATGGATTCCGGCATTTTAGACTTTTTATTGTCTTAAATTTTTTAAAAAAACGGGTTAGGGAACTTAAATTGGATTTTAATTGGATGTCTTGGTATTTGTTGGTTAAGAAACTTGAATGGATGAGGAATACCAATTGTAATGGTTCACGATAGTTGTTCTAGCATTGATATGCTAACTCTCCTGTCACCAAAAATAACGTTTTCATACATTTATTCAATGAGAAGCCTGTATTCAAGGAGCACTTGCATAACATATATTTGGGTGAGTAGGCAAAATCATGCTTATATATTTAAAGCTGGAAAAACTAGAGAATACAGTTCGAAGTCTTTGAGCATAAACTAATACAGAGGAAGACAGAGGATAATTAAATTAACTAAATTGAACAGAGTTGAAGAAAATGGAAAAAAAAATTTAAAACGGACCAAACTTCAGAAGTAATAACGCATCATGGGATAGTAAAAGAAAATAGTATTATAACTAAACTGATAGCATTGGCTATTCTGACGAATGATATCTTAAGTGTATTGAGCAAAGGTGGTTTAAATTTGCGGAAATTATCATTTAATCCTCAGACACAACCTCATATCATGCATCACAGCATGATCCTCAGACACAACCTGCAGAAAAGCCATCTCTTGAAACAGAAAAACCGACGGATTTATTTAAAAAGTGCTCCTAGCAGAAAAAGACCATTACACCAAAGAATCATTTTGACAGAATCGAGCAAGATTTTTGATCCACTTTGACTCATATCCTCTATCACTTTTATGATCAAAATATTATTTCAAAGTGAGGCTTAAATAATTTTTCTTAGGAACAAAGGAATCCTAAAATCTATCGACTAAACCATCTTATATCATCCCTCGAACATAAATTTCTTTTTAGAGAGGACTGAGCTAGTGAAACAGTTTTAAAGTCAAGTTTTATTAACTTCTTTACAGATGGCTCGAAAATTGATGGAAAGATCGGCGGTAGGCATTTTCTGTCCAGAACTAAACGTAAACCTCTGTTTCCACCTCTCTGATTATTGCTTTATTTTCACGCAGGGCTTACGGCAATCAAGGTAGCCATAGACAATATATGTACGAGATATAAGCATTTTTACGGTCAATTAGGCTGCTATTCTGCTAAAAAAAAGTTCTAAAATAAGGCTATATCACGTCGAAAGTAGCCGGGAGCTTTTTTCTTCACTTGATTCGTGCAAACCTTAAAGAAAAAGCTTTTAAAATTACAAACAATAGATAGACAGATTTGGCCTAATCTGGGCCATATATGGTATTTATTATTAACTAATTTGGCCTAACCTAACCTAACCTAGTGCCACAAAAATTTGCGGTATTCTTTCCGGCTTGTTCTTCCTAAATAATATAAATGTCTTTAAAATAATAAGTCGGTAAAAAGAAAACTAAAGTCAGTAGAAACATTTCAGGATCAAAAAGAAATCTATATGAGTTAAAAAAGTCAGTGACGTTTGGTGCAGTGGGTGTTGATATCTCTGGGTTTATTAAAATCCATCCAGCAATGCGTAAGGGGTCAACTTTTGTCAAGCTGTATTTTGTTCGCTGAAAGTATTTGTTGGTCGACGAGGTCAATGTCATACTATTTTATGCGAAATCCACTAAAACACGTCTATAATTTTTCAAGGTCACAATGCAATATTTGTCACAATATCTTAAACGTTTACATCAATTGGCGATTCATACCACCCACATCAAGGTGGGCCAAATTGCCCTACTAATAAAGATGGCTCCTAATAAAAAGGCGTAAAACGCATATATCAACACTCCTGGAAGCGCTGGCAGTGATAATATTTAACCAGCCGTACAATAAGTTCTTCACATAACATAAAATAAATCTTGCATAAAATGATAAAATTCGCATAGCGGAAATAAACACCAAAACAGGTACGATAAAACGTCTCATTAAAAAATAATGCAAGTTTATAGCATTCGAATCTAACGACGATTGAACTCAGTGTGGATGTCCGAATTCTGATCATTAGTGGGATGGCCGTAATTAACGTCAGAGAAATTGCATTTGAAAAAAGATGTTGCACATGAGCACATAATAATATAATAATTAGGATAACCACATCAAAATGTAGGTTAACTATTTTACCGTCGTTAGAACATCCTGATTTGTTAACGTCATATATTTTTTTTATTGGAATGGCATTTTGTAAAATTGATTCGAAAATAGACTCACCAGAAGAGCCTACAGTCACTTTTTAATTTTTGTTGGATGACCCTAATTTTTAACATACTTTGCATTTAATTGTTCAATATTGTAATGCTAAATGATTCCCGTTTTTGTAAATTATTGGTTTGGTTGTTCGCATTTGTAACGGGTTAAATTATAAAAATAAAAATTCTATTGCGATGTAATTTGACTTAGTCTAGTTCAACATTTTGTGCAGTGATAGTGGTTTTATACTCAGTTTTTTTTATATGAGTATATTTTTGCAAGTGTAGTTTGCAATATGTCTAATTAGTTTAAAGTGTAGCAATAGTGTAGTGTTGTGTATTGTTTTATTGTGTTAAATTTAGTTTTTATCATATCACATGTGGACTTATGTGATTATTGCATATTTCAGTGATGCCTAAAATAAAATTCATCATCGAGAATGCAACACAAAGTACGTTCGCATGATTTTTATATGTATGATAATAATCCGTATAGATGGATGGATGTTTATTTTAGTGATCTATCGTAAATTTATAGGGTGGTCAAAAATATTTTGTTTAAATTTACGTGCAAATTTGTGCAAGTACTATACATAAAAAGTTTCAGAATATTAAACAAGAAATTTAATATTGAATCATATGCGGTGATGTTTAGGTGTCTACGTTATCTAATACGTTTATTAATTTTGAATGGAAAGTTTTACATTTGTTTAATGGTTTTTATAAGAACGAAGACCTGATGAGCACAATTATCGGATTGTACAGCAAAACAATAATGCGTAAAGTTAATTTTGATGCTCCTTACTATCAGAGAATTTTGATATTTGGAAAATATTTCCGCCATTTAATTTTACAGGTAGACAAGTGCATTCAAAGTGAACACTGATCTATTTTCGTATTATTTGCCAGTTGTTTAGCTGAATAATTTGTTAGGCTGGTGACTATATATATGGTTAACTTATTTAAAGTACCGAAACTAGTATACACGTTTTTATAATTATATGAGTTGTTTTAATTGAGATTTGTGGGATGCGGCATTGTATTGTAATTCCTCGTTTATAATCGCAATGCGTAGTTTAAGTTATGTCTATGTATGATAACGGAAATCTATTTACTTCCAGTGGTTAAGTGGTGAATGATCATTTTATTCTGGCATGGGTAGAAAATTGGGCAGTTTTATAAATATGAAAATTGGGTGGACCTAAAAATCAATATAAACTGGATGAAGTCGAATTTTATTAATTCTACCAAATACGTTAAGTAAATTTCAAAAACGAACATAAAAAGAAATAGATAGCAAGTTGACATTGCACAAAAAGCGAGTTTGCACTGTGCAAACGATAACGAGCCAAACACTGCGGAAGCACATATAAGTGCTACCTAGGTATACCTAGATATATCATTATCACGAGGGAGTTATTTTAAAGCAAACATTAGAAATAGTTTTCCAATGCGAACAGATAAAGGTAAAGTTCGTTTAAGTGACACCAATTGCTAAAATTATTTTTATCTTGCTGTAAATTCAGCACATCGTCCTCATTTATAATTTTGTTAAACCAGTTTATATCCCCGGCATAAAGTGAGATCTGTCACTATCTAAAATATAGCCTAACATTGTCTAATAATTCCCAACATAGCCATCTTAA
Source organism: Tipula confusa (assembly GCA_963556175.1). NCBI lineage: Eukaryota > Metazoa > Arthropoda > Insecta > Diptera > Tipulidae > Tipula > Tipula confusa. The sequence continues at coordinate 221,331,566 of OY744475.1, read as the reverse complement.
ATCAATGTTCTTTACATTGGTTCAAGAGGGCTATGTTTGGAAATCCTAGAAACAAAGATTATGTTTTTGGTAAAATCCAAAATTCTTGGATCGTCAAATATAATAAACTCCACTTTAATGGAAGAATGTTAAAAAGATTCAATGCTAAAGTTAAAACATAAAAGAACAGTACAAGGCTCATCACAGTTGAATGATGAAGAATTCTTCTCTTAAAAAAAAAATTCAAAACATCAGGAAAAAACCTAGTAGCTTAATTCAAACTAAAGATTTATGACATCGGTTCGGCCAGAACATAAAAGCACACTCTTTTAACACGAGAGGATGAATACTGTCCGGTCCACAATCCATATTGGTGTTTATACAAGAAGTACAGGTTAAACATTCTCGACACAGATTTTTACTCATACACACTCTCAAAAATAATGCAAACATTTCAGTGATTTATTATGGATCACTAGTAGTCACTGTATTGAAATTATTTGAGATTATAAATTTATAAATTTAAACTTTTGTTTTATTCAAATTAGCTATCTGACGTTTGGACCACGCTTCATGTGCCCACATATTTTTGGTGAACGGTGAGTAAATAGGTAGATACCAAAATATTATTCTTCATAAAATTAAAGAAGAAACAGACTTAAGTTACCTTTATTAAATCGATTTTACTGAAAACTGTCAAAAAATTCCATTAGAGCACGGTTAGTGCCCAAGATAATCGCAGTAAGAAATTGTGCAATGTATTTCTATTAGCATAAATACCAAACCAAGTATATTGCAACTTGGGTTTGGTTATATAAATAACCAGCTTACCTTTACACGATACTTCAACCCCAAGAATATCCAAACCGTGACTATTTTGTTCCATTACACCTGCACGAATATTCTTGGTGAAACCTAGTAAAATATCACTTCCTCTCCTAGTTGTTTATCATTTCGAGTAATGGTCCCGTCTGAAGACTAGAGAGATAATATTCGTCAAAATTATGCGAGCTCATGTTCCATGTTTCTGTAATTCTGATGACCTTATATTCATTTTCCAATACTGGCTATAAAATTATGAAATTACGAAAACAGTTCAGCTCTGGATAAAACCTGAGATTAAAATTGAACGGTCGTTGCTAAAGTAATTGTGACTAGCAAGGGATTAGGTCTACAATTTTACGATTTTTGTATAAGTATAATGCGGCCAAAGTAAAATTACGGAGCTACAAATTATGAAGTGTTTGTGTCGGTTTCGAATTAAAATGTCACACAAACATATGACGGGATAATATCTCTTGAATTAACTGCCAGGATAATAGCTAAGTGGTATTGGAAGGATGTTAATCACGATATAAGACGATATAAGTTTAAACCGTATTATAGATCCTAAGCAAGTTGCACAAAAATTTGTTTTTTTCTGCTCTCCATAATCAAACCATTAAAATAGTCGAACAATAGCTCTGCAACGTGATAGCATACAAAGGTCTGTTTTGAGATATACAAGATGGAAATAACCCACAGTTCAGCGATCTTCAATAGAATCCAAAAGAAAGAATATTTTGCAGAATGTTGTAAAATCGGCAGTCATCTTTATTAGAGTCATCCTACATAGAAATTACTTTTAAGAATGCAGTCTTCTATATCATAACTGAAATAGTGGCTTTTTCCCTATAAATGAATGTAAAATAAATGGAGCAGCCTACCATCTATTCAATCAAATTTTCGATTTTTTATTTGATGAATTCTATTAACCTCCAACCTACTTGTTTGGCGGATCCACACAAAATTCATTAATAAGTTAACGAGTTCTGAGACACAATCAATTCAAAGTTCGTCTTTTTCACTTGGAAATTTTGAACAAACCACATTTTGATCATGCTAGATCTTTGTTGTATAAAATAAATTTACATTTCTTTGATTTTCCAAGTCCAGTATTTTTCACCTACAAACAGCCACAGTCACTAAAAATAACTAGAATGCAAAAAATATTTTTTTCTATATCAACTATTTATATCATATAACGATAAGACAAGGATCAAATCTACTTAATAAACGATTAATCACGTATACCGCCCTAATTAAGGAAAAAGCTCTTATTTTGATTTAATTCTATGAATAACATATCAGCTGCTTTAATATTCAATTTTATGTCGAGCACACACCAACAAAAAAAAACTCCTCCATCACCATTTAATTTTCGTGTTTTCCTCATTTTCTTTATACCATTGTTCATAATACGATTTAAAGAGTAGGTAACAAAAATCTTCTCTTTTTTTTCTAATATTAGGTCACCACGAATGTTTGTTATTTTATTTTCTCAAAAACGATAGAATAAAAAATATGCTTTTGAAGCTTTTTTTCACTTTATTACATTAATAAACATTAACACCACTTAATTCTTTCATTTGATATTTTCAATTTTTAGATTTCAATTTTATGTCATTTTTTGTTGATGGTTCATGACAAGAATTGACATTTATAGATAAAAAAAATAAAATAAAAGCTTAAGATGCTTTTCGATTTATTGATATAATTTCGAATTTTTCTTATTTGTTTAAAGATGATTCAAAACGTTTATTGTTTTTTTTTTAATGATTTTTTCTCTCGATATGTTATCCGAGCGATGGTGGTGGTGGTGGTGGTGGTGGTGGTGGTGGTGGTGGTGGTGAACATTGGCATAAAATCATCAAAATACGATTTTATTTTTGATCGTTACGATAAAATCGATTTTGATTTTGGAATATAAATTTTAAGAATTAAATTAAAAATTTTTTTTTGATTGTATACAAAAGCCACTTTGTAAGATAAGAGTCATTGAGAACAATATACTTATGGTAATTTATGATTGATGTTTAAATCAAATGATTTTTCTTATGTAAACATGGTCCGAAATTTGGGTTGTGAACAAGGCCATTAAAAATTATAATTTTAAATATTTTCAATCTATAATTGATAAATGTAACGTAATGTTTTTAAAACTATGCAGGGTTTTGCAACCTACAATCGCGTAAATGTAGGTCGGTGTTGCAAACAGTAAAAAAAATTGCATAGTCAAAAATGTTCAATATTTCAAGGTCATGACACTTCTTTCAAATGACATATGTCATCTTTCATATTTATCCGTCATGGTCCAGCTCTCATACCTATAAAAAGGGTGATTTTTTAACTATTTTCTTTTTGGCAACACTGATTTTGACAGGTCACGTATGTTTCGTGTTTTGTGTCACTGTCAAACATCTTCAGTTTGGTCCATAATTTAACCATGAATCGTCTTACAAACGAACAACGCTTGCAAATCATTGAATTTTTTTTATCAAAATGCGTGCTCTGTTAAAAAAGTTAATCGCGCGCTTCTTCCATTTAATGGACAGTTTAATCGACCCACTGGAGCGGCTATTCGGGATATTGTGACTAAATTTCGCACCAAATTTATATTGTTGGACATTAAATCACCAACACGCTTACGTACAGTGCGAACTGAAAAAAATATCGCAACTGTATCGGCCAGTATTAAAGATGACCATCAATTATCGATTCGGCGCTGTTCGCAGCAATTGGGTCTCTGTTACTCAACACTGTGGAAAATTTTGCGGAAGGATTTAAGTATAAAGCCTTACAAAATACAGCTGGTGCAAGAATTGAAGTCGAACGACCTACCACATCGCAGAACTTTTCGTGAATGGGCTCTTGAAAAGTTGGCGGAAGATCCATTTTTATATTATTATATTATTATATTATTATATTATTATATTATTATATTATTATATTATTATATTATTATATTATTATATTATTATATTATTATATTATTATATTATTATATTATTATATTATTATATTATTATATTATTATATTATTATATTATTATATTATTATATTATTATATTATTATATTATTATATTATTATATTATTATATTATTATATTATTATATTATTATATTATTATATTATTATATTATTATATTATTATATTATTATATTATTATATTATTATATTATTATATTATTATATTATTATATTATTATATTATTATATTATTATATTATTATATTATTATATTATTATATTATTATATTATTATATTATTATATTATTATATTATTATATTATTATATTATTATATTATTATATTATTATATTATTATATTATTATATTATTATATTATTATATTATTATATTATTATATTATTATATTATTATATTATTATATTATTATATTATTATATTATTATATTATTATATTATTATATTATTATATTATTATATTATTATATTATTATATTATTATATTATTATATTATTATATTATTATATTATTATATTATTATATTATTATATTATTATATTATTATATTATTATATTATTATATTATTATATTATTATATTATTATATTATTATATTATTATATTATTATATTATTATATTATTATATTATTATATTATTATATTATTATATTATTATATTATTATATTATTATATTATTATATTATTATATTATTATATTATTATATTATTATATTATTATATTATTATATTATTATATTATTATATTATTATATTATTATATTATTATATTATTATATTATTATATTATTATATTATTATATTATTATATTATTATATTATTATATTATTATATTATTATATTATTATATTATTATATTATTATATTATTATATAATAATTATATAATAAGAAATTGTGGAATTGTTCCTATTAGTTATTTTGTTTTTTCAAAATGTGTCTCGATATAGTCGTGACGTTAACCATACATTTCTCATCACTTATTCGCTTCAAAGCTTTCGGAAACCAAGCAATGTTGTCTTCTGTTATACATTATTCTGGATCTATTATTATTTTTAGTAACGTCACTGAAAAAGGCACAATAGTAGACTACATTCATTTCTTTAACTAAATTGATTTCAATGACTAATCAACTACATACTAGCATATATATATTGAGCCAATCATCGATGTTCACAACCCCATCAATTTTCCAATCAATTCACCGAAATAAAAAAAAACAGGTCACACATCAACTCAATTGAAAAATAAAATAAAAGGAAAACAATAATTTTCCAACCTTCCTTATTTCCGATTTTTCCTGCACACACACCCAGCATGTCCTCTTGTATACAGTTATTATAGTTGAATTGGACATATGATATTGAGTGATAATTGATAATCACATACACAAAAAGTTTTCTATACCGAATATGTAAGACATGTCGTAAAATGAAAATTGTTGTGAAGCCAAATTAGAAATGAATTTCCGTATACACAGAATCTATAAATAAAAATTTTCTTTTTCCAGCATCGAACATTATTAACACAGAGCGTTATACACACTATGAATTTCGATCGAGAGAAATATTGGAAAATCATGAAAATTCGTATAGACGTTGTATAGGACATTTGGACGATATATATACATAAGGATTAAATTTATGAAATGGACATATGTTTGAGAATACGTGATATGTGGTTCAAAGTTGTTATTACGTTATGGCATATACTAGATTTTTGTTGTTGTGTCTGTATGTGTATACCATTTTTATTTTTTGGAAAACTTTAATATATATTTTGTATCCAAAGTTGTTATATCCTCTTCAATATCATGTAACAAAAGTAACATACTTAGACGTATGTACATATTGAGTAAAATAGATGGGAAATCAATATTTCTACTGTACACACATACTAAATAGCTCGAAGTTATAATTTTTCTAAGTACTGAGGTTTAATAGGTCACGTGATTTAGACCGTGATTAGTCTATATCATTCGTTTGTGTAAATGATTTAATATTTTCTAGGAAGAGAAACTTTAATTTTAATGGAAAACAATGTAATGATTTTGTTATAAATTGTTGATGCGGCTAACTTAACTCTATTAGGTTTATTATATCATTACGGACTAAATTTAATTTGATGTTTTTTGAATAGTATAAATAATGGTAACTGTTTAAGTTTTTATGCTTTTTTACCACAAATTAGTTAAAAATTGATGGAACTAACCGTCTCCTATTTTATACATTTTTTTCTGTTTTCTGACTACTCTTGAAGGTTGACCACATCAAAGAAACATTTCTCGTGAAAACTATTAGAAATGTGAAAACATTTCTCGTGGAAATGTATTGCACCCTTTCAATTAAATTTCAGTATCTTTTGTTAAAAAATGCAAATAGAAAGTTATATCATTGGCAATATATAAGACATAAACAAAACTTTAAAAAAATGGCTACCTGAATAGATTTGCAGCTAACTTAAGTCATTATTGATGCTGCGAATTTTAGATTGATGTATTACAATCGTGCACTTTTGTTTTCTTAAGAACATTTAGAAATTATCCCACTAATTTTTTATTCTGACTACTAAAAAAAAACAAACGAACAATTTTATTTATATAACAAAAACTTTTTCTCCAAGCACATGCGATTGATCAAAAACAGTCCGCGTTTCCATAATTTCCACTGCATTCAATGTTCAATTTGAAGGTGTGTTTCGTGGCAACGATGTTACCACACACGACTTTTTAAATTAAATTTTTCAAATTGTTCAAGCTTCCGCTATTGTGGTAGCTAAAAAGTATAAGATATAGCATGAACTAACTCTTTTTAACTTAGTTTAGTTAGTTTTACCGGTTAAGGCACACAGCATGAATATACAATAAAAATTTTAAATTTGTAAGACCCTTGCAAATTTTTTTGCATACAAATTATTTGTTGAAATGAGAAAACAGGAATATAAATGGGTGGTCCATTAATAAAGGTCAGTTCTTGCTAATGTACGTTTTTTTAAAGTTTGGCTTTATTTCTCCTTTTTTCGTTTCTGTGAATGGTTACAATTCGACGTCACTTTTGGCTAGTTTCACTTTTATCAAAATCTAGTTTTATGGTTTTATGCAAAATTTGATTTAAATTTGGGCTTGACCTTTGCGATTCTGTTGATGATATTAGATGTTTGCTTTCCAGATGGCTTTCTCCCTGATTTAGGTTCAAGTTTAATTGGTTTCTATTGTGTGTTTAGATGCTATGGGTTTTACTTGGTTCTTCGTTAACTTGAATTTATGTTTGATATTCATACTTATAATCTTGTTATGAATGTATATAATAGTGTATTGAATCTTAGATAGCTAATTCTTCGATATTCGTTGTATTGAGGATTCGTGTTTCGTCTGAAACCTGGTTATGATTATGAAAGTCATTCCCATGATGATTATCACTGAGAGCAACCCCAACTTGTAGTTTATTGAACAGTTTTCTCCGACCGTAGTAGCTTGAGGTGTTTCTCTAAAACCATTTTCTTCCGGAGTTGGTTGTAGAATGGCTGCGGGAATACTTGCATAGTCGATCTCTTTTTTTGAAATTAAGACATCATATTTTACTACTACTATGTTGTATTGCTAAACTTAATCATGGACGTTTCATTTAGCTTCTGAGATACGTTTGCTACGTTGAAGTTTCCATTGAATTTATTAAGAAATATCAGAAGATCGTTGATGTAGTAACATTTGGAAAGGCGACTCTTGGAGTAGGTTGGCCAAACAAGTAGTGTTATTCATATCAAAGAAACAATTTTGATTGCAAATTGATAATGGACTAACAGTTTTACATTCGTTAATTATACTACAGACCTCACCATGACCTTTTATAATATTTTCATATTTGGTTTTGGTGATTTTATTATTTATTTTAACTGGTTTAACCAATAACTTCTCATATTGTGGCAGAGTAAAGTGCTTTTTCTGAAGTGCTATATGGTTAGTATTCATTTTCCAATAAATTAATGGCTTATTTAATTTCTGAATTTGATAGATTCAGTGAATTTATAATACCCGCCCTAGCCCAATTAAATGCATATTTGATAATTGCCATTTATACTTTCATTAATTTTTGTTTATATTCGATGTCTAATTCCAATTGATCTATCTTGGCAGGCTTGGTGTTTGTTTGGTTCTTTGATATGAATCAATTTGAAATTTGCGTCTTTTATTTTGCCTTAACGGTGCTAATTACAACTTGAAAATTGGTTGTTTCACAAAAATTTGTTTATGACGTGCACAATAAAAAGGCTTCTACTGGATTAATCCAGTGTAAAAAAAACATATCGAGTTTTCCAGAAAGGAAACCAATGCACATCGAAATTTACCGCATATTTTGAAGAAGATCAACGGCTTAAAGAAGATGTGCATACTGAAAGAAAAATAGATCACGACATTGAAACCATTATACAAAATGTAATAAATTGTACCAGATCCAATATTGGCTCCTTATTTTACAGTTCAAAACTAAACGTTAAATACGGGCTAATTCTACAACTAAAAAATTTATTGTTGTTTATGAACCAAGTACACAACACTGTACTGGGTACAGTGTTGGGGGCGCTGGCAATGATTTTGCATCAGCGCTAGTAAAAATGTCACCTGGAGCGATTAGGGCTTACCGCAAAATAAAAACTCCTTTATGGCAACGGCAAAATAGGGTATCGTCGAAATCACGATAAAATGTTCCATCGCTGGTCATTCCGCTAGGAGAAAAAGTGTTTAGAAAACCAAAGTGTGTGTCGTCTTTAGGTCTCATAAAAATTTTAAAAACCATAAATTTTAGGAAACCTTTCCGTAACCGTACGCCGTTAAATACTTAGATGTCAACACTATGAAAGAAATCGAATATCAAAAAAGAAATCGAATATCAACAAAAAAATTCGACTTAAAGGCAACACTTTGTTTCATGACGCCGCAAGATGTTGATTACTACAAAGAGGTTCTCAATTTTCCAATTTCGCTAAAATTTCGTTGAGTTTGGTTAAAGGGATATATGTCAAAAATAGTGACCAAATTTAATTTCCGAATTATACGGGGATTTAGATATTCTGATTAACTTATAGTTCTTCAGGAACAGCGGATGTGGATAGGTTCGAGAATACACAACTGGTTTGGTGCAACTATTCCGAATTTTCCCTTTCACTGTTGTTAGGAAAGTCAGTCTCTCTTCCAGTTCGTAAAACAAATGTGGTCATTTTTTTATTATATTGTCTAATTTTTGTTTTTAGAACCAGAAGTATGCTGCTTGATTGACTATTCAAAAATCTTTTGTCGGTGTGTATGATGGCACCGAGCTGTTTAAAATTAAAGTTACCGATTATGCCATCAAATGATCATATACTAGGTAATATAAACAATTTTAACTACCTCTCTGAGCCAAATAGATCTATTAACGCATGGTGAACGACTTTAAGGCTTCCTTCTACTGAATTGGCCGTAAATGGCTCCTTATTTGGGATTAAATTGCCAACAAATTGATTTTGGATATAATTTTTGTTAGAGCCTGTGTCTATTAAGAATTTTAAAATATTACAATCTTGGCCACGTGCCCTTTATAAGGGAGCGAAGGGTGCGTTAATCTAAAAATTGTCATCGAGATGTTCTGTTTGCTCATCATCGTAATTATGGTTTTACTTTCGCAGGTTGGTGAATTTGGTTTAAAATGGTTCATTTATTCATGAATTAGTTCATATTCGGTCGGTTTTGATAACTTACCTGCCGCGATTGGTCCACTTCCATTGATGTTGGTGTTTTAGGAGAATGATTGCCAAGATTTCTGATTTCTGGGGTCTAAATACTGATGGTGGTTGTGGTTTATTATGAAGCTGTTGATGGTATTTATAAGAATGTCGGTAAATATTTGAACATGTGCTTTGGGGACTGTTCAGCAATTCTGGATGGAAACCTCGCATTTGTGTATGGGAGATACGTATTTGAAATAGAGCTACTGTCTAAAGTGGAGTAGGTGGAGATGGGATAAATTAAAAAAATTGCATGCTGATATTACCATGGCTATGGTGAATTTAATTCTGTACATTCTCCAGTTTGAATTTGTGAATCAAAGTGTAGTATCTCTAGAAGATCTTTTTGTCCTTTAATATTCAATAGTCTCGGTAAATCTGCTTTCAGTCCTCTTACAAAATATTTAATGCAATATCTTTAAACGATTGAGTCATCGCATCCATAGCTTCAAGATACATCTCTATTGGAGATAATTTATTTAGTATTAAGGTGCTGGTATACTTGCTCATAAAATTCGGGAATAAATTACTGGCTTTGGGCCTGAATCATGTTTATCCACATAATGTAGTGTTAGGCATTTTTAAATTTATTTTTTTCCCAATTTAAGGGTATACTGTAAGATTCGCGAGGGGTGTCTTCATGATTCGTAATCTTGTTTCGTATGACGCTCAATATTCCAAAATATTCTCATATAATTTTAATATTCTGTCTACACTCTTTTTTATTGGAGCCAAATTCTCTTGGTTACTCTCAAACTTTTTGACAACATCAGGAATTATTTCTATATCATTAAGACTATCCAGATATCTGATGTCGTCATTTTGGTCGGAATCGTTTGAGGTTCGTAAAGTACCTTGTTTTTGTGGGAACCTAAATTTGCAGGGTGTTAACTTATAGTCTTAATTATAATGAATAAAAATTTAGCTCATATTAAATTTTGCAAAATTTTACGAAATTAATTTTAATATAATATTATAAAGCTTAAATATCCTTTAAGTTGTCAAAATCTTCCAAGTTTAATTACGTTAGTATCGGTTTGGGACATCAATTTTGACGTCGCCTTATCACGCTCACTTTAAAATAGTTAACAACTGTATTTAGGTAAAAGAAAGCCTGCCTGAATTCGAGGCCACTTTTTCATATAATTGAACTCCCAAATTGCTAGAAGACAATTAATGTACTAGACAAATTACAACCACTAGGTGTAATCCAAACCAATTTACTTATAATCGTCACTGTAATTGTGGAACACCTAGGGGATGTATTTTGAGTGGTGATCAAACACCTTGGAGATACCCAATAAAAGGAACTATTGAACCTACTTGTAAGAGCAAACCACCAGATTATTTATCCATCGTTATCTCAACTCCATTGCAAATACCAGCGCAAAATGTTTTATTTTCCATCCCACACAATCATAATAAAAGGCTGTAGCTCATCCAATATCTCGGTTAACACAATAAATAGAAAAAATATTTTCACGGAACTCAATTATTATGTGTTCTTGAGTTAAGCAAATATTTGGACATTTTTGAATATAAAATCTAACATTTTGAATTAAGTAGTACCAAAATTAAATCGGACGCATATTACGCGTTGTAAACAACTAAAAAGTAATAAATAAAAATCGAATTTCCATTTTAAACCAATAAAATAGAAAATGACAACAACAAATATTTGCCACTTAAAAAATTGTTCCCAACAATAATATTTCCAAGAAAATCAATTCTCAAACTTTTTTTTTGATAAGTCAATTTTTCGTTTAAATTTAAATTTATGGATTCTTTTCATTATACTTAAAATAATATATTCCAAAGAATTCTTAAAAAGTAAAAAAAAAAAAAAATATATTCCAACAAATTGAATGAAAATTTGAAACTTGTTATGTTTATTTCCAAATAAATATAAGTCGTATCATCAACACAATTCATATGTAGGCTTTATATGTATATATAATGTAACGATCCCTTCAAAAAAAAAAAAAAAACTTTTGAATACTCATAAGAAAAATTATGATTATTACATAACACAAAATACATAATCATAATATGTATGTAATAACAAGACATGCAAAATATGTATATATATTTCCGAGAGAAAGAAAATCTACTTTACATTTTTCATGTGGATATGATATATATGTATGGTTGGTTATGTTAAACTTGAAAGCACCACGATTTTTTAATATACAACATACATATCCAGACGAATAAGACAGAACACAAAAAAGCTGTCATATTCGTACATAATATAAAATGTATCGAGAAGGGTAAAAAAACAGGGAAAATTCTGAGCAAACGTTAAACAAAATGTGTTACATTGAAAGCACACGCACAGTATATTTCGTATAGTAAGATGTAACGAGAAAAGTTGTATGATTTGCTTTCTTCTATTTCCCTTTAATATACGCGGGTAAAGTGTCATTTTACTTTCGATTTTCAATTGTTTTCATATTTTTATATACTATACGTTCATTCGATATTTTATTTGGTTTTATTATCGTTTTAACGAACCGAGACAACTTCATTTGACTTAATTTGCATAATTTATTTGTAATGAACTAGAAAAGTCTGCAGGGAAATATAAATCGTTTGTTTCATGTGAATACAAGTCTTACTGCAGTATTCGCACAATAGATGCCGAAAATTAAGAGTAAAGAAGCTTTTGTAAAAAAAATTAAGCATATTTCAATGATTTCGACGTTCTAATATTTAATTGGAGCTTTTGACTTGATTTTTTATTTTTCATTCCACTCCAACTGAAGTTCGTGGAAATCTTGGAAAAGGGTGTTATTGGGCAAAAATTAATTACAGTTGCTACCTGTTTAAATATTCTCTACTGGCCATTTACGGTTGTATCTGCTTACTCACAGACGTTACAGATTAGCCGTTTCATTAATTAAATAGATGCTTCCCACAACCCTTTAAAATTATGTGCACGAGGGAGTATAAAACATTCGATGGTTCTATTAAATCTAAACCATTTGTCAGAAAATTTCCACACTTCTTACAACTGATTGACAGTTTCCACAAGATTATTGATGTTATCGTAGCAAATTTGGTAACCATATTTGGTAGTACGAATAAACGCCTTAGTTTATATATCAACTACTAATTCTAAATTCAGCACCTTGTGATCATGTATACAAATAAAGCCACAGGTAACTTTTATCTTATCTTGCAACATATGTGGTGTGAGACGCCCAATGAGCATGCGAAGTCCATCTCGGAAGTAATACAACTTCTCATAAAACATCTTCGAATATGTTCGATAGTACCAAACACACTTTTGTTACTGCGATTCGTTGCCTTTGAAAAACCGATGGGTTTGGTACAGGAAGTTGTAGCCAATGAACCATTCACAAGAACTTAAGAAAACTTGTTTGGCATACCGCCGCGACTCCCGATATCTCCAGGATTAATGTTATGTGTGACGCCAATATTAAATTTTGTCACGTAATAACGAGCTACAAAGGTGCTCCAGTTAACAATTAAAATTTAGCCATTGTTATGGTTTTCGTTGGTACCACTCGGGATTAGGCACAAAGAAATCGAATTATCGGTTGATTCATTTCATTCGATAAACAAAGGTAAATGCATTGGACATTAGATTTTTCAATCGTATTCGAAAAAGGTCATAATTTGAATTTTACATTTTGGAATAGAGTTTACATGAACCTGGGATACGACATAGTACCAATTAGGCCTACTTGAGCATGTAATTTATTTTCCTCCGCAGACAATTACTTCAATGATAACTTTTTATCCCAATGCAGCTTCTGTTGACAAAGATCTTGATAGAATATTATTACTAGAGCTTTGATGGAGTGCAATAATCTTAAAAAATCGAACAGAGGTGCCATTTTGAACAAAACAATCCGCTTTGTGACCTTTTTCATTGGGGCTTTAGAATCATAAAAATACTAAAACACGTCGCTGGTGGGTTGCCAAATCAATCCAAGTGACTTTACTACATCATGATCGTCGTTTTGAGAAATTTTTCCACATGCTTATTGTCAACTTATTGAAGCCCACCTTCACCAAATTAGTGAGTTGCATTCTAATATCTTAAAGGTCTTTATAGAACTCGCCCTACCGTCATATCATCCCCATAGAAATTATTGAGTAGCACTCTAGCGCCAATTTGATATCGGGTACGTTTATCTACTGCTTATTCATAATTCCAGTTGCTTTACCATATATTATGGTGCAAAATCAAAGTGTATGAAGATTGTCACGATTGAAAATGTCGGTCCAGCAACTTTGATTTGGCGCAACATCTTATGGATATCATCAGTCAAGACATACCGGAATAACAAAAAAGAAGAATTACAAAGAGATCCTCTTGAAGTTTGGGTCCATTGTACAAACAGTCATTCATCGACATGGATATGACTATGTCTTAAAAGAGCCATTGCAAATAGCACTTAACTTTGTTATCGAACTAGCAATTTTTAATGTGCAGTGATGTCGCAAAAATAATGAGGATTTGCGTAATCAAAATAATTGACGAGATCCCAACTAGCTCTACCCTCAAGTAAGTGATAAAGCCATTTTTCTAAGTTTATAAACCATTCCGTTGTCATGGTAGCTCGATTGCAAAATTTGCCTTAATTCGGTAAATCTTTTAGAAAATGCAATTGAACGATCCATTACCAATTCGGTGGATACAAAGAGCATGAAAGTCCTAACATTTTTGATTTTTGGAGCTCAACACACATGACTCGTAGTTGCAAAATCCCACTTATGTCACCAAATTGCTACTAAAATCATAATTGTCACCAAGTTATAAAGTATATATACCATAAGTTATTTATACCTTTTGAGTGTCAAGTACAAATTGTTGAGAGCCGTCTCCTAGTATTTTAATTTATTGAGTTGAATCGTTAGTCATCCGAATGTAAAATCGGCCTCAAATAAATTTCAAGTTAGAAAGTAAGATCCGAAATTGATTGGTTTAAATTAGTGGTTTGGGTTGTACATTTTTTCTCAGCTAAGACACCATCAGCTAGCTGTAAATTGTCGATAGGCACATGTGTATTCTAGATTTTTACATCATGATTGTAATGTTTACAAAAATGATGAAAAATCTATTTGGTCTTTCATATGGTTAGCTGTTGGATTCGTTTGGAACCGGTCAACACTTACGAATATGTACTCGCAGCTTTTTCAGGACTTGAGTATAAAAAACGGTGGTTGCTTTACTATAGCCAGTGACAATAGAAATTATGTTTTGCATTACTATGTGGATCCTTCTACATAGTATTTGGATCGGAACTATCCTTGGGACTGCTCTCAATAATTCTCCTGATAGTCTGAGAGCAGCGGTGCCCCTCATTACATTCGTGATAAAAACTTATTGGATATTAGTTTGCGTGCTGATCAAATACTAGGATGTGATAGACTGTGACTACACGTCCATAAGGTGTTGGAAGAAGTTGTTGGTTGGCGCTTGTAGTTTGGTGAGATCTAGTTACAATTTTGAAATGCGCAGGGAGTGATAAATTTTACTATAGTTGACGTAATTCATCGTCAGACTGTTGGGTTAGAGCTAGATTCTTAGGACTGAAACGTGGTAATTAATCCTTGATATTGTACCAGCAATCATTTGCTGCTTAGTTTCTTTAACAGTGTGCAGTATCAAATTTGCCATGGCTTGTTTTCGTTCGTACAAATTATAGCTTTCATAGGCTTATCATCGGTTTAAATAGTATGAATCCGGCATTGTGATGTTTGTAAGCCATGTTCATAATTCTATAAATAACAAGTTCCTATGATTTAATAACAAAAATATAGAAAGACTTAAACGAGCTTTGGGTTTAGATTTAATGGAACAAAGGTCGTTTTGCAAGCTTTCTATAGACATAATTAGAATTTGAGTAACTTATTTTTTTATTTTTAGTTCTAGCTAAAAGCTTTAATTAGTCAGACATTAAATAAATTCTCACAATTTGAGAGCTTTTACAATTTTATTGGTAGCCCATAACAAATGCGAGTTTGAGATCTCATATAAATATTTTTTCGAAATCCAGAAAAACCACGATTAATCAAAAAACTTTCAAAATTCAAACTGCCAATGATGATAAGCCGTTCATAATGGTAATATCTAGGCTATAAATCAAAAGTTGTCTTGACAATGGTGAATTTTAGAAATTAATTTAAGTTTTCTAAAATCCAGTACTTGCTAGATGGTTAGTCTCTCAAAACGGCGATTTTCATATTAATTTTTTTTAAATAGTCATAAAATGCATTAAAATTATGTTTAGCCCATCAACACGGCAAGCTGTAGGTTTCAAATTAAAAAATTTAAAAATCTAAGAAAACCAATCCATTTGGTATGGCTTAAGCATCAAATTAAAATGTTTTATTCAAATCCCACAAATTTAAAATTTAGGAAATATATAATGGTAACCTTTTAAAAAAGGGGATTGTTGGGCCTGAAATCGAAATTTTCCAAAATCCATTTAATGTTTTAGACGATGAATTTGACAAAACGGCGAGGTTTTAGGAGTTAATTGAAGTATTTCCAAAATTCAGCAAATGCATGTTTGTTTGTCAATTAAAAATGTAAAGCTTACCCTCAAATTAAAAATTTATGAAATCCTGCAAAAATAAATGGTTTTGGTAAGCCCATCGAAACGTTGATTTTGGGCCACCAAAAAATTTAATAAACGCCAAAAAGCTAGACCATTAAAATGAGTAAGTTTTAGACTCTATTAAAATTGTAATTTTTAGGCCCCAAATCGAAAGTTTCTTATATTTAGAGAAAACATGGTGAAAGTTTACAAAAAAGGAGTTAAGGCTCAATACTAAAACTCTAAAATCCAGATAAAATTAATAGTAAGGTGGAATCCAAATTAATTTAGAAATGACACCAATTTTCTTCTAACAAGATAAAACAGCATCCTAGCTTTTAATTCTGCATCATGCTTCTTGGACATTTTAAGCATTAAATATGAGCTTTCAAAGCTTTGAAAATTATTTAAAATAATTTATTCGACTAGCCTCTTAAATGTGTCATATTAAAGTTTGATGAGAAATTGTGAATTACCTAATTTGTAATTAATTTTGTCTCTATGAATTAGAAGAGCTTTTTAGAATGCTTTAATAAATCAAAGGTTTTGATATAAGAAAATAGAATGTTCCTTGTAACTTTAAACATAGTATATAGTATAAACAATGGTAAGATAATCTGAGTGCCAAAACTTTTATAACCACTTTTGAAAGCTTTTATTTAAAAAAATGTTTGGTCGCTAATAAATATCAAAAATCTTATTAAGACAAGTTTAACTTTAGCTTTCAAAATCTGGACAACATTTTATAAACCAACTTTTCTGTACTAGTCCAAGAATTAAATTAAATAAAGTTTCACAGTAATTATTCGTAATGTTCACCAAAGTTCATTGTAAGTTAACCAGGTACTGAAAAGATTAAATAAAAAAAAAACTCTTGTGCCAGCTTTTATCGATGCCATTAAGGAAAGTATTACATTGCGGTTCAACTCTAAATAAAAATAAACAATCTGAAGTTGACTGTTCTGAAGGGACAGCTAACTGTTGTTTACATGACATTTAAATGTAAGCTTCAGATTTTTTTTTTATAAATTTGTTACAATATCCTAGTCTATTATTTATCAAATCTTCAATTAATTATCTTCAAAAATCATTGAGCTTTCTAAAGCTTTTTTATTAAAACCGTTATAAACTAGCACACAAATTAAATAAGTTGCTAAGATTATTGCTAACTTACTTAACCTCAAAATTTGTCCGTCAACCATAAACATCACCAAAGAAATTGTATACAGCAAAAAACACATTTGAATTCCATTAAAAAGAGTTGCACATAAACAACTTAAAGCACAGCAAACAAACAAAAAAGTTTTATTTGTATTAACAATTGTTATCCGGGGAAAATTTACATAATCATGAAAAATTGATTTTATCATTTTTGGCTTTGTACACAGTCACAATACTAACTGAATAAAATAACAATAGCAACAACCAAAAGTTGAGCTTTTGGTTTGTATTATTTTTGGCAAAAAGTTTCCTTTTTCGTTTTGTAGTCATTGTTAACGTATCTACAAATATTTGTTTGGTGCTCCAGTTTTCTTTTTATCTTAATTCTTTCGACTGCAAAAAAGCACGAAAAAGCTCATACATTTTAATTTTGTATTTTGTATTCTGCACTGTGTCCTACTTGTATACAATGTGATGTACAAATACATTAAACAAAATAACAAAAAATTTTGCTAAGAATATTTTCAATTTTCACTGTACATTATAAATGAAATGAAAGCTCGCAAAAAAATTAAAGTGAATTTATTCCAAAAAGCATGTCATGATAAGATGTAATATATAGAGAGGCAAAGTTGTTAGAACATATAAAAAAAATGTTAATTTTTAGTGGAAATGGAAAATGCATCTAATATAACGTTCACGGACTTGTGATATTAGCGTATGGAAACTAGAATGGGTAAAAATTTGTTGGTTTTACTAAAGTTAAGATTTTACTGTTTTTGTGTGGTTGTCATTTACGTTAAAAGATTATCATACCCAAAATAATTTGAATATAAATTGCTTTTTGCACAGACTAACACGCATTCAATGCCCAAAAATTCACATGATAGCACCAATAAATTTGCTACCCAAAAAAATTTAAATCTCAGCACCGAAAGCACAAATCTCCAAAACATTATACATAATGTATTGTTGTTATGACAAATTTTGTATACTGATCGTATGCTATAGAAATGAAAATGCTTTGGTCGAAACCGAAATGAATTAGAGTGGAAATATATAAATTTGGTGACCGTAATAATTTTCCAAAAAAAAGAGACATTTTGTCGTTGTCCTCCGTATGTGTCCCATATATTTTCGAGATTCTATAGATTATATTTCCTACATTTTTATTTTTTCGAAAAGCTTTAAACAATAACCATTCACCATACAAACAATGTGTCTTATAGTAAGTAACTTAATATGGTTATTTTTTCGAAAAAGCTTATAATCGTATATGTAACTTTTATACATGTTTAGAAGTAAAATAAAAATCAATATTGCATAAAATAATATATGTTTCGTATATAAGCTAGAATTTAGTTTTTTTTAGTCTTATATACTAAATAAATTTGTTGATTGATAGTGAATTCCATTCAAGTTGAAATTTTTGCAATTTCCTAAAATTATTATTTTTTTATTTTGTAACATTGTAACATGTTTGTCTTATCCTTCAAAGCACACCAAATGTTGAATTTATGAAAGCTTTATGTGAACATGATGGAATATTAATTTTAACAATTTATTTTTTAAATTTGCTTTGTGCTTTGTATGTTAAGCATACAAAAAAACCAACAATGCTTCCAGTGGGATGTATAATTATTAATTTGCAAGCAATGTGTACTCACCTTTGAGGACTTTAAAATGCAAACCAAGCTCATTAGAAAATTACCTGCAAAGAAAAATACAAAAAAAGTTGTGTTTAGAAATAATTGCATTAACAGCTCATCAAACCTGGCTAAAGTATATTATACATTTATTTAAATTATTTATATTCTCAAAAACCAGAAATAAAGTTGCTAAGTTTTTATTTAAAAAGTTTCTTAATGTTTAAGAACAGATGCTACCAGTAAAAACATGTTCCACAAATATAATAAAAGTTTACACTAGAAAAATTCAGTAAAGTAAATAACAAAATGTGCAACAAAATATTTCACAAAATATTTAAGTTCCAAAAAATATTTAAGTTCCACAAAAATTGAAAACCGCCCCAGTATAACCTAATTTCGTATAATACACCATATGTTCAGAATAACCACTGATTTTAAAAAAAATACAAGAAAATAGAAACGGAAAAATTAAGTTCTACATCTTTTTAAACTGTAACAGGAAAGAGAAGTTTAAATCCTATTGGATCAACACTTTTACTTTTTTCCTCATATCTATCAACGAACTTCACTTAAAAATTTGAGTAAAAATTGTCCCACAAAAAAAACTAAATAGGTTTAATTAAATGAATCAGGTCGAATTTAAATTGAATTTTTAACAAATAAGTTCCACAAAATCTAGTTTAAAGTTCCCTTTCTAAATTGTATTCATCAGTTATATATGGCTCTTTTTATATTTTATACAATCCACAGTTTTCGACCACCTCTATTCGAAATAAATTATTAGGTTCCACAAATTTACTCATTTTTATTAAAATTATATTTTGTTTTCTATTTTAAAGTAAGAAACAAAATATTAATACAACCACAAGTTCATTTTAATTTTTCATTTAAACATTACTGTAAACTTTTACACTTTGAAATTAAAACAAAAACATAATTTTTTTTTTAATTTAATTAGAATATGGAAAAAAAATTTATTAAAATTTTGTTAGACAGTCAATCTAATTGATAAAAAATGATTTTGATACGCGTTTATTCTAAAAATACCTCTTATCACCCACTTAAATTTTTCGTATCCCATAAAAATTGTTTCACTCAATTTCCAACCGCCATCGCAATGGCAAAGTTATAAATTGATTTAATTATATTTAAAATTTCATTTAAATAACTGATTACTAACGAATTACTTCTAATTTTGTAAGGCATTGTTTAAAAACAAATTCAGTTGAGCTAACAATTTATTATTTATGACTTAACGATTTCTCAGGATACATAATTTACTACAGGCTGGTAGCTGTTTCTTAAAACATGCAAGGTGAAGCTTTTGTCCATGAATAATGAAAAAGTTACATGTTTTCAATTAGGCTGGCATAAAGTTTACCTCAAAGCATTTTTCATTAGTCGATTCTAAACAAATCTAATCCAATCTAATCAAATCTAATCAAATCTAATCAAATCTAATCAAATCTAACCAAATCTAATCAAATCTAATCAAATCTAATCAAATCTAATCAAATCTAATCAAATCTAATCAAATCTAATCAAATCTAATCAAATCTAATCAAATCTAATCAAATCTAATCAAATATAATCAAATCTAATCAAATCTAATCAAATCTAATCAAATCTAATCAAATCTAATCAAATCTAATCAAATCTAATCAAATCTAATCAAATCTAATCAAATCTAATCAAATCTAATCAAATCTAATCAAATCTAATCAAATCTAATCAAATCTAATCAAATCTAATCAAATCTAATCAAATCTAATCAAATTAAATCAAATCTAATCAAATCTAATCAAATCTAATCAAATCTAATCAAATCTAATCAAATCTAATCAAATCTAATCAAATCTAATCAAATCTAATCAAATCTAATCAAATCTAATCAAATCTAATCAAATCTAATGAAATCTAATCAAATCTAATGAAATCTTATCAAATCTAATCAAATCTAATCAAATCTAATCAAATCTAATCAAATCTAATCAAATCTAATCAAATCTAATCAAATCTAATCAAATCTAATCAAATCTAATCAAATCTAATCAAATCTAATCAAATCTAATCAAATCTAATCAAATCTAATCAAATCTAATCAAATCTAATCAAATCTAATCAAATCTAATCAAATCTAATCAAATCTAATCAAATCTAATCAAATCTAATCAAATCTAATCAAATCTAATCAAATCTAATCAAATCTAATCAAATCTAATCAAATCTAATCAAATCTAATCAAATCTAATCAAATCTAATCAAATCTAATCAAATCTAATCAAATTAAATCAAATCTAATCAAATCTAATCAAATCTAATCAAATCTAATCAAATCTAATCAAATCTAATCAAATCTAATCAAATCTAATCAAATCTAATCAAATCTAATCAAATCTAATCAAATCTAATCAAATCTAATGAAATCTAATCAAATCTAATGAAATCTTATCAAATCTAATCAAATCTAATCAAATCTAATCAAATCTAATCAAATCTAATCAAATCTAATCAAATCTAATCAAATCTAATCAAATCTAATCAAATCTAATCAAATCTAATCAAATCTAATCAAATCTAATCAAATCTAATCAAATCTAATCAAATCTAATCAAATCTAATCAAATCTAATCAAATCTAATCAAATCTAATCAAATCTAATCAAATCTAATCAAATCTAATCAAATCTAATCAAATTTAATCAAATCTAATCAAATGGATTCAAATCTAATCAAATCTAATCAAATCTGAAACTTTATACAATAAAATGGAAATTGGAAATTTTTTTTGTATGTGAGTGAGGCTTATAGTTTCACTTAGTATTACGTTTCAGACGTTGAGCTTTTATTCACCCTTGTTTGTTTAATACATAATTTTAAAATTATGTAAGCTTACACCATTTTAAAAGTCCTAAAATCTTTTATTACATGACTAACTTGATGTGAATATCAATTCGGTTCGTAATAAAATCATCCTTCACCAGCTTTCAATAAAAACAGATTAACCTCGTATAATATCCTTCAGGTACTGCACATAAAAATACAAAGCAGCCGTAAAAAAATGTATCCATTTTCCATTTTATTTTTCAATTAAAATCATAAAAATCCATCAACATAATTTTCATGTTTGTAATATTCTATGAACAGTGTTTCCCAGTGTACAAAACGATTTAAGATTTTAACATTGTGCATTTTTCATGTTTCATGGCAAATTTTTTTTAGGTTTGGGTAACCTGATCAATTTTTTTTTTTTTTTTGTTAACGAGTAAATATCACTCGTTTCGTAATAAATAATCATAAAAATCAAAGTCATAGTCACATCACAATGTTTTGTATCGTAAAAAGCATAAAATTCGAATTTTGAATGTACAAGACTTTTTTTTATATACTCAGGAGCTTACATTTTCTTTAAGTTTTGTTATTTAATACTTTATGGTATTTTATAGCGCGCACCAAATAAATTCACCTTGTTTTTATGATTTGGTGTATATCGTGAAGCTTTTTGTATTTTTTTATTGTGCTTTTAATACATCACCTTAATATTATGTTGTTTTATGGTGCAAGTTTTTTGCTTTTCCCATTTTTTTGTTTATCTCCGCCAGGAAGTTGTTCGAGTAGATTTTTATTGGTCTGTTATGTGCATAATTATAATGTTAATGTACATAACACCAGTACATAAAAAAAGCGATTATCGCTTTACCTATAATTATTATGGATAGTATATCGTGAAAACGAAAACATTTTTATGTTCCACGGATTTCTTGTTGCTTGCGCCACCCAAAATAAAATATTTTGTTGTATGGTAATGGCAAAAAGAAGGTCGTGGTTTATATTTTTACTGTCATTCGACTGTATATTGAATATAAATTGAATACAAAATTTTATTGGAAAAAAATATTAATTGAAAATTAAATTTTATGTTCGATTTTTAATTGGTTTCATTTAATGAAAATGCTCACAAAGGGGATTTCCCAAAAATACAATATTTCGGTGATGGACTATAAAAAGATAAGCAAATCATAGCTCGGTAAAATCGATTATGTAAACATTTAGTAAAAATGTGTTGTGTATTTGTCCAATTTGTACAGCTGATGAATATTTAACTCATGTCCAGATTTTAATGGAATGGAAGTTCAACCCTGTTTTATTTGTTAGAGTGACAAATATGCCGTATTTAAATGATCAAAGGAAGCAACACACTCAACTCCATTTATCGGAAAGGTGGATCATCAATTGAAACTGCATTATAAGAAAAGAAGAAGCAAACCGTGGCATGTGCTGCCACGGCGATTTTAACTCATCGTAACCGGCCAAATGTGGAGCAACAAGTTTTTTTTATCAAATATATGACAAATTTATGTCGGAATTTGAATCATTTGATAAATGAAGCACAACAAATTGGAGGTTTCTTTCCACACGATGGTATGTTTAAACAAAATTGGCTGGGGAAAAAAGAAGGATTCCAACTGTCACCTTTCCCAGTCACCATAATGAACTCAAACAAATTGCAATTGAAAGTGCCAGTTCAGATTATGCAGCTGCTAAATTTATTCAATCCAGCATGTTAATAATTAAATTAAAATTTTCACTCAACGGCTATGGATGTTTAATTTGGAATGGGATGATGTTGTACAAACAGAAAATACCTAGTATTGGCATAAAATAGAAAAAGAAGAAGAGCTCCATAGGTTTTGCAATGCAAGTCAAAATGCAAACTCTGCATCGATTTGTTCGATTCTTTGCTATCGAAATATTCCTCATTTTGGAAATTATAGAGGATACTTACCTATTTCCTAACCCGATAATTACTTCAATCACTCTATCGGATGTGACATGAACGAGAAAAGATTTCCTCTGAAGAATTTAAAGATTACGAGTAGGTAATAGATTAGACAAAAGGAATGTTCCATAGTCAACTAAGTATTCTAAGTCAACTAAGTAAAAATATTGCCACCAAAATCCAATGTCACACGACTCATCATCGAAGAACTACACACAAATCATTAATTTGCTGGTCCATCATTGTTATTGGCAATTGTGAGACAACAGTACTGGATCCTTAATATCCAAAATTTGACGAGGAAAATTATTACTCATCAATGTGTAACTTTCGCTCGTTTTAAGGTCAAATCTTAATGTCAATTAATGGGAGATCTACATTCGTGTCAAGTAGAACTAGAACGAGAATTGCCGAGGTTGGCGTTGATTTTGCAGGGCTCTAATTAATCCATTTTAAAAAGGGATGGGACCAGAATATGACTTAATCCATTGCATATTTTCACTAAAGCAGTCAGAAATATTGACATTTTTTGCAAATGCCGAGTTGTTGGATGTTAGCAAGCTATTTTTTTGCAGTTGCGTGTGGTTTTTCATAGCCGAATCTTGGATTAAGGAATGATGCTTCAAAATTCATTTTTGACAGCATCGTCAAAATAGGCATCTGACGATAGGACGTTTGCTACTAAGGTGATTATAGCATCGATTAATCCGTTTGGCAAAACAACTATTACTAAATCAGGTTGGATGTAGAATCAAATTTGTCAGCTAGACTTCTTGCCAAAGAGTTCGAATAAAAAAATCATTCTACAAATGTAGCATCCCAACCAAAATATTGATAAACGGCCGTCAAACGCTTTCTAATTTTATAACTTTGATCCTTAAAATGATTTAATCTTTGAAATTGGGAAAATCAACCTAGATTCAGCCTTGCACAGTTCGGGATTTGTTGCCTATTAACATGTAGCTTTTATTTATGTAATAGTTCTCCAAAATTTGTCTGTATAATATCGTTTTGTTCAATAAGTGAAGTATTTGTGAAGAAAGTGTAATTGTAAGCCCATTGAGGGCAATTTTAATATTTGGTGACTTATCTCCTAATTATCACAGTTGGTCTCAGTATTGAAATTTTGTCCGCCCAACATCACATTGGACGAGTAAGGCTTTTTTTCACTAGCAAGGTCTAGCTTGAAGACACCATTAAACCTCCTAATCAATTTCAACAAAGCCACTTTCAACAAATGAAGAGCATGAATCAAGTAATTGGTAATTAATTGATGACTAATCTGATCAAATTCAGATCTGATCATCTGATCCAAAATTGTTTAAGTGAACCCTGCCTTCTCGCCAACACCTTTCCTAAATTTAATTATTTTACGTACTTTCACAGCGTCATGTTTTGATTTAAAATAGGATTTCGGTGAAAAATGTAAAAACAGTCGTACCAACGTTTAAATTTGATGAACGGTGGAAGCAATAGACAGCAGCAAAGGAATGGAAAATTCCATGATATGATAAAAATTTGAACTGACTGCGATAGTTTTAAACGTTTTCATGTCGCACCAATTAGTTACTCAATCAACAGACGGGTAAATATTAACTAAATATTTTGAGCTATACGAGAAAAGCTCATGTTTTGATCCTATAGGATGAATTGAATGTCAAAATAACAAATGGTTTAATGTATCTGTAATTTTTTTTGGAAAAAGCAGAATTTCATGGCAGAAATTGCTGCATTTCATGACAATATATAAAATACACATTAAAACTGAAAGACATAGTCATTCCAGTAAGTAAATGACTTATTGGTAAATTAATTCAGCTGCATTCCAAATCCGATGGTATCCCAATAGTAGTTACACTGAAAACAAAAAAAGGTAATTTAAAAAGGCCTTGAAACAAAATGGTATTAATTCTTGTTGAACGTGACTTTTCAAGGCTGGTTGTAAAAATAATTGCAAGCTTTAATCATCAACAACTAAATTATCGTGAACAAATATAAGTAGTAAATTAATCAAAATCAGCCAATGTTTTTTTTTAAATTATACCAACGCCACCTCATCGACCACCTCAGATCGTGGAATTTTATCTTATCGAGTAATTTCGTTCCAATTGATTGGTGTATATATAAATGTATTATACATTTGTAAATGTATTATATATATATATATATATATATATATATATATATATATATATATATATATATATATATATATATATATATATATATATATATATATATATATATATATATATATATATATCTGTACCTCGAAGGCATACGACACTATGTCACAAATATAAAATTCGTTGTAATTTGTTATTTCAGTTTTTTTAATCAATCTTTTTTAATGTATAGTTCACATTAATGTTATTTCACTACTTGCTTTTAAATAAATATAGTGATTCGAATATGATATAGGTGTATGTTTAAAAATCACATCAAAATTATGTTTATAATTTTAAAATGGACATAGTGTTTTTTACCCCTTAAATTAAATCAGCCCATTTTAATATAGCTGAAGCCATTTCAATACCTCTACGGCCACCTTTGGATCATCCCACATCATACAATGGGCAGACATATTTGAAGAATCATAAATAGTATAGTTTAAAGTCCAAAGCTTTCGTTTATAAAAACTTAAGCAATTAGTCAAAAGTGGAGTGGGTGGACATTTTTGAAGTCAAAACTTTATGTTTTGAATTTTCTTTTGACAATGTCATGTCTCTTTTAAATCATACCTCGTGTTTGATTCCAAAAGATGTGCATCGTAATTACTTTTAATGTTGTGATTTTCAGGATGGTTTAAATTATCCTGCAGGTGCACATTAAATATTTCGCATGTGTCACATGTATCAATACCTGGTGGTTTAAAAGATAACTTAAACTTTGATTTGAAGATATCTGTATAGACCCATTTTCTTGCTATGTTTTGAGATTCAACAGAATTTTCAGAACATAATTGTAAATATAAAGAATACCTTTTTGCAATATTCAGATCTGGTCCTAAAAATTTGTTTGTACTTCTTTCTTTGCTATAATGGCTTTGATACGCTGGAAAAGAATCAATATGACTTATGACATTGTTAATCACCATAGTTGGGGTTTTGTTACTTAGTGTATATCTTCTTCTGTTATCTTGTTCAATTAACCTTCCTAATCTTTCCTTTTTCATGGTATTTACAACTACCGTATTGGAAATACAAAGTGTATTTAGAAACATCACTTTTCATACTATTAATACTTTTTATTAGCAATAAGTTTATATACTAATGAGTTTAGCTTTCGTCTAATGAAATCTCTGCTCCTGGAACGAGCTGTAGGTTTCATTTCCACACATGTACGAATAAATTGCCTTTTTAGATCATTATTGGTTTTAATATTCCAATATGCATTAAAAATCTCCAACAGTTCGTTCTCAGAAATTTATTCTTTGCATTTCAATCTGCAGGAACATGGTGGTTTTATATTTCTAGCTTGTACTTGTTTACCTTTTTTACTTATGTATGCTTTTCCTGTGGTATAGCTCGCTTTACGTTTGTAACATAACCATTCATAGAATTTGTTACACGTTTAGTGCCTTGTTGTTTGGTTTTTGATTTATTTGTTACTTTTCTTATCGCTACATTCCTTTGAACATTACCATCCAAAAAGTGATCTCTAGGGATGTCTTGAATTAACTCATTTTCTGATTCAGAACTTTCGTCATTGAAAGGCCGGAACTATTGACGACTTCATTGGAACAGGAAGATCCGTCGATTAAGTTATTGTTATTGTCAGTAGTATTCGATGTTATATTATTTTGTGGCGACCAAATACTTTGGAAATGCGAGTTTATCTCTGTACTCGAAATAAGACAAAGGTATTAATGCTATAAGTTATTTTATAATATATAATTGCTAAAAATTATGTTTAATTTATAAAAAAAAAGGAAGAAAAGCTTAACTCACACATGTAAATTACAAAAACATTGGTTCTTGCTTTCAATGCCACAATTTTTTTTGCTCGAGATGCCATCAAACAATAATTCAAACAATGAAAAACCGTAACTATAATGTTATTATAAACGTGTTCATGTATACACAATAATTTATGGTAAAATAACACATCTAACTGAATGAACAAAGACAAGATTAAATTAACTGCCATTTTCTATTCCAGTTTTCAAAGCCACCTAATAAGACATAGTTTTATATGAAAATCCAATTTTCAGAGGTATATGAATTTATGTCCAGATAGTGTCTTTTGCCACTAACGGAAACTACACCTGGTGTTATTTTAAATATGTGAGTTTCCGTAAGTACTTTAAGGATTACATAGAGTTATATTCCATTGTAAAGAGAACTAAACATAGTCAAATTCAATGTGGACAGTTTAAATTACACGAACGAAACTAACAAGTGTTATATTCTTTATAATTGTAACAGATACGAACACCTTCGATGTAAATTTATTTCGGTTTAATCAAGATAAAAGATTTATGTTTTTTGACCCTCATAATCGTGTATGTAATCGTTTGTCATAATTAATGTTAAATATTTTATTATGTTGCTGCTTGAAATAATAACTCAATATAATGTTTATTCCATTGTAAACAAAACAATATTAGAGATTGCTGTAACATCTCGATACATTCCTTTTGTGATGAGAGAACGTCCGACCATACAATGACCAGGAGTCAAAGCATTTAGGTCATCAGGACTAGATGATATGATAAAGTTCGGAATTAGCACCTATACAAAGTTTGTTCCGTCGTCGGAATATATATTATGGCACATCCCTCGGGTAGCAATCAACCTCTTTAGGGCACCTATAAAGGAATTCGTTGGCATGTCTGACACAAGTTCTAACTGGACAGCCTTTACTGAAAAGCTTATAAATATTTATAGATATGCTTTGGGAACTGTCTTCCCGCGGACTTTGGAAGTAAAAAAAGCCACAGTAATCTACGCTAATTACACTAAATGCATAGTTGATTCTGTGAGTCAGAAGTCACCCATGAGTTGAGTTATCAAACGAGGAGCCATTTTGAAATAGCCAATGCAGCATTTATACATGTTGCTAACCAAATGACGTCCTTTAAATGGTCACCATTTTTTCCAAATTGCTACTAGCATAGCTTGAGGTTCAGTATGCATCAATATAGAATGAAACTTGGACATTAAAGTTATTGTGAAAGGCAATAAAAACTTTTGAAGGCGGCCACCAACTCTCAGTATGCTTTTATCATCTAGGAAAAGGGATAAAAAACTTAGACGTTTTTTTGGTCGGTAAGCTTTTTGATGACAGCATCCTTATAGCTTCATGGAACGCTCTGGCTAGCACAATTGGTCTTTCTTATAACTAGCCTCGTATAGTGGGCAGCGTAAACGACAGTTAGAAATAAATATATTGATTCAAGCCATGAGTTGGCGTAGGCTTCTCAAATCATTTTTAAAATTCGTTTTCAAATCTTCATTCCTGGCAACTAAAACTGACTTTTTGTTTCGAAGTTCAGGAAGAGAGCAATCGAGTGAATGTGGTTTTATAGTGTCCAATTTTGGTCGCCTGTATATATGTAAATTGAGTTCTATTGAACTACATGGAAATTACTCCTCTGGCATGATTCCACGTGAAATAATATCTGCAGGATTTTGTTCGGATGATGCTAATCATTAACGTTGGTAAATTGTTGGATACTGAAGACTCTATTGGTCACAAATATATTCCAAGCAGATGTTTCAGATTTAAGCCAATGGAGGACGATAATTGGATCATCCCTATAAAACACGTTGCTGACCTTGAAATTGATTATTGCGAGTAGTCGATGTGCTAGGTCTACAAGAAGAAATGTAGCGCAGAGCTCTAAACGTGGAACAGTAGTTGTTTGGATTGGAGATACTCTCGACTTTGAACATAAAAGTTGGACGACCACTTCGCCCGCATAGTGATTCATTGATCGACGATGGATTTTTGAAGAAAAAGTTGGATTTTGAATTGGTTAAGCTAAAGAAGTTTGCCTCTAAAGAGTTGCAATTTATTATGTAGAATTTGTAGCAGACAAAAAACCTTACCAAGAGTGATAACTGGAGCCGTTAGACCAAGAACATCAATAATTCTCACAAATGATAATAGTTGATGATAACAGCCCTTTTTGTGATTTGTGTCCTTTCTAAGAGTGTGACATGTAAATGAAATTCACTTGAGGTTGCCAGTATACATGCCTAATGCTTTGACGTTCGAAATCATCGATCCAAAGCAAATATTCAAAATTTTCTGGTGGTATATCATTAAAAATTTCTGGTGAGTTGGAACACAATTTTTGTAGCATCATTTCACCTGTACCCATCATGGAAATTATATTGGTTTTAATTTTTTGAAGTTCTGTCGGAAAATTTATTCTTCTTGAGGTGTATCACATCAAAAACGAGCAAATCTGGCTCATCGTTCCCAATTTTTCGATACATTTTCCACACATCTGCACTAACAAATTTATGCGCTCGAAATCGTATAAGGACGCTGAAAATATATTTTGGACCACTTACCCCAAATAAACTCTTATACTTTTGCATGAATTGCACATAAGCCTTCTGAAGTTAATGATTTTCACTACGTTTTCTCATTGTTTAAGTACCGATGCAGCAACGCTATGATTCAAAAATCACCCATTATAGATGGCGAAGCCCTCAAAAGATGCTTGAAAATGAAATTTTCTTGCTCATCCCTTTTTGTATTTTGCTTGAAGTGAACTTCACAGTTTCCTCAATTGGAGTATAGTTTTGAGTAGCTAATGGATTCTCAAGCTACCAAAATCTTTCGATGATGTCATCACTAACTTGATCATTGACCTGATCAGCCTTGATAAAGAAATTACAAAAATAATTTTGATTGGAAGAATTGACTTTTCCCGATATTATTCACCCTAGAAGCATATTTTGAAAAGTGGGGAATTCATCAGTTTATTTCTCCTATTGCGAGCAGACTTAAGAAAAATCGCAGCTCCAATCAGTAGATTTGTTTTATTTGACTGATGGAATTTTGGATCGGTAACCTGTTTATTCTTTACTGCAGGATAGCTGTTGATTATTTTGCTGCCGCACAGTGCCAATAGTATGACTCCTTGGATGACTTTATGTCTAGAAATATCTAAAAAATGGCGTCTTTTATTAAGAAATGCCATCATTTCAGCTAAAGTAGCCTGCTTTAAAGCTGGTGCTTCATCATCTCAGTTAATCAATGTTTTTGAATCTAACTAAGTGCACATAATACATACTATCAGGTCGTCCCATTGTATTGTGGACTTTTTATGACTTGCGAGGGCACGAGGTAGGACGTTAAAAATTAACCGCAAAAGAGTTGGGAGTGCTTCGGACCCAGACAAATTTCAGGATTCAAACACAAAGAAACAAAAAAAAAGACATGTGAAAATATAATTTTTCATTCGAAAACAGATACTCCAAAGGCAAAATATTATACAAAAATGTAGATCTGAACAGAACACACTTCAGTATTTTATTTTTGTCTGAAAAGTGACAGCGGAAAATGTATAAAATTTTCAACAAGTTTGTTATTTAATCATAGAACAGCAACTTTATTTAACATCGTTAAATTATATTTATAAAAATATGTAATTACCAAATGTAATTTCATAAAATTATAAACAAAGCTTGTTACTATTTTTGAGCTTACTGTTAACTTTAAAATTAAAAATATTGTACAACTTTTTACCCTTTTTATTCGTTTTAAAATAATATTATATTATGTACACTAAAAAAAAGCTCATGTTTCTGAAAGTGAAGAATTTTAATAGTACAAAATGGAAAATTATAAGCACAACACAAAATGATAAATGACAACATCGCGTGTACTGTAGAATACAACTTTTCATAAAATTTTTTTTTGTTGGTGTACTTTCGAGTTAAATTTTGCATTATTATGTATTTGTTGTTGTCGTGAAATGTTTGGGTATATATAGCTTTTGATGCTTGATTATCAGTTGAACGAAGGAAAATTCAACAGAGAATAAAAGGAAACCACACAGTGTATTCAACTTTTAGGTTATTATGGCAAGGTTATAATTTTCTATTTGCACAATTTTTTTTTTATTATTATTTTGTTAATTGAAATAAGATTAGTTTTTCCTTTGTGGATTTTAATCGAAAGGTTAATGATCTGATCTCGTGTTTATGTGCCAAACGAAGGGTATAAAGTGCGTAGCAGAACCTAAGTGGATATAAATATTGCATTTTGTGATAAAATATTCGTTTAGAAAATGTGTTATGGTTTCTTTTGTATATCCAGCTTTGTTTACAGTAAATATTTATTATGGCCTAATGTGTAAATGCCAAATTGAATTAGTCGGTTTGATGTTAGTACTGGCCCAAGACCATATTTATTCAAAAAAATCAGTACGGTTCGCTGTCCACACCCGTTGCCAATGTCCAATTATATATAGCGTGTATGCGTATCCAATGATGTATGCAGGGTCAAGAAGAATATAGCGGTATTACCATTACCAAATCACATGAGTGGTTCAAATTTTGAGGTAGTGTTTATATATATATATATATATATATATATATATATATATATATATATATATATATATATATATATATATATATATATATATATATATATAACGGTATCTCTTATAGGCCAAATTAATTTCGTGTAAAAAATGGTAAAAAAAATCACGGTTTGTTTTTTTATTTATCACCGTAGCTCATCAAAATTCGATTAAGACTGACTTTACTAGTTTTTTCTAGAATATTTCATTTGATCGCACCGAGAGACACATCACTGTACGAATGTATTATTTTTAAATTACCTGAGAACTATAAAAAATTTCCCATTAATATTTTGTTACTATTATGTAGAATAAATGATAAATGTCTCCCAAAAAATAAAGGGAATACCATCAAACAAAACTTTCTAGAAAAAAATTACAATTTACAATGATCAGCACTAATTACTCCTCCGTCGTTAACTATCCCGTTGTTAATCGTTTTTATAATTTCACAATTGGACATTGAATTGTAGAGCGAGCAGTTTTGACAGTAACAAATTTCACCTGTTCGTCATCTCCAAAGTGCACCTGTATTATTTTACCAAGGGGCCATTTACAAACTGGAGTGTTATCTTCTTTGATGAGTACAACGTTATTGATTTGTAAATCTCGTTGTGGTTTTGCCCATTTGTTTCTTTGGTGTAGGCTATTAAGATAGTCCGTGTAGTATTTTTTTCCGGAAAATGTGTATTCTAGCTAGTACTTTTTGCCATCTAGACAACGATGAATCTGCTGGTGTTTTTGCATTTCTAAAACGGACTCCATTGATGTGCCTATCAGAAAATGTGCTGAGATTGGTACTTCGTAATTATAATTATGGGATGTTGTGATCAGTGGTCGTGACCTAAGAATGTTTTCAATCTGACATAAGAGCGTTTCTTTTTCTTCGTGAGTCAGATTTACATTGTGTTAATTTCGATTAGTGAGTTTCAACAAATTTGACCTCAGATTCTCATAATCCACTAAAATAAGGTGATGAAGGAGGAATAAAGTGCCATGCTAATCCATTATTACTAAGAAACTTAATATTAAGGATGAGTTTACACGCTTCATTTAAAATTATCTTTGCAAAAATGAAGTTGGATCCGTTATTGGTATTAACATTTTTTGGAAAATATCACCTGGCAGTGAACCATTTTAACGCGAGCAAGAAAGCCGAGCTAGAAAAATCAATGCTCAATTTGTGAAGGAACGGGTTGGTGTTATGACAGATTCCCCATCAATTGTGTAGTAGTTCGTTGTGTGTGTTGTATGGAAATTTAACTTTTCCTACCTCCTTCTCAGTCACAATTTTGTTTAATTCTATGTACGCTGTTATTTTAGGGCAAAAAGATTGGTACCATTCGGTACCATACAACAAATTGAAATTCAAATCTAATTGTTGACGTGGTGACACTCCTCTGGATCCATGCTCTGCATGATTTTCTCCACGAAAGATTTTCTGCAGGATTCCCTTCCGCAGTTCCAATACTGTCTCAAGAGTTTTTCCAATATTTTGCTAGTACGTTTTGCAATGAAAGTAGTCCCCTGAGTTTACCAGGCGTAATGTGATGTTTCAGTAGTTATTGTTGCTTTATGAGTATTTATTAACTTAGCCAACAAATGTGCTGCACATAGCTCTACTATGGACAGTGAAACTCTCTTTATCGGTGTTACTTTAGTTTTTGATGTTAATAATCTAATAAAGCTTTCTCTTTTTTCGTTGGTATTTTTTCTGTTAGTAACAGCGCAATAGGCGACTTCACTTGCATTGGCAATGTATTTGAATATTGTGATAATGATCGACGAAGTGTGGTATTTTGATCTCTAGAAAATATCCAAATTCTACTTTTATTCTTTTCAACTCATTCTCATAAAGTTCAATCAGTTTATCATCCCAATCTTGCCAAGCCATATCTTTTAAAACCAAATTTTTTATCAGAATGATGGATGGAGACAGAAATCCCACCGGATCAAATACACTCTTGAAGTTTCTGATATTAGCTTACGTTTTGTAACTGGAATATCTTGTACATAGCTCTTGTAACTGGACCATCTGTGCATAGTTCTGATGCCAATGTAGTTCAAGTACAGTGACAATAGAGGCATCGTTGCTGAATAGTTTTGGGGTTGTCAAATTTCTAGGTTCATCACTAAGGCTCGAAATAATGGGTTTCCATTATTAATGAAGTTTAGATCATATGTGAAGGGATATTCCTTCACTATTATTACTGCCCATTCAAGCCTATGGTGGTTGATAAAGAACTTGTTTAAGAGACTTGCAAAATGGATCTTGAAGCTTTAAGGCTTTAATTTTAATATTGGCTTTCGTAAAAGATTTTTAAACGTTGTGTCTGAAATTTTTTTCAGAATTAACCTTTAAGCTCTTATTAGACCTAATACCTGGGCTGGTGATGGTGGGGCAAGTAAATCTCCTCTACATAAAGGCCTATATGATCAAGCATTCTTCGACGAAGCCTACGTTAGCAGAGTTATTTGCTTTGTGTAAACAGCGCAATCAGAAATGTTAATATAAAGAGAATACAAAATTATAAAACGCTCACAATTCTCCAACAACGCTCACCACGGCTACAAAAAAATTTTAAAAGTATTGCAATGACAATTTTATTGGACTTCTATGTCACTTAATGTTCAATTTCAAAAAATTGAAGTAGTAAGTGAAATTAGATCTGGTCTAAGAAATGTATGCCAATCTTTTCACCAAATTTTTTTGACATTCGGTCAGCATATGGTAATACACGCTTCCTCTTCTCGATTAATGAGTGAATTTAACTTATTAGATGATTGATATTTAACGTCTAAGGATGTTACTTGACTAACATACATGCAGGTATAATTTAAACAGTAGATCTCTAACATATTTGCCAGAACAAAGAATTATTGTCTGTAGTTTTAAACAAAATAACGCTGGGGAGAAATTTTGTGCCAAATCAGCTTTAAAGTTGGTCAAAGCTATTGAAGCTTTTTGTAAATTTTTTTTGTTAATTTTCTATTTTTTTTTTAATAATCGTGAACGGTAATGAAGCAGTGCGCTTTGATACCAACCAAGTTATTATAATAAGCTGCAATATCTAGCTACCATGTGGTTCACAAAATAACTCCCCCATACCACTGTTACCCAACCGGCTACAACATAGTGCGTGGATCCACCATGGGGAATTACATGATGGATTGACATAGGGATTAAAGT
The DNA here is from genome assembly GCA_963556175.1 of Tipula confusa. Lineage (NCBI taxonomy): Eukaryota > Metazoa > Arthropoda > Insecta > Diptera > Tipulidae > Tipula > Tipula confusa. Next base: position 221,296,110 of record OY744475.1, on the reverse strand, counting down.
ATCCAGTTGTTAAAACGTTACAAAGTAAGATGTCATCGTTTGAAACTTATTATGATGATATTTAACAAACTTCTATTTTAATTCCAAGCACCTTCAAAGTGTGTAATTTTGATGCCTTTACACGCGTTTTTTAGAAATAGACCACAAAAGCTAAAGCCAGTACTGATAAAAGATCTTTAACATCTTTCATTTTAATTGTTTATTGGTCTGAATACTTTAAACAATCATCAATTGTATAAAAGGTCTTAAAGAATTTAGTAAAATATTTCAGTAACTTGCAATAAAACCAAAAATATACCAGCAGGTTCTAAGTTACTATGACAACCACAGGTGCTTCAACGACCAGTAAAAACCTCGAAAATAAACAAATATTTTAGTAAAAAGTAGTTTGAGTGTAGTTTTTCTTAAATATTGATAAAATGAACGAAAACCACCTTAGAAATTCCAAACAATTTCCACAAAATATACTAAACTTTAAAAACAATTAAGTAGAGCTTACTCAGACTTTTTACGAAATAATTAAGAACAAATTTGCTAAAACACCAACAGATTGACCACACAAAAAAAAATACCACAAGAAAAATATATCATCGAGGATAAAATAGATAGACAAAATAAAAACAAAACCAAAAGCATATCAATATGTTCAACACAAAGTATATTATACAAAAAACTAGGGAAGAAAATCAATTTTCCAAATGAATAAATTTTCCATAATTATTTCATTCTGCTTATTTCCTTGTTACGGAATATATATACCAGAGTTTGTTAATTAATTGATTTTCTAATATTTTATCTTTATTATTATTAAGAAAAATGTTTTTACGAGTAATTTTAAGCTTTTAAATTGTTTAAGCTATTTTTTTTTGTTTTTGTTGGAAAATTTTAAATAAAAATACTCTAGTATTGTAATGATTTTGATACAGTATACAGATTTCTATCGATTTGTATTTTAGAAAATTATAATTTTTTTATTATAAAGTAACATCTGTGCTTTTTGTGAACTTTTTCTCGTTAGGTTTGGGAAGGAATGTATATATATATATATATATATATATATATATATATATATATATATATATATATATATATATATATATATATATATATATATATATATATATATATGCTAATTAAATTTTAATTGCATATAAACATATGTATCTGTTTATTCTTTTGTATCAAACACAAAATTATTAATGTCTTAATTATATACGATTTATATAAATTGAATGATGATATTATAATTATTGTGGTATATTAACTGTTACAAAAAATTATAGCTACAATATATTATTAATATATAACAATTAGGGAATTTATTTTATTATTTTGGTGAAAATTAATTTTTGATGTATATACGTGTGCGTTTTCAACGCCCCTGTAGGGAACACATAATTACCATTTGGTGAATTTTAACACAAAGTGATGGATAATTTATTGTTGCTGTGTTGTATAAAAAAAAACTTAAAAGCTTTCAGCAACTTACACTATATATATATATATATATATATATATATATATATATATATATATATATATATATATATATATATATATATAAACAGTGCAAAAGTTAATAAAAAGTATACACAAGTATGTATGTGTGAGTATAATTCTGCCAGCAGACCCAACCAACCATAAAAGTATCTCTCAAATGACTATAATTTACATTCATTAAAAACAAACAAAAAAAAATAAAAATGTACCGAATAAAAAGTTATTACGATAAAATTTTTATTTTGTTTGGTTAAAGTTCAAAAAAGCTTTATTTTCAGTTGGTTCTGTATGCTTTTCAATTATAATGCGATTATGTTTCTCTTTTCCACTCGATTCCGTTTCATGTACAAAAAAAAACCGAGCATCTATACATGAATTACGAATAACAAAATGTATATAATTGTATAAAAAAAAGGAAATGGTGAAAAACCCATTTCCACTCCTGCATATATATTGTGTATTGATTTTGTTGGATTTCCTCTCCCTTTCGATAGATATACGGACCAAAAACATTGTGTGTCCGAGTCAAACAAAAAAAAACATTGAAATGGTTTTTATTTATTTATGACCATGCGTGAAGCAACGTAACCTTGAGGGATACAACAAAATGTATAGTATTATATGTTGAGTCAGGGTTTAGATGTTCAGGCAAAGATATAACAAAATTATTACGCACGTATACTACAGTGTTTGATGTTTTTCCTTTTGTTGGAAGATTTTTATTTCGATTTTGAAAACCAACTATAGAAAGGGAAGAGAAAATTAGGAATCAATGATCCATTCATAAAAGAAAATTAAAATTGAATCTTTGTTGAAGCTTTATAATCGTGTGCTTTTATTTTATACTAGTGTTATTCTCTATAATGTGTTGAATATAATATTAATTAGTTTTAGGAAAATGATTGATATATTTTGGAATTATAGTAATTAATCATTTTTTTTAAACTTTTCTGTCAAAGCTTTTAAAGCTGTAAAGAAATATAGTAAAAGAATGGTGCTAACTAGGTAATTTTATGAATAAAACTTTATTATTTTTCATGGATGTATAAAACTTTTTTCAACCTGTAAAACTTTTCTGACCCTGGAGCTTTTATAAAATTTTAAACGTTTTCAAAATATCAACCTTTTACCAATGTCATTGTTGCATAAAATATTTTCTTCCAAAAATATTAAAAATAATGGCGAGAGCTTTTTTAAATGCATCATACATTACCATCGAACCACTTCTACGTGTTTTATACTTTTCATTTATGTTTGTTAATTTATCGTCTCCTGCAACTTTTTCCCGAATCTTGATTACGGTTGCAAATATGAATTTTGGTGAGGTAACTCGAAATTATAAATTTTTTTCTTTAAGGGATACTAAAAGATCTTGTAATTTAGGGCGATGAAGACTATGCGGTTTATAAGTGAATTACAAAGTTTGAAAAGTTTGCGAGCAATAAAGGATGTCGACACTTGAAAGAAACTATGTATTTTTTAGAAATAGCTTTCAAAAAAATGATCACTTCAAAAGAACTATAAGATGGTGAGTGAACGGCGTAAACCACTCATCCAAAGTTTTCGAAGTTATTTACAAGAAATCGCGTTAGCTACAACGATTGATGATGCTTAAAAATTATATAAACGACTGTTGTGCAGTTGTAGGGTTAGTAACGTCTTGACTAACAAGAATTTGTTGCTTTATGCTAATAATATGATTGATTTAAAATTGAACTTATATGCCTAGTGTACTTATATTACATATACTCATATCTCATAAATCCATAAAATACAACCCAAGAATTACTCTAGTTTAGTTGTTTGAGATTCTGAGGGCACCATTCGTGTGTTCAATTTCAGGCAGTGTTTCAGCGATAAAAACTGCCAATCAGGCGGTGTTTCAGCACCGCATTGCTGAGTTTAATGAAGATTTAATTGGGTCCATCAGCAAGAAAGAAATAGGCGATCAAATAATTTCCAAACCTGAAAAATGTGAAACAATTGGAGAGTTTTAAACCTTTCCAGCGATTTTCGGAAGTTTGTTGAAGGTTATGCTAAAATTAGTATCGGATTCATTACGAAAAAGGGATAATAGCATAGAAGCAGGTTTACTCCTGCGGTCAGAAGAAGATAACATATTTTATCTAGTGTTCTACTACAGTAAGAAAATATCGAAAGCAGAAAAAAATTATAATGTAGTTATGAGCTAGAGGTACAGACGATCATTACGGCACTGAACAAATTTATGGCAAACATGTTAAGAACTTTCAGCATATCATAATTAAAGACATTTTCGACCGACAAATCAATCAGTTCAAAGGGGCTTAACATCAACTTGAAAATTATACAAGTATATGTCTTATGAATAATTAATGGATTTTCCAAGTTCGTTTTGTTATACTCCACAAAGTCGGTTACCACTAAAGAGACACTGGATAAACGGAATATGGTGTTTAGTAATTCGGAAAATATCACCACTAATCGAAGGGCTGCATTAACCTTGGTGGAATTCAAGGAACACCAAAAGCTATATCCATTATTCATGCAAAAATATAACGAGTTAAGCCACATGGAGTTACAAGAAAAATCAAAAGATGGACTCGTCGAAAATATGTATTATTTCATCCGTTTTGACGTAAAATCGGCCGATCTTAAAATCCCAAAAATTCAAAACATGTAATAGTGGTATGATTGAGCTCAATAATACCTCTATAAAAAGGTCTTGTCAACTACATTTACGGTAGTAAATTTCATTTAAATCACTCAATTATTTCTTAACTGTTTAGACCATAAATTACATTCCTCATCATGGTGTTATCAAGCCAGGCAGCACAATGACCAAGCTTCGAGTTGTGCTTGATGCATTTTCAAAAACCACTACGTCAGGCGTCTCATTAAACGACACTATGATGAACGGCCCCAAACTACAAGAAGACTTAGCCGACATACTACTAAAGTAGAGAATACAAAAAATTATCAGCTGGCATTAAATAAATGTATTGCTAAGTCTGGCTCAATACAAAAGATTAAAATTACAACCTCATATTGGAAAGAAAGAACTTTCCGTTTCTATTAAAACATTCAGGCTAAAAACTATAACATATAAAACTACTCCTGGTAGCTACCCAGCTGTGAGAACTTTGGTTTAAATAGCCAAGGAGGAATCCAATAATAATCACAAAGCAGCTAAAATAATGGTGTCCGACTTTATATGGATGATTTACTCATTGAAGCAACATTGAGAAGGCCCTACTAGCATTACAAAGACTATAACAGCCGACCACACAGGGTGGATTACATTTAAAAACTGATCTAAAATATTACATAACATCTCTGGTAAGCAACTAGCTAACGGACTCATCCAAATAAAACTAAATGTATACATTAGAACATTGGGAATACTCTACAACCCGGCAGAAAAAGTATTTAAAGTAGACATAACTGAACTGCAGCTAACTAACAAGAAGCCCTCTAAACGCTCATTCTTATCGGTACATGGTCCTTCGAGCCATCAAACAATTGAAAAGGAAAGTAATGTCCCGAGAAATATTAAAAGAAGAAAATTCAGTACCAAGAACAGATTGGCAAAAATATAACAACCTTAGCCAAAAACTACAAAAAAGAGGGAGATCGTCGAAAAACGAAATACTATCTCGAAAAAAATAGGCGAGTTAAGAACCTCTACACTAAATTTCTTGCCACAGACGACCATATAATAGTGATGGATCCTACAGTTAAAGAGGATCATCAGTACAGAACAACACGGAATGCAATTGCCAAAACAAACAAAAACTACGTGCCAAGATACGTCACCGATTGATCCATTGGCCACCACTAACACCAACAGCAGTATCAGCACCATTGTCTATAGTCTGGAAAAAACACAGCACTTTGACCTTCCCAACAAAGAATTGTCAAACAATTAGCGAGCACAAACACCACGACCATCTTCCCGCACTTGATACACGACAACAGCAAACCGGTAAATAATTCCAAGAGAACTGCTATGAAACTTTTATGGATAAAAAGGGCACACTAATAATACGGTTACCAGCAAAAAGACACAACGAAGCCAACGAATATATTTACCAAAAATACAGGCAACATCAGCGGGAGCAATTAAATGTTTGCATGATACTGCAACCAAAATACTACACTACATCAGCAAACTAAAGAGTAGCTTTCAACAATTAGGGTACTGGCATTGAATGTCCTTTTTCCAAAAAGTATGCTGCTCAAACAATATAAATGACAATATATTCTGTAATGAAAAGCGTGGACTTTCTCTTCCGAATGGGACTGATCGTATAAGACGCGCCTTGAAAAACAATTCCAGAACAGAAATAAAAAAATTAACCGTTAAACTGGGAAGTACCTAAACAACTTTCGATTGCGTTAAATAACGACTCCTGAATGTGTGAATTGCACCACAAGCAGTCAATTAGGGAGTCATTTGGCCCTCATCAATTAATGTAAATTATGTTGAGGAAATCCCTGATGTTTTAAAGCAACTAGTAATGACAGTCTCCTCTACTTGTTCTTCACAATTTGATATAAAATTCACGGCATCAAGAAGGGTATATCTTTGGAGGATATACATTGGATTCAAGCGTTTGTTCCAAATCATTAATAATTTTTAAGTCATTCAGGTTAAGAATTTTAAGGATATTTCCAAGGTAGCGTGTTGATATTTTTAAAATATGTAGGCTTTAGTTCTTTCCCATGGAAAGCACATGGGTTATTTCAAAACGCCAACGATCTATTAGGAAGCATTTTATACAGCCCGTTTCATCGAGACTAAAAGTATTTTGCATATCGTAATCTTTTAGAACTAGCAGTAGTCTATTTTTAATCCTGTTGTCACACACTTTTACAGGAGTATCTGCTTTTTGGCCACCTATATTTCTAAAGAGAATATAGTGACGATTTTTAAATTTGTCCATCCATGTGCGAAATAGTTCTAACATCTGGTTGCTGACTTAAAGTATCGCCGTTATAACCCATCAACTGCATCGTAATTTTTACATTGTTTTTTCATTGCGTTTGGATTTGATAGCCGCTTTCGAATATATTAACAAGCTGTTAACGGGTGTTGCTTTTTTTGTACATACGCATATGGGCGAGCTAGTTTATGTTTGTTAAAGGCAACAATAGCTGCCTCATCTATCATGTTGAAAAACAACACCATTGGCCATCTAAGAGTGATACGTTTACATGTATAAGCCTTGGCTAACTTATCCATATCTACTCCTCCTTTACTGGAACCGTAGTTTAAAATTATATTCGGCTTGCTGGAAATTTTATCGATATATGTAACTCGCTATGAATGCGTAATCTTTTGAACTCTTCTCTCCAGGTTGAAACCAGAATAAATTTCTCCATTCAATGGAAAGGAGTTTTTCGCATCGACAACCCAAAATATTTTGATTCCATACTTTCCTGGTTTGGAAGCGATGTACTGCCGGAAATTACATCACCATCTTGTTGTTATTAGTTGTTCATCGACTGTTAAGTTTCCTGGTCTATATGCTCAATTCATATTCTCCTAAAAAAGTATCCAACCTTTTTTGAAAGCCGGTAATTTGTCAATTTGCAATCGTTCAATTCTAGTTCGGTGATTATCGAAAGGCATGAAGCAAAAAATTTGCTCCATTCTCTGCAACGACATCAATGCTCTGAAAAAAAAACCCGGCTACCTTTATGCCACAATTCGACTAGTCGCTTATCCGAATTCTTCCTCATTCCAACACATAAAATAATCCCAATGAGGGCGTAAAGCTCGTCAATTTCCACGTTATAGCATATTCGTGGTTGTTTATGTTGGCTTGGATTACAGTGACGATCTAAATTCGTCTCATCCGCGATAATGCAAATCATCGTAGGTGGCAAAATACTTTTTAAACATTCTTCTTCCTTATTAAGATGTCTAGCACTTCCAATCAATCAATCAATTCCGGTGTTTCCGATTTTTTTGAAATTCTGAAACTTTATGAATGCTCGGTGATTGGATGCTCCATTTTCGAGAATAATTCTTATTCTGCGAGTTATATAATAATTTTTGTTCATCAGTCTCCTTTTCATCATCATTGGATAAACATTTTTGTTCCTCCGGCAAATCTTTGTTTAAAAAAGTTTACACTTACACAAAATAAAATAGATACACTCCTTGCAGTAATGACGAACAATTCCTTTATAGGTTGAAACACAAACTACGATGTAGATCTATGAAACACATTTGTCGATGAATTTTTAACGGTAAAAGTACCGTTATAAATATAATATCTATATTCAAGCTGAGTTCATAAATTTTGAAGTCGAGTTTATGTTGAAAGGCTGTGAATGGTGAAACGCACGTAAACAAAAAGATACAAACCATTTGAGCCAGATAAAAGAGTTTGGTTTTATCTGGCTCAAATGGTTTGAAATAAAGACAAACCTGGCCTAAAAGTAACATAATTATGATTTTCTTTTATGAATTCGTATTTCCTGTATAATTGTGTAACTAACTGATTTTAATTGTGTTCTTTGTTAGTCTGGGGTAACTTATTACCCCTATGCACAGAGCATGGAATATTTTCAGATTTCACCGTTTTCTGCTATTTTGTTGTGCTAAACATGTCTAAACATTAATTCGCATTAATTCACTTTTTATTTCACTTTTTTTAAGCCTGGGGTAACTTTTTACCTCAGTGCACCGACGAGAGGTTAATATGTTTAAGTTTGTTTGAAGATATATGGATTTTGGTTATTTCTACGACATAATTATTTAAATTAGGTTATGTAAAATATTATATGTAGGTTATTATGTAGCCAAATATTTCACTTACTAACGTTACTAAAAATAAATGAATGATTACTATGTGTAAAAAATCGAGAATCACTAGATTAAATCAACTATTCTACGTAACATCTAGTTATTAACTGACTGAAACAAAACTTTCTGTAATAAAAGCCGAATTTATCCAATACGTTGGATATTGTCATAGTAACAGAGAGGGTGTACGTTGTAAACCAAGTACGTTAAAAGCGGGTTTCACGGTTATATATATATATATATATATATATATATATACATATATATATATATATATATATATATATATATATATATATATATATATATATATATATATATATATATATATATATATATATATATATATATATATATATATATATATATATATATATATATATATATATATATATATATATATATATATATATATATATATATATATATATATATATATATATATATATATATATATATATATATATATATATATATATATATATATATATATATATATATATATATATATATATATATATATATATATATATATATATATATATATATATATATATATATATATACTTTTGAATTATTACTACGTGACATAAAAATTAAAAACTTGTCAAACACGTCAATTACATTTCAATTAATTTTAATACAAATCAAATAAAAGCTTACTATACAATTATTTGGTAAACACAAATTTTATCGAAAATTAATTTGTGAACAACTTTACAACTTCGACAATTTCCACTGATCGATCAATAGTATAACATGCAAATATATACAAATAAAAAAGATTTTCAAAACCAAATCGATTGATGGCAAAATAAATAACGTTAAAAGCTCTTAAAATATTATTAATAGCCAAATATACATAAAATAAACTAAAAGCTTTCGTGTTTTATTTTAATTTAATGACCGATTAAAGTATGTTCATTTGTTTATTGATGAAATGCTTTTATGATTTATAACCCGTAAAGACAATTTAATGTAAGTGTCAAAAGCTTAATTTAACTCTATATATATACAACTGACCAGCATCGAACATCGTATATGGTAATTTAAAGCAAAAATCCAATTTCTTATAATCAATCATAAAAATTTGAACAGACGACATAAAAACAAAAGCTTACCATTCAAAAAATCTTCGATGAAATCTATAAAATTATTGTTGAAAAGATAAAATGATACGATTTGATTTTTTCAAGATTTTTTTTTTAAGTGGAGCTTTACATTATTTTATTATTCATATAAATCAACAACGATAAAAATAATTTTTACGATTTTTTATTGATTTTCATTTTTAAATTTAACTTAGTGTCATGTTATGTCATGATGATGGTGTGTGTGTCGTGTAGAGCAATCATCACATTATTATTATATTTGATGATGATTAGGAAGATAGACAAACTCAATTTAGTATAATTTAAAGCCGTTCAATATTATTATCCGTTCGAAATATATATTTTGTGCTTAATACTAAAAGCATAGAAACATTTTGATTCCCTAGACATCAATTTATTTTTTTTAGTCGATAATATTAATTGAACAATTTGTGTACACAACCAAATCAATTCGTTTTGTAAAATTTGTTGTTGTATTTTTTGTCCCTTAATTATTGATTAATAAATTTTTAATAAATTTATGAACAAAATGGTTCCAAAATTCGAACACTATTACAAAAATTCAAAAAAAGCTTTGTTATACTTTAATTACTTTTTAAAGCTTTTCGTATTCTGAAAATTATTTAAGTATTGAGCTAATGGCACAAAATTATTTGTCTATAAACAAGTTAAAAGTTTTTAATTACAAAAAATATAATTTGTGGTAATTTCATTTTTTCTTGGAAATTTGATTTTTCCGTAATTAAATTGTTTTTCAGTGAATTTGGAAATATATTTTTGTCGTGTAGGTAGTTAATGAAATTTTTTTTTGTTGAAATTCTGTGATATTTCAAAAGAGACCCAATACTTTAAAAATCCAGTATTAATTATGTATTTACCACTGAAGTACGTATTCAAGCGTCAAAAAATATTCAGAATTCTATATTAAAATCCAGTGTCGGGGATTCATGTTCAATCTACCTTACAAGAAATTGATGCCATTTTTATGAAGCAGTAAAAGTTTTTTCTGTCAATATTCAAAATAAGAAAAACACCACATCAATCGGCGATGGGACCAACACCTAGCCCAGGTCCATCTCATAGCACCTTAAATAAAAAATTAAAACCAGCTGTAAAATTGTCCGAATTGCAAATGCCTAATTTCTCTAGTAGTTATATAGATTGAAAATCTTACATCGAACTATTTATAAAGCAAATTGACAAAAAGGATTGGACTGATTTTAAAAAAATTCAGTACCTGCAAACCTGGTATAATATCGTGCAGGTATACTAGATGACGCTACAAAAAAACGCTGGGCTTAACATACTGTGAAAAAAAAAATTTCCTATTCTTTAGCGAATCAATTGGATGCTTCAGAGAATCTTAATATGAATAAGAAATCAAGTCATTCATAAACAAACCAAATGTATCCAGAACATGCCTAACAACATATAGTGATTCTATCTTGTATAAAAGTTAATCAGCTCATCGTCTGTATGAATGTCCGACATTTAAAAAATTTGATAGTGGGCGAATTTAATATGAAAGGGATAATGGCAAGTAGTTTAATCGCTTGAATCATCAGATTCCATACATGTTTCCGCAAGCACCATATACTATTATATAGAAATATACCACCAACAGAACAATTAAATGTTAGCATCACACAATCATCCACATTAAAAGTAACAAATATTAAGGCAGCTGACTCTAATTGTTTGATGACATCATTCTTTAATAAAACAAGCCAAAGAGTGACAGTGTTTGTAACAATAATAGTAAGAGTACAAGATGTCAGTGGCATATCCATAAATCTACAAGCGTTGCTAGATTCTGCTTCTGAGGATAACTTCTTGGCGATAGCAGGTTTCAAGAGGTACGGCATTGAAGAAATTATAAACGAAATAAAGATTAAGGGTCTTAGTGAAACATCAATTGTAAAAATCTAGGGCCTTACTACCTTATAGTTAAAAATATCGAATCATGATAAATCCTTTAGCAGTGAAGTAGAAGTTCATTTCGAATTATTACTTGTATATCAGTTACCAGTTAGTAATTGCAACGTTACATTGGACTTATATTGAAGCTTATATAAATTTTGGGAAGTCGAATCCCTTCCAGACATTAATTCAGCCACTCAAGGAGAATCCGATTGTGAGCAGTTGTACGTCAGTAAATTATAGACAATTGCTATTAAAAATATTGCCATGTGAGTTAAGATCTTCCTATAATCTGACAATTAATTGGTTAATAGCAATGGAGGAATGGTTTACAAGAGGCAACCAGTTTAAGCGGCTTTATCATGAGTTTATGCAGGAGTATCATGACTTAGGACATATAGTGAAAGTTGAACCTGTCAATAAAAGCAAATATTATTTGCCCCACCATGAAGTGCTGAAGGAAAATACCCCACAGCAAGTGGACTATTGCTAAATGACATACTAAAGGTTGGTCCTATTGTACAGTCATCGCTATTGGAAATTTTCGGTTACTTTTACATAAATATGCGTTGACCGGTGATATACATTGAAAAAGTGTATCGCATGGTGTTGGTAAATGAAGATGAATCCAAACATCAGTTGATCTTATAGCGTACTGATCTCAATAAATCCACCTGAAGAATTTTAGCTCAAAACTGTTACACATGAGCTTGAACCTGCTTCGTTCTTCACCACGATGTATCATCGAGATATCAAACAAGATCAAAGAAATTTATTTTATTGAGTCAAAAAAATACAAAAGAACCTATATGTTGATCACGTAATGACTGGTGCACCTACAATAGACCAAACAATACAATTAAAAATGAATATTCAACATAGTCTAAATAAAAATGGCTTTAAGCTTCGAAAGTGGAGATAAAACGAAAAACCAATTACCTGAGGGATTGTTGAAAAAATATGAAGTCACTATGAAAAAATATGACTAAAAAGTTAACGTAATACCCAGTGAAATGATACTCCCGCTGGAAAAAGTTCAAACTACAGTTCAAAGCCAAACACTAATTCTTTAAGGATACATTTTTAAATTTGGATACCACATGGAATCCGACTTTAAAGCTCATATCAATTTAGAGCAACGCACCAATCTTTGTATTCGAAGAAACACCTGGTATATGCTAGTATATTTATCATATAAATGACTTGGAAACTTACTAGGATTTTTAAAGCTCATATCTTGCCTTAAAGCCCTTAGATCCCATCAAAGGGGAATTATCAAAGTCGTTTCATGGCTTGACTGTACCAAAATAAAGTTCAACTAACACATAATCGACGCGTATTGATCAGAAAACAAAAAAATCATCGCTTTAATATTTAAGCAATGAAAGTTTCGTTAAAAGTTTACTTTTGTTTTACCGACAGTTAAGAAATTGTTTGGTGTTTGTTCAATCAATTATTGTTTTGTTCAAACAAATCAATTATTTTTCCATTCAACAAAGTTCTTTAGTTTTCCAATTCTTCAATTTTGTAAACATGATACTATTAAATTTATTATCGAAAGCTTTATAGCCTCAATTTCAACGAAACTACGCCAAATAAATCAACCGCGGTAATAAAACAATACTATATACAAATCTTTAGCGGAATCTGCCTCTAAACACATCTCGCTAATGAAAAATAAAATTTTAGTGAAAATCGTTTTTCTCGCAGACAAAAATACAATAATCATTTTATATCATCTCCACAGTAATAATTTTATGTACTTTGTAAACGAAATAAATGCTTCAGAGTTTTATCTAACACGAAAATTTATTTCGTGTAATCGCAAGGCTTAAGCATAATCGAGCAACATACCAAAATCATCAGCAAAAAAAGTTTGAAGCCACGATAAAAATGTACAAATAATCATAGCGAACAGAATACTAATAACCGTAAAAACAATTTTCATGCATGAGCTTTTTTTTTTATTTGGTACTTGTTGTTATTGTTTTTCTACGTTATCTTAATTTATTGTCTTAGATATATGGCTTGATATACGTATATAGCTTTTGGCAACTTGTTTACAAATGAAATTGTAGGAAAAGACATTGAGTATGGTGAAATGTTAAATTGTACGTAGAAATGAGGCCACCTCATACGCTCGTATATACTATGCTGTCATAATACATTAATTTGTATAAACTTATTATTTTATCTTATAGAATCGAGGAAAACAATAAAAAAGATTTTCTGGAAAATGTTTTTTTTTAATATGTTTTATTGAAGCTGCACTATCGATAACATCATTACGAGGACAGTTAATATGACTGCATAAATTTCACAATTACGAGAAACAGGCAACAAAAGTTCCTCAAACAACCACAGCACCAATTTTAAATATCTTTTCAGGTTTAAGCCTACTAATCAAAATCTCAAATTTGGGTTACATATCTTTTCTGTATTTCGATATTGGCAAAACTAGAACTATTGTGGAACATAATATGTTCAAATAATTCGAAATTTATAACATAAAAACATACAATTATGAATTTTAATTACAAAATTTGAGACTGATGGTTAAGAAATATCAAAGAACTACATGTGGAACGTATTTAATATACCTCTATAACAGGAAAGTTAAAATTATATTTGATAAAATTATAATCAACCAAATTGTATTTAATTGTTTACAATATAACAAATTTTTTTTTAATTTGAAAACTTCTTCACAGGAAACTAATGTGGAACGTAAACAGATCCATATATAAGATTATTTCCATTTCGTTTGTTTGTTGAATTTTCAAAATTACATAATTGCGTGAAAAAATTATTTTTATAAAACACCTGCTAAGTAATTTGTTTTGTGGAACGTAATTATTTTTATTATTTTAAAAAAGATAACTTTAAATTAAATGAGGAATACGTCGTTTTTCTTAAATATTGTTGACAAACTGAAAAGATAAATATTAAGAAGCTATGACTATTGAATGTTTAAATAATATTTTAAAAATTATTAAAAAAAAAAATGTTGTTTGGTGTGTGGAACATAATTTGAACATTTATATAATTACTAAAACAGAAATTAAACTAGTGGACTTTTATGGTTAAATTTAATTCGAAATAATATAGTTATATTTTATTGAAGACAAAATAGGACATTTGGAAACTACACTGCATAGAAATATAACCACATTGCATACAAATATAACTACATTGCATACAAATATAACTCAGACATCCAACAAGTACAATGGAACCTGATAAAAATTTTGACTTTTCAAAAGCTAAAAGTAAATGTTTCCAAATGTTCCCAATAGGATGTGATATCTACTTTGATAGATCAAGTTTTTATATCACATATTAAAAACACGTTCCACACTTGTATTTAATACGTTGCAACTGATATACTAAATTGATAATGAAAATCATTAAAAAAATACACTTATTTGACCGATGTATGCATTTTGTACTTTGGAACGTAATTTATTGGTTTATAAAAAGTAATATAAAAATAGGTTCCACACTTATATGTATTAAATTTTGCATTTAATCAAAGATTTTAACCATTTTTGTCTATCAAATAAATTAGATCTGAATCTAATTTACCCGGTGAACATGTTTTTTTTTTAAGAACGAGTATTGCAACCTTTATTCACCTGCTGTAGAAAATCCCATGGGTTCTCAAACGTAAAATATTTGTTTTGGATTATGGCCAATATAGAATAAATTGTACAGGTTTATTACTTATTTATTATAGTTGGGAATAAAAAACTTATTTTATGGAAAAATGATAAAAATTTATTTTTTTAACGGTTTTTCTGTGGAACGTAACTTATAGTTATAGTAAGTGCAAATCCAAATTTGTAAATTAAATATAATCAAATATTTTTGATTAAGTTCTACAGCATCTTGTCAAGGTTTAATCGTTAAAAGTTTATTATAGAATTTTAGCATTTTGTTTTTGAATAAATGTAGAACTTATTTTACGTAAAGTCATGTGGAACACAATCAGATTAATTTTTCGATCCAAAATCGATTTTTAGAAATAAGTTAAATGCATGAAAGAGACTGTTAAAAACATCTACTAAGCAGTTTAATCTGTGGAACGTAACTAATCAATAAATGTCTTAAATTTAAGATAAAACCAATTTTTTTATTCATAAAAACTAAAAATTATATTTTAGTTTTAAAAATAAAAATTATGGGAAGTATTAGTACACATTTGTTTGGAGCTAAATACAAGAATGTTTGGAGTTAAATACAAATTAATAATGAGGGTTGTGGTAGTAAATAAAAGTGAAACGTGTTCAAAAATTCTTTATTAAAAATCAATAAAGTTATGAAACATATATTTATAGATGAAACTAGCATGCTCGAATATTATTTTACAAGATATTTTGCAAAAAAAATTCAACTTATGGGCTCTTCAAATAGTTAAATAAAACTGCAGAATTATATTATTAATTTCGGAATTTTGGAAGAAAAAACAAGACTATCTAAAAGGAAGCCTAAAACAAAATATAATCTGTGACATTTGTCAAAATATTATGTAAGAATGGAGCTTAAAAGGCATCTTAAATCTAAAATAAATATTTGGTTTTCTAAAGTAATTGAAGTTTATGTTTTCTGGAAGAAGTTATGACTATCTTGAATCACCCCGCTTGTCAATGAACTGAGTAGATTTTAACAGTTCCACACCATTGTACCATATTCCAAGTGCGAAAATAAAACTTCACACAGATCACAAGGATTCTTTTCCATAGTTTAGTATTTCTAGATCAGGTTGTTATACCACATATAGAAAACAGGTTCCACACTTGTACTTAGTACTACGCAAAATGCATGAATGCGAATTCATTAAAATAAAAATATTACATTGAGCTTTTCAAATTCCGAGTATGGAAAAATAAAATTTTGGATATTTTAAAATATTCTGAGTTCCTTTTGCTGACAATCAACAAGTCAAATGGATATTTCCCATAAAAATTGTCATTCAATTATAAATTTGTAAAACACTTAAAATGTCAGCTAGTCGAGACAATTTTTGAAAACTTACCGATTGTAGAATTTAAATTTGTAAAGTGGAACCCTTTATATAAAAAAGCTCATGTGGAACGTAAACAGATCATATAAGAAATTATCGTATTTTAAATAGATGATTTTTCATATTTAGATTTTTGTGTGGAAAGATATCTTTTATAATATATCTGCTTAGCAATTTGTTCTGTGGAACGTAATTTATTGATTTTTGTCATTAAAATGGTATTAATTTTATTTTACTAAGTGAACTTTTAAAAAATAAAACAAACTGCAATAAACATTTAAATCATTAAAACTATCATAATAAAAAATATTCACAAAAGACTGTCACAAACCAAACAAAACAAAAAAGCATAACTCAATGATTCTGCAATTGAATTTTCAATTTGTTGCAAACCAGTTTAAACAAATTCATTTTTAATCTCCTAGAAATAAATAAAATAAACTTGACAGTTTTTAACAGTTTTATTCAAATTAATTTTCTTATCCTTGCTTCCTAATCTTGAAATGATAAAAACCAATTCCTCCTTTCTCTTTTTTTTGTATATTTATATAGTCTTGTGTACATACTGAAGTTGGCAAAAAAAAAGCATATTTCGTTTTATTTTTATTTTTTTTTCGTATATAAGGAAGACCATAAAATTTAAGGACTTCTCATTATCCTTTTCGTTCGTTTTCATATAAATATTTTTTTCATCAAACCAACAAATAATTTTTAAAGTCATTCAACAAAAATCTAATTTAACCTATAAATTTTTATTACTTTTGAATTTTCTTTTATTTTTGTTTGTGGGTGGTGGGAGTATGGGTATAGTACCCATTTGTTATATACTCTTAGGTTTATATAAAACATAAACTGACGAAAGAATTAAAAATAACCATAAAAGAAACTAAAAAAGCTCTTAGACAAAGGATTAAATTTTCTTTATGGATGGTGTAGTGTGTATACGAAAAAACATATACACATAGATTCACACCCAAACGATTCTAATGTAAAAAAACAAAAGTTTGGGTTAAATTTTAATATTTTGGGAATGATAAGTATTTTAGAGCTTTTTATTTTAACTTTCTTCTGTTATAGTGTTTTTTCTATATATACGATGAATAAATAAATAAAATAATTTCGTAAATTTTGGAAAATAAAATTATGTCATGGCTAAAAAATTTATGTGATTGATGATATTTTATTCGGTTTAACCATATCCGAATGAGGAGATCCCCAAAACCATGTCTTAATACATATATATTGTTGAAAGAATATAAATTGATACAAGGAGTTAAGTTCATTAATATAACATTAAAGTTTGTTTATCCTTCTAAATTTTTCTCATGGTTTAAGGATAATACAAAACAATAACAAAAAATTATAGTTGTTGTGTTGTTGGTATATAAGAATGAGTCGAATCTAGAATAAATAAGATTATGAAAAATTAGAGCAGAATCTAATTCTGTTAGTTCTATATATGTATTATTTATATAGGCAGCATTCGTTATTTGATGGGATTATAAATCACTCGATGCGGTGCCAATAAGTCTATACTTTATTTGTTTTCTAATGAAATTAAGGATTACGATTTGTAAATATAAAAAATTTAACTGAATGCTATAAATTTATTGATGTTTGTAGTCAGTTCTACTAATTTATTTTTAATTTGGTATATTACTTCAAATTATGTCTTAGAATTTATTATTAGGGTGTACGGGGGATGTTTCATTGATAATTTGAAATTATTTATGGATTAGTTTTGGAATGTTTTAACGCAATAACAGTTCCTACATATCAAAAATTCTACAAATTTTTTTAAGAGGATGTGTGATTACTGATCCTTTTTTGAAAACGGTTTTACAGCTTTAAGTTTAAGAAATGGTGGGTTTTGCATTTTGTAAGCATAATTAATAAATAACTTGTGGCATGGCATTTCTTTTTAAAACCACCATTCAATTTTACTAGAACTATAAACCACTAAAAATACCGCAAAGAGTAAGCCTTTGGAAAATTTACGAATATTAACCACAAATAATAGAAAACTAAAAGTTTATTGCAACCTCCTCAACTAATTTGAAAATTTGAGCAACTTTCAAAATACTGGTAAATAGAAACGATTTAGCTTCATCTGAATAAATTTGTTGACAGAAAATAGAAATTTGGAAAAAGACAAGTGTGGTAACATTTAACATTTAAGTAACATTTAACCGCTACAGTGATAAAGCCTGTTTGGCAAAAAGTGAAGGTGTATTCTAATTTTCCATTGAATATTTAATAGACAAAAATATAGAATAAAAATCACATCTTTGGTTTAATATTGCAAAAATTTATAGATGTTGATATTTGAATGAGATACTTTGAAGATCAAACCTAGTTACTTTTGTGACAAATCCCTTTTGTAAAGTAAAATAAACTAGCCCAGTTTTTGACAAAACTATAAATTATTCATCAACTGTAATTTAGTAATTGTTGGGAGAATCATTTATCAAAAATACTTTTTCGAATTAAATTGATTTTAGTTACCTAAATTCTAAGAAATCTTCTTTGGTCTGAGACTATTTGATAACAGTTCTGAGAAAATACTTGTCATAATAATAAAAAAATTTAAACTGCCATGGCAATTAATGACGATTACTTATTTTTAATAACAAGAGCATGATTAGATGGCTTTAATATTAAAAGAGATATTTTTATTTTGTATTGTTGAAAGATTATTACGTAAAAAATGAAAATAAATATTATTTTCCAAGAAAATGAATTTTCTTTTTAACTTTGATCTATATTTCATTGGCATTACCTTCAAATAAAGTAGCGATGTTACCTCGTTGCCCTGTTCATATATTAAGTTGATTTTTATATAAAAACGGTTAAACTTTATGTTTTAACAACTGATATATCCGGGAAGACTCCATTTTGGATGAAATTTACCTGAAAAAATAAAAATTGCCAGGTAATTAATATAATTATGATTATTAATTAAGATGATAATAACCCCTTACTATGATCTTCAATTGTAAAAATATGGTTTGAAAATCTTGTAAAAGATTTCAGTAATGGGTTAATTTGGGACTAATTTTTATTTTTATTTGCTACTGATAAAAATATAAATGATTTCTAAAATTTTAAACTTTAAAGCTCCAAAAAACTAGTAAGTTTAGTAATTCCTTACAAAACACGTAAATATCTTGCTGAAAAGGTAAAACATAGGTTTGCTCTTCAACAAAACTCTATTTTTCAAATTTAACCATAAAAGTTTTTAAAATTACAAACTTTATAAAATTTAGGAACTGCTATTAAATAAAGCTTTCGATTCACCACTTTTTCGTTTCCAGTTTCCTCCATTTTCAATTAACAGGTTCTTGAGTGACAAGATTATGAGCTATAACTGTGCCACAAAACACGCAAAGAAACTGATAACGAAAGCTCCTAAGAAGGTTGAACAAGAAATTAAAATTATAATGGATGGGATACTTGGGTTGCGATGGTACTACTGGAACTGTTTGAATGGTCATACTCTAAATTAGATCATTTAATCAAAAGATTTCAACACGCAGAGTCTGCAATAAATGCGTTATCCACCGTCCAAACCACCAATAGTAGTTCCTCAACTCACACTTCCTAAAACCTTGAAAAATTTTTGGTTGATTGATTGATGAAACTTTGAAACCAAGCTCTTGTCACGTGTTCCGGTTAACGCAAGTCCCATTTCCACAGATCGTTACAGCACAATTTTATTCTACTTTTGTGGTATAGGAAAAGGAAAAGTATGTCAGTAATGACCGAATTGGTTCGATTTTTTAGAAGCCAATTTTCAAACTACTGATAGCATAAGACAATCAAGTTTTTATTGAACTGCTCTGCATTCTGTTTTCAGTATTCTGTCATCTCTTATCAATAAATTCAGTAGGCCACCATTTAACTGTAATCTGCAAAAAAAATATCTGAAAAATCTTTTAATGGGCTAATTTCTGCAAGACGTATGCTGTAATAAAAAAGATTAGTTTTTGCCTAAAATTTACAACTAAATAATTTATTACATCTCTAGAAATACAAAATTAAAATAATAATACAAATTACATTTAAAAAAATGATTAAACATTACAAATCAATAGAATTAACCGTTTTATGACCAATACGTTATGTAATCGCCAAAAACTTAACTTATATACATTTTATTTGACACAAAACATTAAAATTAAATAAATTAGATTTTAAAAAAAATTAACTACCTTTATATTCACAATGCTTATATACCACCACATGCAAGCCGTGAGGTTAATTCAAGATGAAGTAATGTCATTGTGGAATTTGTCAATAAAATTAAATCTGGCGACTTCAACTTACCTGATGTCAACTGGAAATATAACCAAAGAATGAACGCCATTCGTCCATATAATATCAAATCAGACGCACCAGCGATATTCAATGACACTGTGCTTGGTTCCAATTTAAACCAAATCAATACTGCTAATGAACGTAAAGTGTTTTTGGACCTGATTTTTACCAATGAAACTGATAGTTTTTAAAGTAACGGAATCACTAACGCCATTTTGTGGTTAATAACGTTCATCACAAATTAATGGAAATTATGTTTGTTTTAACAGATCTTATACTGTAAAAAATGGCTCATTATCATCTTTATACATAAAATTTTAACAAAGCG
Source organism: Tipula confusa (assembly GCA_963556175.1). Lineage (NCBI taxonomy): Eukaryota > Metazoa > Arthropoda > Insecta > Diptera > Tipulidae > Tipula > Tipula confusa. Next base: position 221,275,114 of record OY744475.1, on the reverse strand, counting down.
AACAACTTAGATTTGCCACAATGCTTTGAAGAAGTAAGTTAGCCGATTTTTTCTAATTTGTCTATAGGACATCAGACACTGGCGTTCAAACACACAATTAAACAACACCAACATCTCAATTAATCCACACATTATAACTGATGACAATGTTTTGTCTGCACTGTTAAATTTTGGAGACGGATGTGGGCCAAATAACATACCATCTTCAATTTTGAAAAGACTTGCTAATAGCTTAGTATGTCCTTTGTGAATTCTCTTCCACGTCTCTCTTGCATGTGTGGTGTGTTTCCTTATAAATGAAAATTTTCAAAAATTACAGCAATCTTCAAATCTGGAGAAAGAGATGATGTCAAGTGCTTCAGAGGAATTTTGACAACATCATCAATTCTAAAAAATTTTGAACTTGTTGTCTGACACGCGAATTATCTTTAGTTTGTTAAATGGTTTATCCCATACTTAACAAATTGTGTGCAATATCTCACAGTTGGCAATAAGAAATCTAAAGTTAGTGAAAAAATGACGGATGATTTAAAGAAAAAGCATGAAATTAGCGATCAAATGAACTCGTATATTGGCCGGTTATCCTAACAGCAAAGAAAACTAATCCGAAATCTTAATGAAACCTCATTCATTCATAAAGTCGAAGTGAAATCGCAGCCTGTACCAATTTCAACATTTACCAGAAATTTAGCAGACTTCCCAATTTTTCAGGATTTATTTGAAGTTTTCATCGATAAATCCAATCAATCAAAAATCCATAAATTCAAATTTTTAAAAGACATTGTATCACATTGTAATGCGTTCAACCTAATAAGGCGTGAAGCAAGATTGTACAGCGATATGATACGAAAGACTAAATATTTAAGTCTTTAATAAAACAATTTGTGGATCAAACTGATGCAGTATTAAAGAGAATAAAGGTTTGGGGTGAAAGCAGAACTACAAGTTGTTTGGCTGATGACAAATTTAAATTTGGAAGCCCGAGGTCCACCCGAGGTCAACTCGAGGTGAAGTAAAATGCTCAAATCGACGTTTCGAATTATTCCGGTACCACATTGCTTACTAATTTAGTTAAGAATGCACTCGGGAACTATAACTTTTGTAAGACTTTGCTTGAATCTGGATCACAAGCAACATTTGTTGATGAATCCATCAAAGTAAAGGCATTAATCTTGAATCGAATGTCATTAAGAACTAAACCACCAAAGTCAAGAATGGAAACTGCGACCGATTTATAATTCCATTTAACAGCCAAAGTTAACTTACTACTCGGCATCGATGTTTTTTTAATTTTTCGATGGGGAAAACTGATCTTAAACAACTTTGTCGCCCAAAATACTATTTTTGGTTATGTTATTGTTGGTTAATTTGCATTTAGATATCAACTTAGAAGACACAATCACCAAATTTTGGTAAATAGAAGAAAATCCCTATTATCCACTTGTTTATGAGAACTGAAGGCGATATTCATCGTATCACCATAAAAAAAGAATATAAGAATGATACATTTTGTATGTTAAAACGGCATTCGAAACAATAAAAAATATAATTATAGTGTATACTGCTTATTGCATGCCAGTACAAAGCAAAACAACAACATATTTTTAATTGTGCATCTATCCTTCTTTCACAATATTTAGTATTTGGGATTTTTATTTTCAGTTTTATTTTTCCTTTGTCTACATTACTAATGTAGATACAGACGATAAAATAATCATAAAATAAAAACAAAAATTTTAAAATTATTAAATAATATGTCAAACAACTCTATATACTATATCATTGTATTGTATTCATGAAGTGCTAGCGAATATGAATTGTCACGAAATATTTGGTTCAAAATATAAAGAAAAATGTATACGTATAAATTAGAAAATTCAAAAAAAAAAAACAACAAATTCGAAACGAAAAAATTACGATCACGAATTTTGCCGAAAAAAGTTTATTTTGTTTTTTTTTTTTTTTATTATTTTAATTAACTGAACAAAATGACATCATAGTTGCATTGCATAGTTCATAACCAATACAAAAATAGCAAAAACAATTTATATTATATAGCTATTTTGTTAACTCCCTCCACATTAGTCTACCTCTACAGTAGTAATGAGTAAGGAAAAACAAAACTAAACAAAACTTAAAATAAAAACCACTTATGCCAAATAATGTGCAACAAAGATAGAAACATACTTAAAAATATGTTGTTGTTTCGCTTTGTACTATATATTTTTTATTCTTTTTAATGCCATATTGACATATTAACGTTATTTATCCTTCTTATAATATTTTTCTATAACATCACGTTAGGCATTTTTTGTAATAATTTTATTTACATACTTTGTTTTGTTTTCATATTTTTTGAGGTTTCAAAAAGAAAAGGTCAATTCACAATATGTATTTTTGTGTAGAATTTTGACCATCTGCAAAAGTATATATAAACTATAATTTGTATTCATTTTTGGTGCCAAAATCTGGAAATAATAAATCATGAACATGCTGATGAAGTTGTCCATGTATTATGAGCATTGCGTAACGAGGCCGAGATACGTGAACCATGGTTAATTTATATCATGTTATTAAAAATTGATAGTGAGTCAAAGCAAATTTGGGCAAACCCTACAGTCAATAATAATTTTCAAACATACTTTTTAAATGTGCGATGCGCTGCATTGGAAAAATAACCAAATTGGAATACAGCTGACATAATATAACTACTAAACTAGATACCCACATCACGATATCTGAAAACGGTCAGAAAATTGTATTACACATGTTCTTTACAATTTATGATACCATCCTGCCTTCAGCAGTAGTACATGTGTTATCATGTACAAGGAAACTTCAACCAGCAAGAATATTGCTTGAATCAGGCTTGCAAATGTCCTTTGTGACAGAATCATGTATACAACGCCTAGGCCTAAATCGTATGCATGCGATCATTCTAATTCCTATCCTGCGGGAATAATGAAAGGAAAAACTGAGATAAAGCTAATATCACGTGTAGGTAGACACTAAACTATTACTCTGGAAGCGCATATCTTACCAAAAATCGCCAGTTTGGTGCCTACGAAACTACATCCATTTGAAAATCATTCAATTCTACCGTCATTAAAGTTGGCAGATTCTGACTTCCATAGTCATAAGGAGATGGATATATTGGTAGGGGCTGATATATTTTTGAATTATTAAGTCCAGAATGGAAAACTATGTCTGGTCTGCTCACCCTCCAGAACTTTAAATTGGGTTGGCTCGTCGCAGGTACACTAATGGCCGATTCTGCCGAGCCTACATATGTTCATGCTAGTATTGGAACAGCTTTCGTAACCTATCATGAAAAAGACGTAATGTTGGAAGAAATTCCAAGTCAATCTTTCCCTGATCATATCGACAACAGGTGTGAAGAGCATTATGTACAAACAACTTTATGAGAAACCTGTGTCAGACTCCCATTTAAACATTCAAAGCCACAGTTAGGTAACTCTTGGCTTGCAGCACAACGAAGTGACAAAGAATTCACGCGTGAATACATCAAGTTAGGTGACATGACAAGACCTAACAATGACTGTGTGGAAATTTCGAAAACAATAATTGCGTTTATCGCCGACATCGATGTCCAGGTGGACTCGACGGATGCAAATTACCAATCAATTCTATATGGCGTGAGAACCAAAAGGACCCAATCATAGCGTCCAAGCTAAACACTATCATATATGGCACAACATGTTCTCTGCAATTCAAACTCTGCAATGGTCTGCTGAGGAGTTTCAAAGCGTATACCCTAAAGCAAAGATTCTTGATGATTGGTGCCCGTTACTCAATAAAACGATGTACCAAGAATTGTGTAGTCTATATTTGTCATCGTTCCTTAAATATTGAACCAAAAATGGGGAATTTACCCGAACAGCCCTGCACCATCAATCGACCATTCCTTAAGATAGGTTTAGACTATGCTGAACCAATAATCATAAAGACAAGTAAACGTAAAAACTCTCCAAATGAAAATGCATATATTGCAGTTTTAGTCTGCCTTTGCATCAAGACGGTACATTTGGAGGTTGAATCCCACCTAGATGCAAACCATTTTTTGGGCTCACTCAAGAGATTTATATCTCGCCAACCAACAACAGCACGAAGTAATATTCAAGTTTATTCATTATTAAGAAAGAGGTCTAGCAATAAATCAAATTATATGCAATAACTTTTATGTGACCAACTTGTTTACAGGATCTGATGCCATTGAAAGGTTAATGAATGCGGCTGGTGGATTAAATTTACATAAAGGGGCCTCTAATATAGTCAACGAACCTACAAGAGAAACTTGCGAACTGCTTCAGTTACGTACTAATAAATGAAGTGTTGACTAAAGTAAACTTCAGTGGATTCCAATTTCAGACTGTTACAAATTTAAGGTAGAACCAATGATAGCGAGAACACAAACCAAACGAATAATGTTGTCGGAGTCCAGTCGGCTATTTGATCCATTAGAATGGATTTCCACAAATTATAACTCTGTGTCAGCTGAATAACTAGCAAAGGCTGAAACTAACTAAATAGTTAACAAAGGTTGAAACTAACAAAGAAAATATCCACTTGTTGGGTGATGATAGATGACGAGCTTAAATTTTAATTTTTTCAATGTTTTGCTAATGCACACAATCAAAGTTTGTCATTCAGATGTGAAAGCTTCGGCTTTTTTAATGTAAACTCATTCATATAGTATTTAGCTTCATAAATTATATACGCACATGCTGCATAAATTACAAGTTAATACCTACCTACACATTTTACATCTTAACACGTATTAAGGAGAATAACTTCTACCACCGCATAAACTCATAAAGCGAAAGCATAACGTAATCATATAATAATTTTTCGCAATAAATTGTCTAACAACAGGGAATACATTTTAATTTTTTTTTAATATGCTAATGTTAATGTATACCATCGTATACGCATAAAGGTAAATGTACTAAGACGGTTTAAACTCCCCGAATTATGTAAATAAGAAAATAAGAAATCAGCTGGATATAAAATCAATAGAAATCATAATGAAAATGTATGAGTGTAAAGCATAAATTCTAATATGGAAATGAATTTTTAGGTAATATGAAAATATTTAAGGTTTCCATTTATATAATTTTTCATTTGATTTTTGTTGGCTTCCAACAATATACCTCAACTGTAATGTGAAAGTGTTTTAGAATGACACTTTATAATGTTATGCTAATATAATATAACGAGAAACATGACATGCCATTTTTTACAAAATTTAAATTGTTACGTGTTTACCTGAAAATTATTTAAGCGCGATATTTAGGTCATAGTTTAGTGTGGTGCACGAACTTTGTACATAATCCATCAAATAGGTTACTTGCACATTATTTTATTGCATCCGTTCGTTTACGATTTTTTCTCCAGATTTCTGCGAAAGTCAATTAAATGAATCAGCAAGCTTTCATGTACCATTTTTACAACGTCGATTTATAAAGTTCTCGATATGATTTTCTAAACGTTTAATTTACCGAGTTGCAAAATTGATATTTCGTTCAAATAATTGAATTTTTGTATAAATATCAAATCATAACCTAAAAAATATTTATCATGATAAGTATACCGTACCCATGTTTGTCATCGTGCTATGACAATTAGAGTAAATTATCTCTACGATCCAAAAAAATTCTGTGGAACCAGTAGATACATAAAAGTTATTTCAAATTCCACGAATAACTCAACAAAAAATGATTGTAAATTTTTACATTTAAAATGGGAACTTTTTTTTTGGTATGCTTTGTACGCTCAAAAACATGCCGCTTGTGGGTGCTTTTATACGATACAAGATTTTGTTTAATCAAAAAAAATGGTTGGAAAATATTAGTCGTTATGTATGTAAATTAAATTTTTTGAATTTTATTATTTAATTTGTTCATTAAAAAGACGACTGACAGATGGGATCGCAGAATTTAAGATACAGAAATACTCAACATATTTGTATATGTTTGTAAAGTGTTGTACAAATACAAATTGTTGGCGAAGTTGTATTTCTTCACAACATCATAATAATGAAGTTCTGAGAGTCAAATTTAGAAACTGTCCGCATTTTACAGCTATGAAGTAATTGAAAGCCATTTTTACATTGATGAATGCCTAGTGCAAATACTTTTAGAAATGTCAAAAAAAATCTAACGCGAACAAGTAAGAAGTAAAAAAAAACGCAATTCATGCACGAGCAAACAAATTTATGCAGCAACTACTTCCAAAGAACCACTGAAATCGCATCGAGCCGGCAGCCATTCCAGTCGATTCTGCATCTAGAGGCCATTTTCTATCGAGACTTTTGTCAATCAATCTATGGTGGCATGAACCAAGTGGGCAAAGGGATTCTAAACTAAGGAATAGATTTTATAGAGATTGATTTTGTAACCCTTGGGTGACAGATTCAAAAATTAACCATTTTTATATGATGTCAACCACCATCGTTCTACAAATATCCCATATTCTTAGTAGAATGATAGTTTTCTCTTCCAAATAAAGGCCTCGATCCTATCCAAAACATTCCATCTAATCCGTCAAAAATAATAGATTAATAGATTAATAATAGTGAGTGGCAGAGCAAATGTCATAAGTGCTTACAATGATTCAAGAACAGAGCAATAACAACAAACAGCTTTTGTGATATCAGCGATAGTTTTTTTGATATCAGCGATACTCTTTTCATAGCGCTTATAGATTTATCTGTCTCTTTTTTAGCTATAATAAGCGATTTTTTTGGGGCCAATCGAAAACTGCAAGAGGTACACAAATTTAATAATTCTAATAATATTTTAGAATACCATGATGACCATCAAATAAATTTGCATTAAATTCTTTCTACTGCCTCACTTACCTTTCTGCATTAAATTAATGCATTAATGAAACATTTCAAATTTGGATATTTTCAAATTATTCACAAAATTTTGGAGAGTAAGATTAGCAATCTAGAATCGTTCAAAATATTTTAGGCAACTACAAAAATTAACCATAATTTATTAGTAAGAGGTTTACAACGATTTGCAGTTAAATTAAAAATGAAAACTATACCGAAATAGTTTTACAAAATACTCATTGTGTTAAAGGCCTGCAGCATTATTTTACGAACCAAAAAACATGATAATCCGCATATTTTGGCCAGAAAAATTCATTTTTGTTATTAAAACTTTAAAAGGTTAGTTGGTGTGTTTAAAAAGTTAGTAATTCAGGAGATTATCAATTATTTCAATCTGCTGTGTCTCCAATGTCTCGCGGGAGGCGATTGCAATGCTAACTACTTATTAAGGCCAATAACTATATGAAGTGATTAACAAGGTAAATCTAGACTATTTATCTTCTCAACTACGTATATTTACTGAACTGCAGATACACAAAAATGTCTGATCTAATAGGATTATGTATAAAAAAAAATCAACCGCACCTATGCTAAATTAGGTGATTGCCTTTTATCTGATCATTCTCAATTTATAGTCACACTGTGTCCCAACGTTTAAGCAACTGACCCATGTTTACATCTAAGAAACAAATTTACTAAATGACAGATCGCTACATCAGAATGTTTTTACCTTTTTCTTCTAGCAAATAAATTTTTTTAGATCTTAACCATAGAAAAAAAATGTAAGAATGATAACTTTCGTATGTTAATATGGCATACGAAACAAAAAAAATATATAGTGTCTACTAGTTATTGCATACCAGTACAAAGCGAAACAACAACATATTTTTAAGTATGTATCTATCCTTGTTACACATTATTTTGCAATGTGATTTTTATTTTTAATTTTGTTTTTCCTTTCGTATTAGTGTTGTCAAACATACTATTGTAGAGGTAGACGAATGTTGATGTACATTAAAAAATTCGTCTTGCACTGATAAAATTAGAACCATTGTCGGTATAGATATGCCTTGGTAAACCACTTCTGGTTGTAAAACGCTTTAAAGTTGCTCAAAACGCTTCGCTAGTTAGATCGGTAATAGCCCAAATGTGAATTACTTTAACTGATCAGCAGATAAATATACATATAAAGCCCATTTCTAAAATTGATTTCCCTCTGACTTTTCTCGCCGTTTAATAAATTGGTCCAGCAAAACCATTACCACAGTTCTCGAATGGTCTTGTCGGAGTAACTATGGATGGTTGTAAATTACCCCATTAATTGTTTGGTAGTTTTACCTGCATACCTCGTACAAATAACGCAATCTTTTAATATGCTACAAAATCTACTTTGCCCGTTGATCACCCAACCGATCACCTAAAATTTGAGTCTTATGTTTACCTGCATGTAAGTGTTGAACCAGCGTGAAGTTTTGACAAATTAATCCCATAAGACTGTAGTTGTAAATAGGTTTTTAGGTGACTATATAATAGGATGTTTACTATCAAAATCACAAGATGACTTTTGTAATGAATTTTTACAAAATTATATGAATTTTGATGCATTTTGTATTAGTATCTTTAATTTCGGTCACTGTTAGTTTGTATCAATTTTTAAATTTTTTTTGATTTTAGGCATTTTTTGATGGTGGATGTTTGGTCATAACCCAAAAAAATCAAGGGTACTCTTTTGATTGCATCACATAACCAGCTTACATTTGACTTCTAGTGTCTTAGACAAAATCCACCTGTCGCTAATGTGCAGCTTGTTTGTCATCATCACTTCCTGTTGACATATCATCGACATAAAAGTCACTGAGTGTCCACCGCTTTTCTTCATCTTCTGGGTCCATCGCAATTTGTTGAATTGCCCTTATGGTGAGGAAAGCGGATGATGCTAAAACTAAAGTGACCCTTGTGGACTAGTAACTCTTCAATGTATCACCTAGCCGTTCTTGCCATAAAATTGTTTGGTATTTTTATGTTGTTCTGATATAAAAATCTGCCGTTACATCTTCTCTATGTCAGCAACCAATGTGACTTTGTTGGTTCAAAATCTAATTAAAATTTTCCAAAGGGTTGGCTGTATTGTCGGACCTACCATTAATTTATCGTTCAAGAAGAAACCATTACTTGTCTTACTTCTTCTCGTACTGGTGCTTTCCTACGGCATAATTAGGCAAATAATAATTTTTACTGTGTTTTAGTTCGGTACCTCAAACATGTGCCCCAAGTTAACATACTTCCTCATTTGATTTATAAACGCCTCACATAGCTTTGTGTTAACTGTCAATTTATGCTCTGGTGCCCGGAATCTCGTAGTCGCGGCTTGTAAAGAACGTATCAGTGCCAATCAACAAGTCAATATGAGATGGATGGTTGAAATGTGGATCAGCCAAATCACATTCTGCAGTGAATTATTAAGTATATTTTTATCTTAGGAATTGGTGCAGGGAGATGTCTTATTATAAGCGCCTCTAGTGTTGTGTTTACGTTGTGGTCATATAATGATCGTATTGTAATTGTTGACTTGCTTCGTAATGTTAGATTTCCTGAGATTAATCCTGTGATGTAAACGTTTGTCTTTCGACGCGGTAATTGCAACTTTTGAACGCAGTTTTCCAACATTAATGATGCCTGTGATCCCGTATCTAACAAAACTCTACAATTCTACATTTTTCCATATTTATCTTTGGTTAGCACTTGTGTCGTTGGTAAAATAGCTTGTTGCAAGTTTCCAGGCTGGTTTATAGCGACTTCATATAGCGATAATGACGTTAGATTCTGTTGCTTTGATGAGAAAATTTTGATCAGCCGAAACATGCACCCAAGATTTTTTAGATTCAGCATCCATACTTTATGCGGTAAAATAAAGATTAAATAGAGATTTTTAAAGGGAGCTACAAGATCACATATAAAAATTGAAGACTGGCCAAAAAAAGAAGCACCTTAAAGCGAACCAAAATAAATCACCCCACAGAACGTTTACACAAAATAAACGAACATGGCCATCGGTAGTCACCACACCTAATTATACAAACGTCACATTATTGGAAAAAGCACATTGAATCAAAGTACAAACAAATATAAATAAAATGCACTATAATATACTTGCTAATTGGAAAAAGATCAAAACTGTCACTAAACTGTAAAGTTCTACTATACAAGGGGATCCTAATCCACACATACGATATATGACACTCAACCATGGCGCTCTAGCATCGAATTTAATATATATATATATATATAAATATATATATATATATATATATATATATATATATATATATAGATATATATATATATATATATATATATATATATATATATATATATATATATATATATATATATATATATATATATATATATATATATATATATATATATATATAATGTTAACATCTCCAGGAGTTTAGAGATTAAAATGGTAAAAAAATATATAGAGCTTTACAGAACAGATGCTGGTTTAAGGTAAAATCATGGCACAGTGTAAAAATCATTAGATTCCTTAAATCATTATATCTATTGAGAAAGAAATTTTGAAGCGCACAACTCTGTCTACTATCTAGCAAAACTCTATCAAAAATATAGCTGATTATGTTTTTCTAAAAATAGATCTAAATTATTTTTATTATTCATAAGATAAATAATCCTCTGATGTTTCATAATACAAGACACATGTCCTTTAAAAAACCCTAATTATAATTACCCAAAATTTAAATCAACACTATGAATGGGCGGATAATAAATCATAAATTTAAAGTAATCCACTTGTTTTTGTGCCTATTTTATACGTTTCATACAGCATTAACATAAATCTTCATTAAAATGTAGTGTCAAAATCATAATAAACCAATCCGCCTTGAACATAAATAAATAAATAAAAAAATGTTACCCTTTCTCAAGACCAAACAACTTGATCATAATAATTCGAATGTCATATGGATTCTTGTACATAAGAAAGCTTAAATATGTATATACAGTTAAACCCCTTCGTACTATACACATAATATGCCGAATACTTAACAATTTTTTTTTTGTTTTGTATATTGTGCAGATTTTATTTGCTCCGTAATATGAGCTTTTACGTATATGTACATATAACGTATTACATATTATCATGTTTAACCCTTATTGTGTCTGTCACATTATTATTTTTGTTCTAAAAATGAATATACGTACATGAAAATCGTCTTTCGAAAGTACAAGAACAACAAAATAAAAAGTCAAGTTACTTCAACTTAACCAACTTTATATGTATTCATATCCATATAATATACAAACTCTTTAAGGAGATTGGAATTAAGTCACATCGCGTGTGATTGTTTTTGTGTAAATATATATGTGTATGTGTGTATGCCTAAGTACATTTTGGAATGTAAATAAGACAAAATGTAATCAATCCGATTACAATAGAAAATGGTAAAAAAAGATATCAGATACTTACAGGATGTTTCTTTTTTCGTTAAAATGTAGACAGGCATAATTCGTGCATAAAACAAAGAATTTTTTTTTTAACTATGGAAAAGTTTACATTTACAGTTGGCAGGACAACTATAAACTATTTTGTGGAACTTGTTTTAAGTAAATTTTTTATTAATACTATTTGTGGGATCTGTTTTCAATATGAACAAATTGACCAGTTGGATTTAATAAAACACCACCATGTTTATTTCAAGCATCGAAAGGAACAAACCCTTCTCGGTCAAAGCACAATAGTTTTATTTTTGAACTGTATTATATACCATTTGTGGAATCTATTTCCTGAGTTTTGTAAATTAGCAGCATAAGTAGTAAAAAGAACTATTCACCTATTTGCATAATCAAATCTATTTGCTCACAAAAATAGATAACTTTATCTATTTGCTCACAAAAATAGATAACTTATCGCAATTAAGTTTTCAAACGCGTCTTAATTATCTAACAAACTTGTCAAATAATTGTTATTTTATGGAACCTATTTCCTTACTATTTTATTACGTAAATATTTGTATGTTGCAAAAAAAGTTATTTCAGTAGTAAATTTTCAATTAGATGAAAACTTTTATCACAGTTTTTGGCTTAACCTGTATTTATGGTTTTAGATAATTTTCAAAGATCTAAAAAAATTTTTTATTAATTTTTATAGTAATATTGCTTTCGATAATTTTATAGATATACCCATAAATTATAATGAGTTATCCAGATCCTAAATCTAGTAGCACAAAGTTGAATAAATTGAAACCATGGATAAACTTCTATGAAAAATGGAGTTCTATGTTCTATGAAAAATGTTCTAAGTTCTATGAAAAATGGACAAACTAAAAAGGTTTTCAAAAAAATTAGGACGTTACCCTAACAATATTAAATTTGAAAAATATGTTAATTGCCTTTCCCAAACCCAACACGAGTAATGATAAAACAAAGCAGAAAGAAAATCAAAAGCAACCATAAAATATTGAGCAAATAACCCGGACATATGTATCGGTAATGCAACTACTCAGAGCAATAAAGATCCTACACCAGAGAAAAAATTCAGCCACCACTTATTAATAAATTTGATGCCCCTACTATCAATGCCTTGATGAAAAATATCACGGATACAGATTACAAGCTATAGTGGCATTAAACAACGATGTATGGAAGAAAAATGTACCAGACCCAAAAACATATCAAAAACTTACCATGAAGCTTAACGCTGACCAGTTTCAGTGATATACTTATGAAGATAAGCAAGCTAGGCCAATTACGGTTATGGCTAGAGGGCTACGCCATACCTGTGAAAGCAGTGATATAATAGCTGAGTTACAACATAAAGGTTTAAATTTTCAGGATGCTGTCAATATAATCAAAAAGACAGAACTGAAAGCGAGAAAGGAAGCTGCGTACTAGTTCGCAGCTTCCTTTCTCGCTTTCAGTTCTGTCTTTTTGATTATATTGACAGCATCCTGAAAATTTAAACCTTTATGTTGTAACTCAGAAGGGGACTTTCGCGGGGGCGAAATCGAACGGCAGGGCCGAGGCGAAATTAAAAGCATTGGGATTGACACAGTCATAGACTTTTTCGTTTTACCAGGACTGAAAACATTCAATGGCGATGATACTTTGAAACAACTTGATGCAGTTGATCAAAAAAACAACAACCTGACTTTTGCCTCAAAGATTAAGATACCACTTAATAAAAAATAAGCTTCACAAGTAAATAGTTTAGAAGTTCAAGATAGCCACTTTTCTTCTGAATTGAAGAAGAAAATTTAAATAATGCTATCAAAACACAAAACACTATTTGGTCCAGTAGACAACGTAACCCCGATAAATACTATTGTAAGGGCTGAAATCAGAACAACGACGGATGAAGCAGTATACACAAAATCCTACCCCCACCCAGTAAATATGAGGAATGAAGTAGAAGAACAAATTGAGAAACTTATAATTTTGACATCCCACATAATTCACCGATCTACATAGTGAACAAAAAACGGAATGCCTCCGGTACACAAGAAAATAGGATGGTCACATGATTTCAAGCAACTGAATGCCGTCACCACCTCACTTACCCGATTCCGGACATCTCTAACGCGGTCGTGAATCTTGAAAAATCCAGGTTCTTCACCACAATTGATCTTTCGTCGGGGTTCCACCAGATCAAAATGGACGAATACGACATACTAAAAACCTCGTTCTCAACAATGAATGGTAAGTATGAGTTTTTGAGACTTCCCTTTGGTCTTAAAAATGCGCCAGCTATTTTCCAGAGCCCTGCTATGCCTATATTGATGACATAATTGTATTCGGAGGGAAAACCGAGAAAGAACATTTATTGAACACCTAGAAATTATTTGCTAAACTTGAAGAGCCAATCTACGGATTAACTTGGATAAAACGGAATTCTTAAAAAAAGAAACAGAATTCCTTGGCTATATCATCACCAACTAGGATTAGGGCCAATCCAAAGAAAGTAGCTGCTATTCAGAATCTAAAAAATCCTGAAACCTGAAGGAACTAAAATCATTGCGCGGGTTAGCATCATACTAAAGGCGCTTCATTAAGGATTTTGCAAAAATAGCGAAATCCTTGACCAACCTTCCAAAGGGGCAAAAACGCTCAAATCAAAGCGAACCAATCGAAAAAAAAATAAAAATCAGGTTGGACCAAAAACAAATTCAATCTGACTACCAATGCCTTGGACTTAGCAATAGAAGACGTACTATCACAAGCAGACATCAGCAAGGACATACCAATGAACTTTGAGCAAGACGGTGGAAAATTATGCCGTATATGAAAAAGAGATGTTAGCGATAATTTGGGCTTTGGACAACCTAAAAAATTACTTATATGGAGAAAGTTAAAATCCTTACGGACCACTAACCCTTGACTTTTGCTCTCAGTAACAGAAATGATGATGCTAAATTGAAAAAATGGAAGGCGCGCTTGGAAGTATATAATTTCGAAATTATTTACAAGCCTGGCTGCACAAATAAAGTTGCTGATGCCCTATCAAGATTCGAGCTAGAGGCAAACACGTTATCTACAGAGGGAACAATTCAAAAGCGCCGAAGAAAACTCTACAAGCCTAATACAATACTGCTAAGCTCCAATAAATGTGTTCAGAAACCAAATTATACTCAGAACAGGCAAAAAATCTATGTTCACGAAAAACCTAATCCATACATTACCCTATCAGAGCTAAAAAAGGAAAAGAGTTATGAAATTGAAACGTTACAAAAGCCTGAAAATATGTAACGATGCGGATTTGGAAGAATTCTTAGATAAAGATTCGTACCAAACTCAAAAAGAACTAGAACTTATATTAGGAGTAATTCAACAAGCTATTTCACATCTGGTGCTTAAAACCAATTATATTTAACCCATTGAGAATGATTCAAAAGCAACGGAATATGGAAACAATTAACAGACATAAACAAAACAGTTTTGGCATGGTATAGTCACAGGTGACGTAATTACGATTTTCTATGGTAGCCCAAAGAAGGAGAAATCATGAGTATTACATGGCAGAGCCTCAACATCGACAGCAAAGCCGAATATTCATGTAAATAAAAATCGTGTTGTGTATTTAGTGGGATCAGCTTGGTGTCGTTTATCCATTCTTTGTGGAACACACTTGACTGTTGCTATTTTAAACTCTTTTGTACTGAACTGTAAACTGGAATAATCAAAAACATAAAGCATTACACTCGTTTCGATACATAAAACACCAAACCGCGGAAGTTACGTATCTTCAAAACTGAAAATTCTGCTGGGTGAACACGAGAAAAGCGCGCGTACACACACATACAATAATATATAAACACAAAAAAAAACTAAGCACAAAAAGAAGCTTTTCAGCAAAATAAAATTAATTTGTTCTGTGTGCTCTCGTTTGTTTTGTTGTTTAATAAAAATAAAAAATTACAAAACAAACAACAACTACAACAAAACAGCCAAAAACAATAGAATAATAATTAACGCAAAATAACTTTATTTTTAACATTTTTAGTTGTTGTTGTTGTTGTTATTGTTCTTATTTACATCTTTAAGGAAAAACACAAAAAAAATACAACACAGATTTTTCTTTTTCTTAAATTAAATAATAAAAGAAACTTTTTTGTGTGTGTTTTCATTTTATGCTAAGAATTTTCATTTTCCTTAAAATAATTTTCTTTTAACATTATTTTCTTTGTCTTATTGTTGTAAATATTTTTTTTTCTTGTTTTTGCAGAGCTGCTATTTAGAAAGTTTAACAAATAAGCAGAATAAAAAAAATTAACATTTTTATAATGTTGTCGGTATCATGGGAGTAGTCAAATAGTTTAGTGGGACACTGAAAGCTATTAAATTATATATGAGTGGGGAAGCTACAAGAACTTATGATTTAATAGATATTTTGCAAACCTTGAGATTGTTACCAGTATTGGGGTTCTAAATTTGACAAGTAGGACTATCTTTTACTTGCATTCTTAATAGGGTTATATATCGTGGATGGACCTAGCATTTTAATCTACTGCAAAACTTTAACTTCAGATTAGTGTATCCTAATCTGAAGAACATATTTTCTAATAAGCCGCTCACTATAAGCACTTCTCACTTGGTTTTCCGTTGCATTTGTTATGGTTTAGTATGTTGATATGTTTGTATATTGGTATGTTGGTATGTTGGTATGTTGGTATGTTGGTATGTTGGTATGTTGGTATGTTGGTATGTTGGTATGTTGGTATGTTGGTATGTTGGTATGTTGGTATGTTGGTATGTTGGTATGTTGGTATGTTGGTATGTTGGTATGTTGGTATATTGGTATGTTGGTATGTTGGTATGTTGGTATGTTGGTATGTTGGTATGTTGGTATGTTGGTATGTTGGTATGTTGGTATGTTGGTAATATGGTATGATGGTATGTTGGGATGTTGTTATGTTGGTATATTGGTTTGTTGGTATGTTAGTATGTTAGTATGTTGGTTTGTTAGTATGTTGATATATTGGTATTTTTTATCCACATCCAACAAATATGTCGATATACTTAAATAACCGCAATTTTCTAAAGTCGAATGTAATTTGGATGTAAAATTTAAACAAAAGAAAAATATATATTACACCAAATACTATTACCCATAAAGCTTCTTTCCGCATTTTTAAAATATTGTGTACATTATATTTTCATTAAAGCTGCCTCTACAGAAAATGAAAATAATTCGGTAAATGTTTACCAAATATTTAAGGTTAGTGGTGGTGCGGTTGGATGGCGCTCGATGGTAATATCTTTTAAATAAAATCTCGTCTATAATAAATGGTTTGAATCCAGAACATTAATATTAACGGAGGAGAAAAGCTAAAATTTGTTTACCATCGAGTACCACGAGTACATATTATGTTACGAAATGTTATTAAAGCGGAATAATGCGGAAGGAAGAATAATAAGAAAATTTTGTTTTCCTTTTTTCTACGTGGTTATTTAGTCTCATGAATTTTGTATTGATTATGTTATTATTTTGGAGATTTTCGATTTCTGGCTAAGTTTTGATCAATAAATAGATAAACATAAATTTGTATGTACAGTAAATAAATTAAAAAACTTTAAAGGTGATAAATCGAAAACTCAAAATTTTTTAAACTTTGCGTATTTAATTAAAAAAGTTCTACCCTAGTTATGATTACTGTGATTGAGATGAAAATTGGACAATTTTTTCTCCAAAATGTTGAATAATATAACAGGATATACAGTGTAAGAGCTCCCATATCAGTTAAAAATTAATAAATTTTACGACGAACAACTTGTAATTACATTTTTCGCCAAAACCAATATTAAATACATAGATGCGCATGGCATACATTTTTCAGAATGTTATATATGTTATACACAAAGTTATCGCGGTAAACAGCAACAAAATAGACTTCCTCTTAGTTTTTTCAATTTTATACACAAACAAATACACACACACACACACACACTCGCATATATAAAAATAAAAAGCTTTTTTCACAATTTGAAACAATTCATTTGGTTTTTATTTTATTATTATTGTTATTTTAAAAACCATTTTCAAGAACAACAATTCAACGGAAAAAATGCGGAAAATGTTTTTCCAACGTTTATTTTGTACTGTACAAAATTTTAACAAAACTGACAGAAACCTACAGTTTTGTGAAAACATTTTATAGTGATGAAAATATTTTGTATAGCGAAACTAGAACAACAAAATGGAAATAATTAAAGGCAGGAAAACTTTTGAATTTCAATTTTGTGTATGGCAGTTTAATGATGTGTCAAGTTATGGTACTGAAAAATTTCAAAGCTTTCGGTTCGATCGGGCAAAAAAAAGTTTTTGATGACACAGCTAAAGTTAAAATGTTAAACAAAAATTAATTTCCTTTTCCAAATTTAACTTCAAATAGGCCATTCAAGTATTTTTGAATTAGTAATAGGCCATTTTACAAGGCTACTTTGCACCCTTTACCAGGTTACTTTGTGATGGACCAGAAATATCTCAAAAACTTTTTAAATGTTAGTAAAATATAATAATCTATTTGCAAACAGATCGTGTGAGCATACAAATATTTATTAAACTTTATAACAATAAATAATTTAATTAAACATTTTATTTACTTTTTAATAATTATTTTAATTAATTCCATCAACGTTGTAATATTACATATATCATCAAGAGTATATTATGTTAATTGGATTTTTACCAAACCAAACTAGAACAAAAATATATAAATAAAAAATCAAACATAACAGCATCTATGTTACACATAATATTATTATGTTAAAATATTTATTATTTATTTTAAAAATTAATTTTAATTATTGTTGAAAAAATTTACATTTATATTAAAATAAAATATTTAAAAATAATTAAAAATGTGCATGTAAATCGAATAGCAACATAAAATATTTATAATTTTGCCTAACATTAATGATGTCACTGATTAATTTTTATTAGCGTTTTTATTTAATATATTATTCATTAGGATTGACTAATCAAAATTATTGAATGAGGCAGAGTCATAGCCTTGTTTGTAGTTTTTTGTTTTATTTTTGACTATGCAATACTAAATATAACATTTTTTAATTACTTTAAAATTGTGAAGTTAGTTGCAGTAAAAAATTGTTAAATTAGTTTTCCATTCCTCCCAACAATTAAAAAATTTAGATAAACTACAAAGACTAATCGGAAATATAATCAACTGTCAAGTCAAATATAAGACAAAAGTCAAGTTAAAAGTCAAGTCAAAAGTCAAGTCAAGTCAAAAGTCAAGTCAAAAGTCAAGTCAAAAGTCAAGTCAAAAGTCAAGTCAAAAGTCAAGTCAAAAGTCAAGTCAAAAGTCAAGTCAAAAGTCAAGTCAAAAGTCAAGTCAAAAGTCAAGTCAAAGGTCAAGTCAAAAGTCAAGTCAAAAGTCAAGTCAAAAGTCAAGTCAAAAGTCAAGTCAAAAGTCAAGTCAAAAGTTAAGTCAAGTCAAAAGTCAAGTCAAAAGTTAAGTCAAAAGTCAAGTCAAAAGTCAATTCAAAAGTCAAGTCAAAAGTCAAGTCAAAAGTCAAGTCAAAAGTCAAGTCAAAATTCAAGTCAAAAGTCAAGTCAAAAGTCAAGTCAAAAGTCAATTCAAAAGTCAAGTTATAAGTCAAGTCAAAAGTCAAGTCAAAAGTCAAGTCAAAAGTCAAGTCAAAAGTCAAGTCAAAAGTCAAGTCAAAAGTCAAGTCAAAAGTCAAGTCAAAAGTCAAGTCAAAAGTTAAGTCAAAAGTCAAGTCAAAAGCTAAGTCAATAGTTCAACTCAAAAGTCAAGTCAAAAGTCAAGTCAAAAGTCAAGTCAAAAGTCAAGTCAAAATTCCAGTCAAAAGTCAAGTCAAAAGTCAAGTCAAAAGTCAAGTCAAAGTCAAGTCAAAAGTCAAGTCAAAAGTCAAGTCAAAATCAAGTCAAAAGTCAAGTCAAAAGTCAAATCAAAAGTCAAGTCAAAAGTCAAGTCAAAAATAAGTCAAAAGACAAGTCAAAAGTCAAGTCAAACGTCAAGTCAAAAGTCAAGTCGAAAATCAAGTCAAAATTCAAGTCAAAAGTCAAGTTAAAAGTCAAGTCAAAAGTCAAGTCAAAAGTCAAGTCAAAAGTCAAATCAAAAATCAAATCAAAATTCAAGTCAATAGTCAAGTCAAAAGTCAAGCCAAAAGTCAAGTCAAAAGTCAAGTCAAAAGTCAAGTCACAAGTCAAGACACAAGTCACAAGTGAACCGGCGTCTCCTTGTCTTTTTTGTCCTTCCAGTTTCCGGATAAGTCATTATTTACAAGCCCCAGCGTTCTTAAATGTTTATTTAAAAGGAAACTTTTTTCATTTCTGGGAGAAGGAATAGTAAGCTGGGATACTCTGAATCTAGCATTAACCAAAATTTGTCTTGTTAGCTTACACGTGAATGTGTTGACCAACGCCATAAATTCTGAAATTTTGGTAAGGACCAGTGTAAGCATCGTAGAAACACTTCCTCCAACTACCCTAACCGGCCTCAGATGGTTTGCAAATTCATCTGAGGTTCAGTTCCCCTTACCAACCGAGTAGTCAGGAATCCATATGATCTGAACTTTGAATTCTCTTTCATATCCTTAAAATATGATCGGCAGAATCATTCGTGGATATCACATTATGCTACAATCTTCAAGGACTTCTTAATCTGCAATCACTTCAGCTTTGGCCACGTTGTAGTGGTTATGAAGACGAACAGAAATATTCATACTCAATGTATAACAGCTTGTTCCCGTTTTGACTTTACCATTGTTGTATCTTAAAGCCATGGATCAAAAATTATAGAGCTTTCGGTTTTAATATTGACAAATTCTCTTAAGTTTGTTTTGACGGAAGAAAGGGTTGAAATCGTTGGTGAAGTATAATTGGGGTACGCCACTTCCTTTGACATTTTCCATTGAATCCCAGCAGTGATAAAAGTAGATATGTTAGCCAAAGTGGAAATGAAAGTGGATATGTTAGCCTCAACATCTGTTTACTGAAGATATCGACTGAAGATGATGGGAAATATTATTTTAGTAAAGCGTAAGTGAACT
Organism: Tipula confusa; assembly: GCA_963556175.1. Lineage (NCBI taxonomy): Eukaryota > Metazoa > Arthropoda > Insecta > Diptera > Tipulidae > Tipula > Tipula confusa. The sequence goes on along the minus strand of OY744475.1, from coordinate 221,254,701 downwards.
TCTCTGTCCTATTTTTGTCAGATGTATTTTTGTGAGCAACGAAGCACCTACTCCATGCATAAGACCGAATTAAACCATGACGGTAAAGGTACATTTTATCAGCTACGTTTTGATAAGCTATCTACTATCAATGGTGTTCCTGCATGAGTCCTTCAAAACACTAGTTTTATTTACTTTTTCTGTATGATGTTACGGGCTTCCAGTTAAGGCCATACTTACTATTCTAAATGGTTATTATAAGGAGTGCATTTAACATTACCTCCTTAATTGGAAATTGTTGTTTACCAGAAACCATCATTGCCACTTTATCAGTTTACGCTATTACTCCTATACTTTTCATATCTAGCCTACCTTGACTTTAGTGCATTTCAAAGGGACATATGCAAGTTTTAAACACCCTTAAAAATTATCTATAGCCAAGGAAGGATAATATCTAAGTTTTTCTAGATTGCTGCTGATATTATCAGATCAAGGCCTCCTAGTTTTTAAATCTTTTAATCGCCCACAGAGTTCGTTTTTCGTCTAAACTCATATTGGGAAGCACACAGAAAAAAAAAATTTTACAGAAGAGTGAGCCATTTGTGCAGTCACTTAGTTTAGATCAAAATCAAAATTAAAATTAAAATAAAGTTCAAGATATGTATTAGACGATTGTCGAAGTCATGCATGGACCATATTTTTTACAAGAAGATGTTATTGAATATTTTTATGAATTTGAAAAGCCACCTTCAAACAATTTAAGTTTCACCCAAACCCATATTCCTAAAAACAAATTAAAAAACTGACGCACACGATATGTACACGTTTCTGTTTTAATCGTACACGCTACAAATAATATAATAATAAACATGCACTAAACAAAATGTATGAGGGTTGGTACATACGCCATCGCTGGTATCAAATTGAATTAATATAATTAAATTTTCCGCTTCTTTAGATACCAATAATTGAAAATCACTTTAACTGACATAATCAATAACTTCCTGTTCCTTTTTCCAATGAAAAATAATTCGTTTCTTCATTCATTTTCATTGTTCTCCGTTCTGTATGTATCTATCTTTCTATAATATATATATGTATATATATATATATATATATATATATATATATATATATATATATATATATATATATATATATAATGAAATTCTAATAAGTTTAATAATATAAAATAAAAAAATTTAAGAATAAATCAATAATTTAAATAAGCAAACCGTCAGTGTCGCATCTTCAATCAAACACATTTTACAATTCTCTGAAATAATAATAAAATTGAAATTTCCACTCAGCCTCCGCACATGCTGCGTACACCTTCCATATTTCTTGTCGTCTCAACATCATCTCATCGTCATATTATTTTTTAAATATTCCCACCATGTTGTGGGGAAAAAATTTATATATTCATTTAACAACAACAATAAGCGTTCTGGTGAATGACAAACCAGCAGGAAGTTTATTTAAAAAAAATAATAAAAAAATATTTAAACAAAAAACTTTTTTGCTTCCACTCCTGCTTTATACGATTCCAAATGGTTTATTACCAGCCAGATACCTTTAGAGCAAAAAAAATATAAATGTATATACTGGAGCGAGAGTAGTTAGTATGCTAATAAATTAATAAAATAAAATTTGAAAAAAAAAAATCCCGGGGAATTGTCAAGTTCATTTTAATATTAAAAAAGAAAAAAAGCTCGTGTGACATTTACATTTTATAATTTTTATTTTATTTTTGTCGTATATTTCGTGAAATGAAAATGAAAGCTTTCGAGTGGATAAGTTTTTTTTGTGTTGTTGGTTTTTGTGAGCTTTTTACCGTACTTATTATATAAATTTGAGATGGATAAAGTTTGTTTTTGAAGAATGGCTATTGTTGGTCGAAGAAAAAAGGTGATCATTTTATTCACCTCACCTATATATAGAAATGGTGAATTGAATAATTAAATGTTTTGTGAACGATGTCATATAATATTTGAAAAGCTTTATTTGGTTTGGATTTTTAATGAGATTTTAACTGTAAATGTGTTTTGAATGATGGGACATATTGTATAGAAAATTATGCCAATTTATTTTATATTCTGTAAACTAAACATCAGTTCCACATCATCTTTTATGTTTTGAACGGAATACTGCTAAATATCACAGAGCTCAAATGATAAAGCTGCTCTGTATTAAAGTGTTCGATCTGATTGCTGTTGTTTAAAATAATTAATAGAAATTACTATAACAATTAACAATAAAACTACTGTGGTATTCCTAATATTCAGACAAATTCACATTGTTCGGAGGTCGATTCTGAGGGAAACTGCTATTGCTAGATACTACTTATAGTTCTAGATAATTACTTATAGTTCTAGCGGAATCTAGACAAAAAACAGAGACCCTAATGCTATTATAAAATGAATCTAAGAGCATATACAAATTCTCAAAGAAGAAGTAAAACAAAAGAAAATGTAAAATGGACTATACAAGTAATGGTCAAAAATGCGCATTATGTCTTGAAAAACACCCTACAACATCTTGTAATAAATTAAAAGAAGCAAAAATAAAAAGTGTACACTGCGGAGATGCTCATCAAGCAAGGTTATAGAGGCTGCAAAGTAGCTGTTGAATTCCAGAGAATTAAAGACAAAAAAAATTTGCAAAAACAGTACAGAGAAACAATTATCAGCCTAATCGTCACTTAAGTAACATTAAGAATAGTCGAATATTTTACATCTTGTGCTGTAGATAGAAAGCTCACATATGTGCAAGAAACAGTTAATGCTCCGAATAAAAAAAATTTTTTTAATGACATACTTCAAGTAGTAATGAAACGCTTTAAGTGATTCGATAAAAAGCTCAGCTCGTTTACAACGACTTGATTATAGCAATAAAAGAGCAAAGAAATGAGAAAATATCTTAAGATGTTATGCTGAAACCCCTTTTTTCTCTTTATGTCAGAAAATCCAAGACCATTTAAAGGGTTAAACAAGAATCAATTGCCAGTCATTTAGAGATCCAACAAAAAAGCTTGGATGACCAAGATTCTCTTTGGAGACTGATTAAAAAATAACTTTTGCCCTGAAGTGAAAAAATATTTGGAAAGCAAAAATTTAAGTAACAAAGTTTTGCTTCTTTTAGATAATACTCCAGGACAAACCTGTTAATTTAGCTAAATTATCTTTAGATGTGGAAATTGAATTTCTGCCTAAAAACACTACAGCCTTAATCTAGCCAATGCTATGTTTAAAGCATGTTAATTACGCAAAACTTTTCGGAAACTGATTAACGAGACAGAGGTTAAATTTTGGCTCACAAAATGTGGTGGAAAATATTGGCGATTCATGGAAACAGTTAAAATCAACCACAATGAACGGCTTTTGGAAAAAAATATGGCCAGAATGCATAAAAACAAATGATGAAGAAGTTGAGTCTTTTCTGGCAATTCGACAAAACATATTGAACCTAGGATCTGGATTTGGTTCTGAGGCACTAAAAGAGGTTAATATGGTAGATTTGCTTAGCAGATCGCGAACCTCTTTCTAACGAAGAACTGCTTCAATTAGAAAATTTTCTACCATTAAATGAGTAGAATTAGATACTTCCCGAAAATTAACGGTAAAGGATTTATCAAAAGTGCTTTCTTGTCTCAACCAAGTAATAAACATCATACGTCAAATTGATCCCGATGAAGAAAGAATCACTAAAATTTCATAAGGCATTGATACAGCCAATAATTGCTACAAGGAAATGCTTATGGAAGCAAAGAAAAGGCAAAACAACTAACGTTGCACCAATTTCTGAAGTCTGGTCCTTCGGAAGCAGTGACTGATCAAAATGAAAGTAACTCATTCCCATATGAAGAGGGTATTTGAGAAACTTTAAGAAGTTTCTGTCAATTTATTCACTGAACTTTTGTTTGTAAAATTCGAAAATTGAAAAACTGAAAAACTTTGTTAAATTTGTAATTTACAGGAAAGCTTATTTTATCTTACTTCATAAAGCTCTAATATTTTCCTCTAAATAACTAAGTCAAGTTTTACGTGGATTAAGTATAATTTGGATTAAGTCCCGATTATTTTGACTTTTTAAAACTTACGATCATATTGTCGAAAAAGCTTAAGAGTTTAATTAAATCTGATTGAATAGGATGTCACAATTTAAAAAAAAATCTTTAATTTTAATTTGTTTTCAGCGTTATTAATAGAATCCTCGAAAAAAATATTTAACACGATCTTTATGTCACTAAATTTAAGATCCGAAAAATCTTTGTGACCACAAATATTTTATTGTATAAAACTAAAGTTTTGGAGAAAACTACTGAAATTGTGGGAATTTAAAAAATCAAGCTTTTATTTGAAACTTTTGTAAAGCTCTATGCAAAGAGCTTTATGATTTTTAAATCTGATAAAAACACAAGGATATTCAATATTTGAAGTATAAAATTTGATAATTTTACTTTCATTAAACGATTTAGAGAAAGCTCAAAGAATGATCATGCTTCATGGTTTTCAAATCAGAAAAACTCAATTGAAGACTTATTTGTAAAAGTTTTAAATAATTTCACTTTCAAAAAGCTTTGAAGAAAGTATCCATAGTATCTGCAAAAGTTTACAACATGGTTCCAAAAAATAAGACAAACTTAATAATGGTAAGGAAGGGCCAAATAATGGAAAAACAGGAATATCAGGAATGAAAAATTTCATAAAGTTCACTTTTGTGGGTTAAGTTTTGAAACATGTTTAGATTTTATATTAAAAATTGAAAAATTGATACAACGAAATAATAAAAATAACATATCAGGAATATTTCATCCGACATATCGCTGAACAAAAACTTAAAATTTTATTTCGACAAGAATGTGAATTCTAAAATGAGAAAAGGGAATAGTTTTGTTATAGTAATCTGAAAGCTTTTTGTAAACTATATCTGTTTTCATAAACAAGTGTTCAACTACAAGTGTTTCCAAAAAGCTTATATTTTATAAGGCTATAGATAAACTTCTTGCTGAAATACTAAATATAAGTTTAAAAAAAAAACTAAAATTCGGAATCAAAACTTGATTAAGTGAAATAGATTCAAAAACGTTATTATTAAAATTTAATTATTCTTGTAATTTCAAAAAAAACTCTAAAGAAAAGCTCTAGTTTATCTGAACAATTCAGATATGGTAATTTTTATTGAAAATGTCTAGACAGTTTTAAAATCTCAGAAAGATTAAAAAAAGTCATTAATTTTATCTTAGCTTTAGCTTTTATTTCATAAAGCTCTAGTGAAAACTATCGATTAAACTGTTAACAACATAAACAAGTTCTAATTTAATTTCTTAAGGAATTCTTCAAAGCTCGAATTAATTCTTTAGAAATCGAACTGAGCTTTGATTATTTGGAATCATTTAAAAATTAAAAAAGCACCTGCTTGACCTACAAATGTTTTACATTCTTAAGCTCAATTTTTTAAATGCAAAAAATCTTGAACTAGCCCATGAAAAAACCAAAGAATTGTTATAGTTTCGTAAAGCTCTAAAAAACCACAAGTGATTTTTGCATTTCGATTTTAATTTATGGTTACTGGATTTATGTAAATTTAAAAATTGAAAAGTTCATTTTTGAAAATTTGATATTACTGATCATTTAATATTAATAATGAAATTAAATTGATTTGGAAAGAATTATGGAAAAAATAGAATATTTTCGAAAAACCTATAGGAAGAACTACCTGGTTTTTTAAGTCAGTTTTAAGTTAGTTAAACAAATTTTGTTTTTAATTTTAAATGGGAGGGAATGCTATAATTTAATTTTTATAAATTATGAAAGTAAAATTTGAAACAAATAAATTTTAATCAGTAATATTATAAAAAAACGAAAAAATTTAAAACCATATACCTATATAAAGCTTGAATAAAGCTTTTAATTTTTCTGCAAATGTTTCTATAGACGTTGAAAATTCGATATTATTTTAAATCACTTGAACTGAAAAGGGAGCTTAATATTTGATATACAACTTTTAATTACTAACTTAAGCAAACGTTGTGCTTTTAACGTGAATGAGCTTTTTACTCAATTTTAATGTAAACTAATAGTGACCAACAACTAAAACGTCTCTGTTCTGTTTTTATTTCAAATTTTAAACATTTTCAGATGTTTGTTTTAAAAGCTCAGATGTTGTGTACTAAAACTTATACTAAAATTGAAAATAAACCTGTAGATGTCCTTTTGTTGTGATAATATTTATTGCTATCAAAATTACCTGCAAAGAAAAAAAAGAAAAAAAATTAACTTATTAAATCATAATTTTATACATAATAAAATTTCCCCAGACACAAATTTGTCAAATGAGTAACAACCCGACAACTTTACTACAACTTGCAAACTAGACAATTTCTCAACTAGTTTTAATAAATAATTACGTGTGAACTTTTTATAACTTCTTAACTCAGCTACGTGTTTTGCTTATTACGAAAAATAAATAAAATAAATATTTCTAATTAAAATTAAATGGAATAAGTAGAGAACCAAAACAACTGGAAAAGTTTTTCGAGTTTTGTTCAACATAACATTGTCGTGAATGTAAAAAGCTTTACAAAAACTATATGAAAGAACACAATAATACTGAATCGGTACTTTGTCGTTTCCATTTTTCTTTAATTTTCCAATGTAAATTAATTGAAACTTTAACCAAATAAAAACTTGTGCTTTTTAGTAAAGTATATAATGATGTTGTGTTTGTCTATTTTTTTGTTTTTAATTATATTAAAAAATTTAAAACTTCGAAAGCTTTATCCCAATTTTTAAATACTTAACACGTATTTATTAGACTTCGAGTATTGAAACTTTTCAATTTATTTAACTTAAGTTAGATTTAAAGCTTTCAATCTTAATTTTTTCATTTATTGAAAAATAAAATAAATGCTAGTTAGGATAAAGTTTTTTTTTACACGTTTACATAAAACTTTGCTTGTGTGTAGATATGTGTGTTATGCTTTTCTTATCATGTTTTAATCATGGAAACTACCTTGTGACTGTAATCTTAAAAACTAAAATTATTTCGATTGAATCAACAAATTAGTTGCCTTCTTGAATCTTTTCAATGAGTTCTTGAAAAGAAAAACCAAATTAAAAGATAAAAGCTGTGTCTGGTTGAGATTGATTTGGATTATTCTTTAATGTTTTAATTTTTTAAATTTGCTGTTTAAAATATCTTGAATAAAATATCTTGATCTAAAAAATCAATGATAATTGGAAAGCAGATTTTAAACCTATTTGAAACGAATCAAACCTGTATAAAAATCCTAACTAAACTCACGCAAATTTGTTTGTTTAGCATAAGATTATCAGATATCCAATGAAATTATTTTAATTTGATTAAATTTTAAATGGTGCAGTCAAAATCATAGTTAAATGGAGCTTTTATTCTAAAGCTTATAGAATATGTGACTTGATCTCCAGATTTTAATCGAGATAAAATTTAAAATTCATTACCTACATTTACTAAATTAAAATTAGAAATAGAATTCTATAGGAACAGCCAACCTCAACAGTAACCAAATTAGTCAGATAGATTTACCATTGTTTACGACATCATTATGCTAAATTAAAAAAAAAATCGACAGCTTGCCTTAAATATTCGTAACCTTAATTAAAAAATGAAAAACAGACTCCCACCTGGCTGCAAAATATTTATTTCCTAGAAATTTTGTATAATAAATCACAGTACATTGGAATATTCTGGAACAAACTTTCCTAAGATAGTTATCCTTACAATTTTAGTTTTCTAATAAAATTTTGGTCAGGAAGATATCACTTACAAATAGGCGTTCGCCATCGCAAATTTGATAACATAGTTTTATAACCCAAAAATTTAACGGCTATTTAATGGCATATTTTCAATAATCTTTGGCAAATAAGTAATTTCTGTACATTATTATTGATAATTTTAATTTCAAACTTTTTAAAGCTTCTTATGCCAACTATTTCAGTTCTTGTAAATAATTTGTGCATTGAGCTTTTATTTATTTTATTATTATGTTAAGTATTTTTGCAAAGCTTCTTAGTTAATTTAAAGTAAAGTCTTAAACCATAACTTTTTAAGCTTCAACTTAAATGATAAAAACCTACAAATTTTAAAATAAGCTAGAACTAACTAGTAGATTATAGGTTGTTGCAAATAAGTTAAAAGATAATTTAATAAAAGCTCATGTACTTTTGTTTATATTTTAATATATCTAGGTAGTCACCTAACAAACCACCAGTAGCAGGTATTAAATTGTACCTTTTATGCAGTTCTTAAAAAATGTTAACTACCAAAAACTACTTATAATAGAAAGCTTTAAAATTCTTAATTTTTTTTCCCAAGAGAAAAAATTAAATTTACTAAAGTTATTGAAAAAAAAATTAAGCTCAATTTGGAGCATCATTTTTGTTTTGTTGAGGGAAATCGTAAATTTTCAGTATATGAACTTATTTTGGCAATTTTCGTAAATTGCACATAAAAGTTTTCATTACATCATGAAATTTTTATTTTAATATTTATATAATTAAAAATATTGAGTAAATTTTTAAAGGTTGACCGTAAAAAATTGAGTGGTCCGTTTAATGAAAAATCTTGATTTTTAGTTAATTGCTTAATTGGTTTATTGGTTCAAAAAGAAAATTCAGTTTCCCATTTTTTTTAAATATTGATTTCAAATTAGTGAACAAAAGCTCTTAGTTTGAAAAAACATTTTAAAGTAATCAAAAGCTCTTATTCTGCTATAATCATAGATTAAGGTTTGTATTAGAATGTAAATTTGAAGTATTCAGTCCAATGTATTACTATTCGCATCAATATACGACCCACTGGAATGATGTTTTCCATTTGAGAGCTTAAAAATATATCTCCTAAAATTAAATAAAACTCTTAGGATCTACAGAGCTCATGGTAGAAATTTATTGGCAGTTTAACTGTGAGTGATATGAGGTTCAACTTTCAGATTTTATTGATGTGGATGATCTCGAAACGGTAAAAATATGGTGGTTACAATGTTAAAAAATGTTTCTTGCGACTTACTCAAGAAAAATACATTTGTCGTAAGTAAAGTATTTGCCATCTTTAGGTGACATCTTAAAGCGACAGTTATGGTGATAAAGGCCAAAATGGTTAAGTCGAAGTGAACAAAAACGCCCAATAAAAAATAGAGCTTTTGAAACATAATAAAAAATCATAAAAACTGTCCTCTAAATACTTAATATGCTGGTAAACCCTTTAGTTCAATACTTGGCTATTGAGTTTTAGAAGCGAGTCTCATTGTCAAAATTGGTGCAAACAATGTCTTTCGTGCGAAAATATAGTGAAAACATAAAAAAACAGAAACAAGACAAAAATTAAACAAATAATATTCTCAAAGCCGAGTTAATCATTTCCAGGTCGTTCAAAAAAAGGAACTAAATTTAGATCTTAACTCATTAAAAAATTATCATAACTACAATTATGTTCCAGAATCACAGCATTCAATTTATTTCAACTTATAAATGAGTTGTCGATTTGTTTTGTCCGTTATCCTACAAAGACAGAACCTATAACTGAGAACAGTCCCAACAGAAACCCATTTCCATGTAATGGAAAAAAGTTTTAGGAGTGCTAAGTAACCTACAAAAATATCATCAGTTGTTGTTTTCAGAATAATGTCAATCAAAACTAACTTTTTTTATAGGTGTGAATGGAAGCCGGTAGAACCTAATTAGCTTAATAAGCTTATATTGATGTAACGTAACTTTGTGTACCCATTAATTGGGAAGACAAGGAATAAATACATTGTTTTATTTTAAGAAGTAAACAATGGAATCGGTCATTTATGCGTCTTGGTGATAAACATAACTCATCGGAATTTTTAACCCGAGCTTTTTTATCAATTACTTCAATGAACTCCTTTTTAACGGTTGTACTTATACAAATAAAATCCCTTATAAAAGCTTTTATTTTAATGTTTTAAAAAATGTGAGTGACTAGTAACCACTTATTTACATTTTAAACGTTGAAAGCTCTTATCTTATTAACACCTTTAAACTATATTTTTACTTAATAATCGAGATTTTAATAACCCAGTGACAACACAATTAAAAACAAAATGTTCAATGCAATCCTAACTGTGTTACTTAACTATATAATATTTGTAAAAGCTCTAAGAAAAGCTTTTTATTTTATGGTTTTGGAAAGTACGTGTTCTATTATAGGTTAAAAGTGATTTATTGTTACGAGCTTTTCAATTTAATAAGTGAACAATGGACACGCTAAAAACTTACAATTACACGCTACAAACTTAAAACTATGTTTTGCTTAATCAAGGAGCTTTTGATAAATTACTGGCAGTACAACTAAATTATGAAAAGCAATTTATAGTGCATTCCAGTGAATATTAACAAGTTTATTGAACGGTAGTAATGTATTAATTTTCAAAGCTTTTTTAAAGTAAAAATTACTTCTTAAAATGAAGTAAAATTTACTTCTAAAGCTTAAAATTATTCCTAAATCAGTTTTTAAATTAAGTTAAAGTGATATTTTCTGAAACGAGCTTTTAGATTTAATGAAGGACAACTTATATAACTTAATTTTTAATGTAAAAGCTCACATACGCTAAAAATATCTAATTCCTTACAGAGTTTTTGAAATCAATCAACGACATTACAATTATGTTTTGAAAAAAGATTTCCCGTGTAACCCAGTACTATTAAGCACAATTATTAGGTTGGAATAAGGTAGTTTCACATTAATTAAAAAAGTAAGTTTAAAATGACTTTTTTAAAGTTTTAAAGCATTTGAAAAGTGAAACCTACTTACTAAAACCTAAACAAGGATATTCCATTGCGATTTTTAGCTCATGATTGCTCATCAATTATTTCTATGATCTAATTTTTAAAGCTTACATTTTATTTATGTAACTTGTGTGACCTTATTATATACTATATGCAAAAGCTCTAATCAAAACTTTTTATTATTTTATTGATTTTGAACATTCATATTTAAATAAAGTTAAACTGAAATTTATTGCACAAGCATTTCAACTCAATGAGTAACAACTAAATAAAATCATAAGAGTAAAAGCTTCAGCACACTAAAAATACTAAACTTATTTTTTCAATATCAAAGTTGAGATAGGAGATTAACCTTTTTTTAATTTTCAGGGCAGCTTTCTGAAAGTGTAGATGAAAGTGATAAAAGCTTAACCTAAATCTTACTTTTAATTAAAATTATCTTAAAAATCTTGTAAGATACTTTTTATAAAGCTTATTTCTTCATTTTTAATTTTTTTTTATTGATTGTTGATTATTCAATCAAATTATTATTTCTAAACAAAAATAAGTTTTTTGGATTACTTATTTAGACTACTTTTAAGCCGTTAAATAACATTGAAACCTTAAGGACCGCCTGAGTTAATACAACCGTCTCCATTTTCAGAGCATTAAAACGAAAACAAAGTACTTTAATTTGTAATTTTATGTGTTACTGACTATTATATAAAATATATTACACCAAACTGCAAAATGAAGCTTTTTATTATTTTTTATTTGGTTAGTAAGTACTCAATCTAAATAAATGTCCTTCAACAAATTTTATATATATATATATATATATATATATATATATATATATATATATATATATATATATATATATATATATATAATAAAAGCTTTTAAGCGTAATTTTAGCAGTATTGATATTTAAACTACTGAAAGTTATTAAATATTTGCGGTCTTCGTGATTATTTATATAAAAAATCATACGATTTACGTATACAACTTTTTTAAAGATTAAAAGCTAATCATCAAAAAACTCAGAAATTGCGTATGTAAAAATATATTAAAACCCTAAAAAATAAAGTTTTAAAAAATTTTTAAATTACACGAGACTTTATACAAAGATTAGCATATCAGAAAAACTAATTTAATTTTCCCAAAATAGTGACGTCTTTTATGCATATATATATTATATTACATGAAACATGAATACGAAAAACGAAGAACAACAAAATCTCTGCCAAAGATATTTACTAAAATAATTTAATAAAATTATAAAAACTTTTTTTATCCACTAAGAAACGAACTTTTTCACAAAAAATAAACATATATACACAACACAATTTTAATTAAGTGAAAAGCTTTTTTTCGCTTTTTTTAAAATACGAAAACTTTTGAATTTTTATTTTTGTTTTAAAAATTCCAATTTGTTACATCATCTTTAAAACAATGTTGAATGGAAATAATCTATTCGAATCTTTATTCGGTATCAAGCCTCCCACGCTCAAGTGACTTTTTGCGCTCAGTCTGTTTACCGTATAAATATAAAAATTGTTTCCTGGAAAAACATAATTTTCCAATTTTCGTTTATATTATTTTTTTCCTCGTGATACAATTGTTTAACCATTATTGTCATCTTATGAAACGAAAGAAAGTAACAACGACGAAAAAATGGTAAAACTTTTCCAAAAATTTATAAGAAACATACTTTTAAGATGCTGGTTTATTTGAAGCCGTATACTTCTTGGCATATTAAAATACAACAACAAAATATTCATTTGTTGATTATGAAGATGGTTCAGGAGTCACAAAATCACATAATCAAAATTACGATGTTTCCGTATAGATACACCAAAACGCAATTTTTTTTTTTCAAAAAGCGACTACTAAAACTTTTTTAATTTAATATAATTTTAAAATATATATATATATATATATATATATATATATATATATATATATATATATATATATATATATATATATATAAATATATATATATATATATATATATATATATATATATATATATATATATATATATATATATATATATAATTTTGCAATTAGCTAAAAAATAAATTCCTTTACTTAACTTTATTACCATTAAGTTATTTAATAGCTTCACTTAATTTCTTCAGCATATTTCCCCAATAATTATTTACACTTATTCTAAGTTACTATTTATAGATCTTTGATGCTTACAAATACAATATGACGTCCAGTAGAATCGTGTCTTAAGTAAAATTCTTCATTTGCAATTTGGGACGCGAGTGTCCTAACACATCCGGTAAAAGTGAGTTTTTAGCATTCTGTTATATAATAACTCTTCCCGAGGGTAGGGAAAAAGTCTCATTTGGTGTTGTTCCAAACATTTACAACAGAGTTGAGCATAATTTAATATCCTGTTATTCCGATATTGAACTTAAGAAGCCTTTACTTTCTACTTAACTGTTTGAGTATCTCCGGATTGCCATATACACAAGTTTCCATCATCTCACATATTTACACCACAATCTCCTTTTTTTTAATTGAATGTCGATTTGACTAAACAAAATTAACAATTCTAATAAATAAACAAAATGCAGTATCATTTTAAATTTACGCTTACTACAATTCAGTTAAAATCTGGGCTACTTCGATATCATTAAAATTATTTTAAAGAGCAAGTGTTTCTCTTATCAAATTAATTTTATCAATAAAAAACTTTAATGGTTAGTTTATAGTACTTCTAGTCAGATCTTTATTTTTCTCTTTCTGTACTTTTATAGCGGATCATTTGCTGTATCACAGAGTAATCCTTCTGTGGGCCATTACCTGTATCACAGGGTAATCCTATTCGGCCCTCCTGTATTATCTTCCTGCCCTACACAGTATAGGTTCGCTAACTTGGAACACTTCATTTTTACACCGAAAAGGAGATCAAAAGGAGTCACTTTACTCACGTGTTTGTACCATTTATCGGCCTTAGTAATGGCTAATTTTGTAAGAACAGAAATTATGATCTGGTTGATTCTTTCTAATTATCCGTTCCATTCTACAGGTATTCCAGTGGTACTGGTGGAAAGAGTAATTCCATCTTTCTCACAATACTCTCCAAGCTCAGTAGAAGTAAATGTCGTTGACTTATCCTTGATGATGTGTATTGGGGTACCAAAAACAATTTTTTGTTGTTCCAGTTTTTGAATGACTTCTTTAGTCGTAGTGCTATCTGTTGAGTATAGCCACACAAATTTGAAAAACCCATCTACTATGCACATGATGTTTTTATACTTTTTCAGAGTGAGATGCAGAAGACCATCTAAATCATTTATCCAATTTAAAATCGAATTGTTATAGTTGTAACGCCCAGCCGGCGATTTTCGATGAGATCTCCTATTTTTCCATTGTAATCTTGAATGCCAAGCAATCAGTGGCTATAACAAACTTCAGTCCCAAAAGATACACGCGAAATTTCTTTAGCACTGCGACAATGGCGGGTACTTCGAGCTCGTAACTATTATAGCGCTGTTCACACGATAATAGAATACCGGATGAAACTGACGATCATCACTTGACCTCTGTAATAAAATAGCCCCTAGTCCAAACTTGCTTGTGTCCCTTTGTAATTACGTCTTGGCTGTCAGAGAATATAATTTAAGTATCGGCTTGCTAATCCGAGCTTTCTTCCAATGTGCTGAAGCGTTTTTGTGAATTTATTCAAACTTAGATTCCGTGTCCTTCTTAAGTTGGTCCGACAAGGGTTTAGACACACATTCGAAAATATCCAGTTAGTTCCAAAAATCGCTGAATTTCTTTGGTTCTGAAAATTTGGCAACTGATTCCGAACCCGTAAAAATGTATACAACCTAAATGGAGTAATAAAAGATGTATACTGAATTGGGACGAATGCCACGTTAATTTCTGACGTCATCACAACCGTATCATCTCTGAAGATGTGGTATTCTTGGATATTTCTCACATGTTGCTTATTTGGTTCAAAATCATCGATTCTGTCGATATATCGTTTTATTATAGCCATGTCTTCAATAGTGGCGCGCAGTCCTAACTCACTCATTGCAATTAAAGGTAGCTCTTATAAGATTTGTTAGCCTGTTTTGCACGAGCTATCATCTTTTGATGAACTACCGTGCTATTAATGTCTTCATCAGATTCCTTACGAAGAAAATTATTAAATTTTTCCCATATAGACGTATCAATCCAATTCAAGTTTTATTGGTGGTCCAATTCAAACTTAACTTTGCTGTTCCTTGGAAATGGTTTTACAATAAATTGTAAACGTCCTTGAAAATTTCTGGAGTGGAAAAGTGTCATCCCCACTGAATATCGGTAGTGACTCCTCTACATCTCAGAATATTGACTGTCACTTGTGGCCTGGGCATGTTTTCTCTTAATAATTCATTTTCCCATTGTAGTAATGCAATTTTTGAATTCTTCAACTCGATTTTTCTTACCCGATTTTAGTCAATTAGCGTGGTCAAATGCTGCGATTCCGATACATGGGTGTTTCGTCTCGCATGCTTCGCTGGCTGTGGTGTATTTTTTTCGATAGCTATCACAGGGTAATCCTACTTTGACCTATTTGCTGCACCACACGGTAATCCCACTTATATATATATATATATATATATATATATATATATATATATATATATATATATATATATATATATATATGTATATATATATATATATATATATATATATATATATATATATATATATATATATATATATATATATGTATATATATATATATATATATATATTTACTTTAAAAAAAAGCATAACATTTACGAAATTAACTCAATAACCAAACTTATATTTTATCAAGGTAAAATTTATTGGCCTGTTGACGGTAAAAAATTCTGCACAACTTGAAATATTTTTCAAAATAAAACTGGGTCCATCTTTATGGCAACAATATCACCCAATCGTAATAGTAAAATAAATTATAAAGGTATCCGGAAACGATGTTTATATAAAGTCAAATGATGTTAGCCACAAACCAGATAGTACTTTAATTTTGACAGATCAGGAACTTCTTTTTCTGATTAGAAAAATACAAAAAAAAAATATTAACAAAATCGTTTAATAGTATTTCAATAAACAAGAACGAGTAAAAAATCATCCTTTTTCGCAATATTAGCTCGTACTCTATAATAATAGTTATTCTGAGTGATGGCAAAAAACTTTGACAATATTAGATATAGGACAAAAAAGGATATAAGGACAACAATAGAAATGTACATTTTGTGTAACCAAAATGACAATGGAGAGAAAAAATTACAAAATAGACTTCATGGTTCTTTGCTTTTTAATGAAAAAGTTGACCACCTTTAAATACATATATACCTATACAGATCCTTGAACATATAGTACTAATAATTTGAACGTGCATATATGTATTAAGATAAGGCTAAAAGGAATGTTCGAAAAAAGACACAATACAATTGTAGTAATAATAATTTCATTTTCCGGTTTTTTCTGTCGCAAAAAGCTTTTGTTGGGATTTTAATGCTTTACAACACAAACGCGTAAAAAATGTTCACCTATATAAATTAACGGTATATCTGGCCGGCTACAATTTTACAATCATACACTGTTGAACAATTGTGGTGTTTTGCAATTAGCCGCAACTAATTTTTTACATAGAAATGTACAAGAACATATTTTTCCGAAAAAAAGGTTTGCAAAAAACATTTCTAACCTCAAAATAATTAAAATCGAGTAAAATAAAAATTCTGAGAATATTCGATACGAAAATTCAATAGTCTTCGTCCTCGTTGTACACATTATTGAATGTGGTATGTACAAGAATAATTAGGAAAATGGATGGATCTGGGTGTGTGGTGTGTTTATGTATTTACCACCAGGTTCTCTTTCAAATATTTTAATTTAAACTTTTTCAATTAAAAAATAAGAATTTAATTATTATATAGAGCTTTTTTTGTATTTTTTTTATTTTTTTTACTTAAATTGTTGAGGTGTTATTGTCTTGGAATTGAATTGAACGGTAGGAATGAAGCATCGAGAAAGAAAACTTTTAAGTTTCCTAATTTTATAATTATCCAATTTTTGAAATTATATAATTTTATTTTTTATGATTCACATTTTTCGAAAAAAAGAAACTTTGTAATTATGGAAGATTTTTTTTTAATTTTAATTTTAATTTTTTGATTGAAACTGAGATGGGTGGTATAATTAGGTTTTTGTCTTTGGAAACCATTTTATAATTTTTTATTTTTAAGAATGAGATAATCGTTGGTAAAATTATATTGATTAGGTTCATTAAACCTATAAGATGCACGTGCCAACCTGGAAATATGAACTATATAATGCCGACACTCTTTATATAGTGGATTTATAATTCAGCAATCATATGTATTATCTATATGGTATATGATATATATGACAGCCTTGTGAATACACATTTAATTAATATTTTATGGTTTAAACTGGTGTATTAGGAAGTAAAGCAGTTTATCTTGGAATTACTCAAAATTATTAGCTTTCAATCTTTTTGAATATTGTATCCGTTTCTCACGCCAAATCGGCAGATCTTAAAATCACAAAAATTCAAAACATGTAATAGTGGTCTGATTGGGCTCGATGATACCTCAAAATTCGTTTTCAAAATTCGAATATCAGAATATCAGAATATCAGAATATCAGAATATCAGAATATCAGAATATCAGAATATCAGAATATCAGAATATCAGAATATCAGAATATCAGAATATCAGAATATCAGAATATCAGAATATCAGAATATCAGAATATCAGAATATCAGAATATCAGAATATCAGAATATCAGAATATCAGAATATCAGAATATCAGAATATCAGAATATCAGAATATCAGAATATCAGAATATCAGAATATCAGAATATCAGAATATCAGAATATCAAAATATCAGAATATAAGAATATCAGAATATTAGAATATCAGTATATTAGAATATCAGAATATCAGAATATCAGAATATCAGAATATCAGAATATCAGAATATCAGAATATCAGAATATCAGAATATCAGAATATCAGAATATCAGAATATCAGAATATCAGAATATCAGAATATCAGAATATCAGAATATCAGAATATCAGAATATCAGAATATCAGAATATCAGAATATCAGAATATCAGAATATCAGAATATCAGAATATCAGAATATCAGAATATCAGAATATCAGAATATCAGAATATCAGAATATCAGAATATCAGAATATCAGAATATCAGAATATCAGAATATCAGAATATCAGAATATCAGAATATCAGAATATCAGAATATCAGAATATCAGAATATCAGAATATCAGAATATCAGAATATCAGAATATCAGAATATCAGAATATCAGAATATCAGAATATCAAAATATCAGAATATAAGAATATCAGAATATTAGAATATCAGTATATTAGAATATCAGAATATCAGAATATCAGAATATCAGAATATCAGAATATCAGAATATCAGAATATCAGAATATCAGAATATCAGAATATCAGAATATCAGAATATCAGAATATCAGAATATCAGAATATCAGAATATCAGAATATCAGAATATCAGAATATCAGAATATCAGAATATCAGAATATCAGAATATCAGAATATCAGAATATCAGAAAATCAGAATATCAGCATATCAGAATATCAAAATATTAGAATATAAGGGAAAATCTTAGAATATCAGAATATTCAAGTATTAAAAAACCAAGAAATTAGAATTTCAGATATCAGCATATCACAGAATATTAGAATATCAAAAAGTTAAAATATCAGAATATTAGAATATCAGAATATCAAATATTTTGTATATAACATGGTTTTTCTTCCTTAAAATGTTGTATGATGAATAGAAATTATGACATGCAAAGACCAACTCAGTATAAAATTGGATAGGACCTGGATATTAGTTACATAACTCCAAAATTATTTCAATCTTTATTAGAACAACCCTAACTATAAATAAAAAGGTTTTTGTATAGAAAAACCACTTCCTTAACTTTTCTTAAATAAAAATGTCGATCATAATTGTTGTTGTGTATTATATCATAATAATGTGATATTTCCTTTCCTTATATATAGACACACAAACACACAATTTTATAAATATTTTCCGACCGCCAAAGGCCATTAACTAATTTCCATTTATAATGAATTTCCTTAACCCATAAAAAACCCAATATATACACACATAAACACAAATTTCCACCGAAATTAGCACAAAACCGCATCATCGTACAACCGTCAAAACTTAATTACCAACCTTTCCTTTTTTTTGTTGTTATTGATGTTGTAAAGGTGCACAACTACAGCAACAACAACAAAAAGCCATAATAAAAGTTAATATCAAGAAAATTGATTAACTTATCATTAACTCGGTGGGTGGTATGGTATAAATGTTGTACACAATTTTATGATCAAATAAGTTACGTTTGTGTAATTAGGTTAGACGTAATATCCATTTGTACACGTATATACACGGTAAATTACTGTGGGTGAAAATCAATTCAGCCCATGGTAATATTTTCAAATTACGTCAAAATTATTTATAACGGAAGAAAATTTTATTTTAAATTATTTTTGTTTAGACATCAAATCAGTATTTCGAAAAGTAACTTTTTGTTTGTTTTAAAACTAACCAACTTCCGTTTTGAAACGAAAAAAAAAACTTTTCCATTTCCATAATATTATATTTTCATTCATTTGTTTTTTTTTTCGACAATGTTAGACAACAAATAAAAGTTTTAATACAATGTATCCTCGTAGGTACTTTGAAACGTGTACGATGTTTCTATAAATATACCGGGTGATTTTTTTACTAGAACTTCACTATACTAGATTGTGGGTGACTCGTGTTTGGTAAGTTTTGCAACGTCATAAGTCAACTGACAGATAATATCTGGTGTTGAATTATCTGAAACAAACTTACTATAGTTCTTGTACATTATTGAAGGCAGATGGAAATAAATTTATGACATGTGGGTACCGAGACATTCTAGAAAATTAATTCCTACTATTAAAGGATGCTAATGGTCAATCACACTTTTCGGTTATAGCACGTAAAATTATAGTAAAATAATTAGGAATGATTGTGCCAAAATTAAAGCAGGTACACGTTTCAGTTTTCAAATTCATTTTATATATATATATATATATATATATATATATATATATATATATATATATATATATATATATATATATATATATTTATATTTATATATATATATTATATATTATATATATATATATATATATATATATATATATATATATATATATATATATATATTTACTTGGTCCCTTTTGATTTTGGTGAATTTTGGTAAAAATGTTCTCCATATGAAATAACTCCACCCACATTATTTTGTTTTCCTCTACGTTACTCTGTTTCGATATAGGGTGATTCACCATTTTCTACTTTTTGTTAAAACTCAAATTTTTAAAGAGCTCGTTCTCAAACAGTACTCAACCGATTTTAAAAATGTTTAATTCTATTAAAAGGGATTAAGCTCTTGTTTTATATAAATTTATAAAATAAAATCCATATAAATTTTTTGTTTATAAAAAAGAGAATTCTTTTGAATAATGCAATTTTTTGGTCTTTTGGGGAAAAACAAGTTGCCTATGTAATAATTTTATATTAAAGCTTATTTATTTTACCAACTAATTAAAAAACTGCTTTAGGGACCATTTTAAAGATATGATGCTTTTAATTCACCAGCCTCGACATATTTTAGTTAAACATTTTAATTATTCTACCTGCTATTTGTACCCCTTAATGTAACTTAAAAGGTAATCCCATTTTGTCTTATTTATTAAAATAATAAACCAGAAATAAATAATTTTCAAATAATCTATATTTTGTTATATCAAACAGTTTGGGAGTATAAAGTTCATGGAATCAGTTACAGAAAAATGCCACTCTGCTTCCAAGTCGAAATTCTCTTTAAAATTGCAAATTTTATAGAAATTCATTTTATTTTTATATTGGGCCCCAGATCTATCCGACAAAAAATAAATTTTTTTTATGTGCTGTAATTTTTTTTTATGAAATTGACTAGGCCCTGAATGAATAATCTTACTGGTACATGATTAAGCTTTGTTGATTCAGATATAGGCAAAAAGCTTGAAAATTCCAATTTGTTATGGTTAGTATCGTCCACCGAATGTGATTCTTCATTGATTTTACAGTAAACGGCAAAGAGATGTAACGTACAATGTGCGTAATGAAATCCTTTAACCGCATCCAGAACTACATATTAATAGTTCTCCGAAAAGTTGCGTATACATTCAATCCAATTGGATTTCCTAAGTTTCGTAAATTTTTTTAGAAAAACCTATACGAATATTTTCCGTTCTTGGACAAATTGCACATTCGTTTAATTGGCAAGATGTTGTTGGATTTTTGCAAAAAACTATCAGAGAAATTAATTTCCAATAACTTTCTTCTTCATGTGAATGGAGTAACGCATAAACTTTAGAATAGAATCCAATTTTTCTATTGTGGTGGGTATTTTTAGAGATTTGATATGCTTCCTTCAAATTTCAAAGTACCAATATACGTTGCTTGATTTTATTGTGTATTCATTAACAGTTAAATCTTATTTAAAGTATTTGGATATTATTCGGTCTTTTGAAAATATGTTATATCATTTTCGCAATGACTAATCATAAAAAATTCTCAATGGTAAGTCAAAAATAAATCTTTAGAAAAAGCTCGCATTATAAAAAACTAAGTTCAAGCCGTTTTTGAACCAATTAACTGTTATTATTTAAAATAAAACTAAAACTAAATTATTTCCGTTGAAATTTAATTAAACAAATTTTATAAAAAACGAAAGCTCGAGAAAATTAAATTAAAAATATGTAAAACTGAAATTTAAATAGCTTTTTGAAGCCCAATCTTACACAAAATTTCGAAATAAACAATAAACAGATTTCACTAAAAATACATGTTTAATATTTAATTTAACATTTTCATGTAAAATAATTGAGAGCTAAAGCTCAAAAAGCACAAAAGTTGTATTTTTAAATGAAAATTGCAAAAGTAGAGTAGTTTGACTTGTTGAAATAAAAGGCTTATAATATGACAATTGGAGTTGGAAAATTATTCGACTTTAAATAACTGTGGTTTTCGGTTTGTGAAATTGAAAAACCACGGTTCCGTGATCTGTTTTCCTGAGTGTAACTGTGTGATCTTGAGTGTAACCGGCATGTAGTGGTTGCTGTATTGATTGCTTTAATTAGTCAAAATCTG
This sequence comes from Tipula confusa, assembly GCA_963556175.1. NCBI lineage: Eukaryota > Metazoa > Arthropoda > Insecta > Diptera > Tipulidae > Tipula > Tipula confusa. Next base: position 221,232,663 of record OY744475.1, on the reverse strand, counting down.
TATAACGTACTAAACTAAAGCTTTCATTTAGAACCGAGTTTCTTCAATTGGTAATTTAATTGGCTCAAATAATTTATTGTAACCTAATTTTCAAATTTTAGTAAATATTATACTGAAATTTAGTTTAAAAAGCTCATCACTGTTTAAAATAAAACATTTTTTTTTGGAATGTTTAATATTTTTACTTGGTAATAATAGGTTTTAAATATAAAAGCTTACTAAAGCAAAACTGAATCTTATTTAATAAAGTCTTTGGGGTAATTGAATAAAATTAAGCTGTAATTTTATAAATGAATTATTGAAAGCTTTTTATTTTATCCGGAACATAACTTGAATTTGGAAACTAAATTTTAAAATATTATAAAATATTCAAAATTGACTGTATTACTAAAATTAACCAATATAAAATAGAGCTTTTTATTAAATAAAAAGACTAAACTACAGTTGAAAATTTAGTAAATAAGCTCAAATAGTGGAAATAGGACTCAGTATCCTAAATGAATATATTATTGATTTAATTTAATATGATACCACTTTGTTTAGTAAAATAGAAAACAACATTAGCAATAAAAATAGACTTAATCCCATTGAACTGAACCAAGGATGCGGCATATTTCCAGAAACAGCAATGTGGACTTGTTTTATCTAATTGACATGCCTTTGTATCATTTATCATGTCATTAAACAAATTGAAACCTGAAAGCAGGTTTATTAGTTTTAATGATTTTCTTTTAAAAAAATGCTGCGTTCATGTCTATGTTCAAGTCATTGAAAATAAAGTTGATTATAGTTTACCAACCAAGAAAAAAGCAATTAGTCACGACTAAAGCCATATGTGCTTTCCACCAGTTTATTTTGATTAACACCTGCAAATATCAAATTAAGATTTTAGAGAACATAAACTTGTCGTCCATGTGCTTTAAAAGTTAATCTCTGGTCTATATGGATACCTAGATATTTCACTGATTGACTCCAATTTAAAAAAATGTCCATTAGCATGATTGGACGGCCTATCAGGTAATTTTTTGCTAGCACGGCACCGGATGAAAAATCGCTATAGCATCTGCAAAGAGTACAATTTGGCAATCATAATATTTTAAGACATCATTAATAAAAATATTGAATAAAAGTGGGCTCAAAATTGCGCCTTGATAGACACCGTTGTAAAATATCAGTTTCTCGAAGATCTTTCCTAAACAACTTAAATATGATTTTCGTAGGATATTTTCCTGGTTTTAAAAAAGACATTATTTTTGCAATTTTCCATTAATTGGGGAAATACCCAATTAAAAGACATTTATTAAAAATGTTAGTCAACTTCCATATCGCAACAGTTGGTAATTTGTATAACAGCAAATTAGACATCTGGTTAATGTACAGCTTTTTAAGTGGTCGGATTGATTTAATAACTGAAATTAAACTTTTCATCTGTCAACGTTAGGAGATCTTTCGGATACATTAATTGATTTAATTTCTTCACATGGATTTCTTTTATCATTTTCCATTAAATTACAAGTGCAATTATTTGCGGGTGAAAATTCAAATGCTTTAGAATATGCATTAAAATTTTCTTCGTTTGTGAATAAATTCGTGTCGTTATATCATCTTTAAGTGGAGTGATAGTTTTTTTTTTAAATTCTTAGCTGTCTTTCAGAATTTGTTTGATCCTTTTTCAATGTCTTTCAGATTATTTCGCCATTTTTCGTTGGGTATCTGAATCTGATATAATATCTACGCCTTGTGTTATTTAATTTGATAAGTTTTTAATCTCATACATCAATTGGATCCGCTCCGAGTGTCAAATTGGTACTTCAGATACGCTAATTGAGCGGTCTTTAATGATTTTGTTAGAGAATTGGTTTATCGAATCTTGGATTAGTGTACTAGTACTACTAGTACATAATAATTACACATTTGCGATTTGATACTCCATAAATTGCCTATATTGTTTCCAGTCCGCTTCATGATAATTAAAGTATAGGTTGGAGTAAATCTACTATCAGCGATTGTAAAATTAAAGTCACAAGTGACTGAAAAAAGATCTGAATTTAGATCAAGCATGGTTTTGATGCCATGTACATGCATTGGTTGATTAGTTAAAAAGAGATCTTAAAAAACTTGGAAACCCTCTATAACTGTAATAAGTTGGTTTATCAGGACCAATATTTGTGAACTTAATGGAATTTACATGTAAACTATGATATGATCACCTTTATTGTTCCTAACACATTTTACTGGTATGCCTGGAGTTTAGGTTACCCTTCAAGATAAAAAGAGATGTAAAATTTGTAAATTTCGTCAAGCCATTTCGAAAAAAGTTTTGATTAAGTTTGGACAGTAGCAATAGAATATTTTTAAATTGTCACCTCCCCTAAGATTTAAGGATATTACAACAGATTCAATCGATTTTAGATTAACTCCAGACATTAAATTATGCGAAAAAAATTTTCGAATTAAGATTGCCACTCCACATTTTTCTTGTTTTAAACATTCGTTTGTGTAAATAAAATAGTCAGTTAAAGCAAGTATATTATGTTAAATTTTAGATGAGTTTCTGTCAGGAGCATTTGAATTTTAGATTTTTCTACTATTTCACTAAAAATAGAAAATGTTTTATTATTGTATTTTACCGCATTAGCATAACCCGTAGTTTATCCTATCATTTCATTAGTTAATTTAGGTTGAGAATTCTGATTTGCTGGATCCGGAAAATCGTTTGAACTCCATTGAAATCCATTGTTAAGATGTCGCTGCGTCGATTTGCTTTGCAAGTTCTGTTATATTTCATATTGGTGTGCTTTTTAAATTATAAATTTTACACAACAGTTTCATTAGTTTTACTTAAACCAAATTATAAAAATCTGAGAAATATCAAGTTTAAAATCCCATTATTCAATACTTAATGGCTTCCAAATTATTTGTTACCTAATTAGAACTTTAAATTTTTGTTTATAACTTAATTAAATAAAATAAAACTTTTTTGTCAAAGCTTGCAGGTTCATTCGTACTTCTCTAAATTTAAATCAGTTAACCTAGTTAAAATATTTAAAAACTATGATAAAACTTTTATCATAGTTTTTAAATATGTTCTGTGAATAAAAAAATAATTTTAACATGACGATTCAAAACATTTTACAAAATTCTGAAAAGCTTTAATATAGAGATTTATCTTGGAAACTTTGGAGTTTAATTTAATCGAAATGGCTTAAAGCTTGTTGTTGATTTCTTTCCATTGATTCCTTCCAAACATTTATTAAATTAAACAATGCGGATTTACGGTGGTTTTGTAATTCAGATAAGTATTCCTTTGACCATCGTGACCAGATTTGATGTAATAATGATTGAATATGTGGCAAATGCCGAATTTAGGAGTTTAAGATATGTCAAAAGCGTATGCTGAGACATGCCGCAGAAATTTCATGCTTAGTATAAAAAGCTTTATCCATTACTCGTTTAAAATTGTATTTAACCTGAAGTTTAATCTGCTCAATAATCAAATTCGGAGGCAAGACGGATCGAAGATAATAGCTTCTTAAAAAAATAGCAATGATAACTTCAATTTAGTAAAATGTTTAAATAACATTGAAAATATAGTTTAAGACACATAGAATAGTTTGGTAAATTTAAAACCAAAAAATGTTAAACACCTTTTGAAAGCTCAACAAAATTCTACTTTGGTGGTTACAACATATTAAAGCTTTAATTAAAAAATGTACCGCAAAAGAATGCGATTTGTCTTATATTAAACACTATTTGAAAAAAAATACTTGATTCTTTGCACTAAAAATATTTATACAAAGCTTCGAAAAAACTTTTAACTTTCTTTCATAAAAAACGATATTAGGATATTTTTTAGTATAACTTTTAAATTTCTTAAGCTTTAAAAACCAAAAGACTTCAAGCCATGTTTTTTGAATGGTTTTTTTCAAAGTTAGTAGTTTTGACTAAACTTTAGTGTAATTTATACTTTTTATTTGTGCTTAAAGTTAATAAAATCGCTTGTTTATTAAAATACTCACCACACTGCACGTGAATTTACTGGATTTAATTAATTTGAGTTATTTATAAGATTTAATTATAAACTTTAAAATGTACTGGAGAAAAATTAATTATAAAAATTAATTAATTTTAGAAAAAACAATCAACGACAAAACAGGTAGGTATACCATCAAGCTTTCGATTAATTATTTTTAATGTAATCAGTTTTTTAACACCGCGAGCGATATATCACAATATCATCAAACAAAAATATCATAATGCCATTAAATTGGTAAATTAATAATCAAATCAATAAATTTGGTAATTTTTAAACTTTTGTTATAAAATCCAAATAGGTCACTTTAAATTTAACCAATAACTGTGCGTGTATACTGTGCGTTTATGCAATCTATCATTTCTCGGTCGGTTATCGTTTTCCTCTGACAATAAAAAATCATTGTGTACCCATTTAAGGAAGGCGAATCATACACACACACATACACGCATATATACGCATACACAAAATGTTTCGAAAAGGAAGTCTAAGGACATTAAAAAAAAACGTTTTGATAAGAATAAAAATATTTTTTCTAAATTTGTTGATAAGGAGGGTGAACCATTGTTAACGATATTGAGGGTTATTGTGATGAGCTATATAAAATATAATAGGGTGCCCACAAATATTAATTTCTACACTGTGCTCGTATATAAATATATTATGTCCTCATTCATCCCACCCACACATATTATATACACACCCACATATAAGTTTTTAAAATTTTTCATTATCGCACTTTACTTGATTGGGGTAGTTGAAAACCGTTTACCACTATAAAATTATAATGTTATGTTAAAGTTTCGATTTCTTTATCAACATTTTTTATGTATTTTCCAGTGTCAATAACGTGATATTTTGTGGATTTGAAAGTTGAGTAGCTTTGTAAAAACCACACAAGATTTTTTTGAGAACGTGAAATTCCAGCGACAAGTATGAAAAGTTGGCCCTTTCCGAATCCGATTTTATATTTCACTAAGTTCAAAACGGTGTTGTTTTCAATGAATTAAGAATAGTGTAAAAACCGTGCTATGTATCAGGGACATTTCATTATTTAATTTTAATTTATATTCTAGGCATGAGTCTTCTATGTTTTTGGAACTTTTTTTGTTCAATTTTTTTTGTCATACCTTAATATATTTTCAATATGACGTATTGGTCATAAAACGCCATAATTAAATAGATTTAATTAATTTAACGGTTAATTCAATTAGGGAATAGGTCAGAACAGCTTAAAAACCTCAAACCTCATGCACAAGAAATTTCAGAGCTTGATGTTGAAGAACGTAGAAAAAAACTTGCTCTCTTTACATGTCAAATTTTACATGTTGGCCAGCGACTGGAACGGCTCATAAATACACCTTCAACCTATAGAACTCCACACAGAGCTCGTTAATTGCATGTGAAAAATGTCTACCCGTAATTCAATCATTGCTCGAGTTTAAGGTTTCAGTAGGCAAATTTGAGAAGTCAATCTCTGGTGCTCTACATTAAACTGAACTTTCTGATAAGTCACAAAATGTTTTAAGATCGGAAAGTTCTGGTTTTTCAGATATTGAAAAATTTAAAGACAACACAATTCAAGAAAGGAATGAACTAGGTCTTTTCACCCAAGTAAACGTAAAAATAGAACCGCATATTAAACGAGCTTCTACTGCAAAAACCTCAACACAATCCGAGTATGGCAGTTTAATGAATTTAGTTGAGGAACTGACGCAACTGTCCAACTGACGGTCCAAAAAATTTCATTAGGACTCAATAATACAAACACGGACCATAAATCTAAGGCAGTAACTGATAGAAAAATAGGGTCCAGTGCAGGTGGCAGTCCATTAGTATAACATTTTCTATCATGGGTCACCCACTGGTGAAACAATTGAACGATTTTTTTACCGAGTCAAACTGTGGGCTATTTTAAATAAAATTTCCACAGAAAGACTGGTAAATAAATTATACTTACTGTTAAGAAAAAGCACACTTGAATGGTATCGGCCGTTTTTAGAGCACAGTGGTTGTGAAAGGTGGGAAAACATAAAACAAGGACTCTTAGAAAGATTTATGGACCATAAAACTGACACTGAGATTTAACCAATAATTGCTTCTATTTGGCAGAAACTTAATGACATCTTTGTAAAATTCTCTACAAAAGTAATTGATTCCACTTTACTACTTAGTACACCTCTCCTTCATGCAGAAATTTATTTCACCTTGCGTCGAAACATGGATATCACTTTGCAGTTTAAAATTGCAGGCCAACAAATTGGTTCAGAAGCAAAGTTAGTCCATCAATTCATTTATATAAAGCGTACTTGGAAGTGACTGAGCGCTGCACGATCGAGTAACTTTTAATAAGGAATAAGTAACTTTTTATCATGTTCACGAAAATATCAATGAAGATGCTCTTTCCAGAGGTCAAAGCCAATACATTCTTAATATCCACAAAAAGAGCAGTACAAACCCTCTAAATAGTCCTAAAACCAATATTACGATTAAATATCCGTTAGTGAACCAGCTAATCAGTATGTGACTTCAAAAGCCCAAGTCGAGGTATACAAACATTCTCTCGAGACCATAATAACTGGAGGAAACCAAACATGGATAGGCATTGTTTTGAGTGTGGTGCACCTAATATGATTAAGTTCAATTGTCAGTTTTTTAGCCCACCTAATACGGAAAACTAACAACAAAAGTTGTAACCTCTGGTATTCAGCTTCCTCCAAAACCAGATGGAGCCAGGAGAGAAACCGAAGATATGGCTTATAACTTATTTTTTAAAGAACGCTAAACTGCTTATTGTACCCTGCTTACTACAACCGCTGTACCTTAGCATTGATTTCTAGAACTTATTCGGCTTGGCCCCGTCTGTAGTTAGTACTTTAAATCTATAGAAATGCCAATATCAAAGAAAAGTAACCCCCATCAGTTGTCAAGATAAACAAAAATTTGGTAATGCAAATGGTACGGAATCACCTTGTGCTTCAACCTACAAAATGTTTGTGGCACATTGCATAGGCCAAAGAGCATGAATGTGAAATGGTAAAATGGAAGACCCAGCCCGAACGGTGAATACCATTTTATCAAACGATATGCCACATCAAGAGGAATTTGCCAAAAGGCATCTTTTAAGTTTATTGTGGAAATATATTTCAGTTGGTCCAGTCGACAATATTTTCACCGATTTAATGCAGTATCATTATTTACAATATCCATCAATATTATCCTCCCAGTCTTACAGTTTAAGATAACAAATGAATATTTTCACTCAATTTTTGTGCTAATATCTGTGCTAAATTTTAGGCATCAAAATGCTAGATTACACAAATATTTTAGAACAGTCTTAGAAAAATTTGATTGGTCATCAGTAAGCAGCAAACACCGATGTAATGCTGTCTCCTTAAATTTTATATATTGGTTACCGCATTGACCATTTTAAGAGTATAAAGCTTGTTGTGTCCAGAACCGTAAGTAGGAAAAATCGAAGGTAAAAACATTTCTGAACTTTCAAACAAACCAACAAGCTCTCAGCTATCTCGTCCATTTTCTGCAATTAAATTAAATATTTTGGCATATTTGTCATCTTCAAAATCAATTCTCTATTGATAATATAATGAAACCGGCAAAATCTTGTTTTCTTAAATATGAGCCATAAATCCATGACACCGGCGATAGAGGGAATATTCATATTCAAATATTTTCTTATCCATCACATTACAAATGGGATTGCCATCCTGCTTTTCCATACCGATCATGGAATCCAGATTTGAACTCAAGATGCTTAAATTGACGACTTTTGTTCCAAATTTTCGAGATTGGGTGAATTAATACAAATATCACTCCATTTTTATAAAATAAAAATCTCTAGTACAGCAAGTTTTTTTTCCACTAAAATTTTACTTTAATCATAATTTACCTTTCATATCCGGGATGTCATTACCAGAACCGATTAATATTCTTTTAGAATTTGGCTAAATTACTACTCTCTCTAGAAAATAAAGCAAACCTTAACAAAATAATTTCAAAGCTTTTTTATTACCTAACTTATACATTGGCGGATAAATCATGATTCCATTCTATCGTTTTTTTTTTTTTTTTGTATAGTGTACATTTATGTACATAGGAGACAACCTTATTCAATTACAAACCCAAATTGATGTACGTATATTAAAAAAATAGAAGTACCCATTGAAGGTATGTCAGCATTTTTTTCGTTCTCAATACATAATTCATTTGCCCTATATACATAGAAGTACACATCCAATTATGTAATCATTTGCATATCGAACATATTATATTCATTTCACAAAATACATTTCGGATTTTTTAGTGTGTGTGTGTGTATGTAACTCTAAATGTATGTTTTGGGAGTAGTAACATTTCAAAGTTAGAAACATTTTTTCATCTGGTATACATCGATTTGGATTAGAAATGTAGATATTATGAAATAAAGTTAAATTAAAAGCTTTGCAGAAGCATGTTGTGTGTATAGTTTAAGATAATGTTATCAAATGGTATAATAAAATTGGTTTCTTATATTGGCTTTTGAATTTATTTGGAAACAATTTAGAAATGTTTTTTTTTTTTGGTAATACAAATGGGAATTTGTGCCCCAATTTAAATATCGTTCGAATCGTCTGCTATTTACATACCATTTATATATATATATATATATATATATATATATATATATATATATATATATATATATATATATATATATATATATATATTTGAAATGTTAACAGAAGGGACTGTTACAATTTTAATATTTTAATAAAAAAATCTTTGCTCGTACGTCGCTGACCGATCAAAGCCAACGTGCCAAAAGATAACCCAAAAATATTTACAATTTCCATATTCCATAGTTTAACCAATTTGCATGTCCCCATGAGATACCGATTTTTGACCTTAAACTATTCCATTACCATTTATAGTTAAATTAAATGTTGATATTTATGATAGGTTCTGATTTGTAACTTTGACTTAGATATTTCCGCTGTCCTGGTCTAAATTGTCTGCCCCAATAAGTAGTTCATCATCATCCCGACTGATCCAAAGCTTCATGTTGTAGCAGTTAGTAGTTTACGTTGTAGTTTTTCTTCCAAAAATCGATAATAATAGGCTTCGGTGGTGAAAACGAGTCGAAGGACCACATAAAGCATCGAGAGACATTTAACTCTACCATTTCCACCATATTGGCATCGCTTGCTTGAGGTTGATCAATTCAAATTGAAAAGGGTTTTAGTAACAAACTAAAAAGGTAAAAAAATAAAGTATCTTTAAATTTAAGTTCGGAATACTTGGGCAAACCAATATATTAACGGCCGTCATTGTGACAATAAACGCAATCTCCACCTTTTCATTTAATGACCCAACAATATTAAAACTTTGTTTTTCTGGTAGGTACGAAAACAGATAAGCCACTCGTCCCGAAGTCATGTTTTCGTGAGTCATCATCGGCAACGCACGATACTTTAATAACAGCCCAAGGCACACCAAGACTTTCGAGATTAAATTGTTGCAAATCCATTTTGAATTTTGCAGATTATTCACTCACCGGTTTATAAAAAGTGAGGTTAAATGTTTAATTTCCTTATTAAATATGGAATTTTAGTTGATCCAAAGAATAAGTGACTTCTTGACACAAAAACATTTCTTACAATTTCAGCTGAAATTTCATCACTAAAATTATGGTATATCAATGAAAAATGTAGTGAGCTATACTCCGTCTGTTATATATATATTTATAACGTACCACTACATACCACTTGATACAAAAAGCATATAAACAAAGCTACGGACTTTTTGTCCGAATGATAGAATAATTTGATCATCACTACCAACATTTCCCTTCCACAGCATTTCAATAAATTTTCGAAAATAACAGGTAGGTCTCAAAACTGCTGAAGCTGTTTCACAATTATTGGTCAACTGGACATTTTTCCTTCATCTCTTGGAATTTGAACTTGATCAGGTTTACTATGAGATTCAAATTTTAAAAATTACAAAAATTAATTCCCATAGAGTCAGTTATTGCTCTAAAACAAAATACCAGTTCCGTTCTGCTTTACCATTGGATGGTTCAGTAGATACAGTAAACCTGTTAATTGGTTTTTATTTCAGTTTAAAACAATAGCTGTGGTGAATCTGAAACCCTGTTACCTTATTATAGGGCTTAACATCAAGGAATTTTTCAAAAAGCATATTATCGAATTAATCGATCGCCTTTACCTATAGCGAAATGGAAATTCCTAATTTTCCAATTTAGCATCACAAAAAATCACAAGCTAAACAAGACTAAACTTTTGATGAGTTTTTTTTTTCCAGTTACATCAAATATTTTGTCGGACTATGACTAACTGCATCTTGACCTGATAGATGTCGCTACTGGTATCGTTTTAAAATAATAAAAATATTTTATGTATAATCGCCTAAATGTTATATATTTATCAAAAATGTTGACGATATTCTATCGACCCGACATCTGGAACATCAATGGGTTAACATTTTTTTTTAAGATAGTAGTACTATGTGTATTTACATTATGCTTCATAGGTGCATCAGACCAGAATATTAGCAATCATATTGTAATATTTAAATTCACTATTGCCACCTGATATTGATTTTCACTAACTATTATAGTTGATATTCGAATCATCAATTATTATTTAGTTGGGATTAGAATTAAATTTAGTACTTTATTAGGGATACTGTATTAATACTGGTGCATATTTAGGCGAATTTAGGTTTTACACAAGTATATTCCATGAACATTTCGTTGTTGTTGACATAGACAATTTAGCATGCGACTGTGGCATAAGATTGGCAGCAGATAGTTGGCAGCCAAATATGAATACATTTATCTAGAAACATAGCATTCGTGTCTGGGCCAAATAATTGCATTTTACAAATATGATTTTTAAAAAATCATTCAATGAAAATGAACAGATTTTCAAATTCGAAACGCTAAAATTCAGATGAACTCGATTTGCCTAAGCTCGACACTATAAAATATTTTCGAAGACGACGTACAACTTTGTACTGGCCTTTGTAGGGAGGTTGCAAACCTGTTTGTATAACTTATCTATTTTAACGAGCACAAACTCACATTTGTTCAATGCTTTTGGTACAAAAATAATGTCTTGATTGGGTCGTGCACTAGAAGGAATTAAATTTGTATACGGTGGCAAAGTATTTCTACAACAGTGTCACTATTTACTACTTGTGGAAGAGGATTCATGATGAAAAACTCCCTGGGAAGCTTAATTGTTTGTCCGTAGGCCATTTCCGTGGGTGAGCAACTCAAATATTATTTTACTTGTCGCACTAATTTCCAATAGTATTATGGACATTTCAACACTACAATTAAGTGTGTTACTTTGGGCCATTAATGCAGGTTTAAGCTGAGTTTCGTTAACTCAGTAAATAATTAAGTCTCAAATTGTGATCCATGATTGGTAGTAATTATACTACCATGTCATGTCACTCATGCAGTAAGCTTCGAACCGTGAATGAAGCGATCGACACATGTCAATAAATATGAATATCCATTTAAGGGTAATAACGGTCCCACTATATCTATATATGGATATATTCAAACGGACCAGGAGGCGATTTCATGTGCCTCTGAACTGTATCGCATTGGAAGGATAAACAGTTTTGTGTTCAATGGGTCACAAACACAATGGTTTATGCTAGGCCAAAAACAGCGAGCAATAATCAATTTACGAGTAGCAAGGAATTCCGGATATGAAATACTATGCAAAAAGCTGAAGAGTCATATTGTGATGATGTGGACGTCCGAAGCCAGAAAATAAATTCTGAAGCTCTAAGTCCGCTTTTTGCGCCTGTGCGATATTATTAAGATCATCATCATAAAGGGTATCATCGGCCTTTCTCGTTAAACTTAAGTTGATCTCCTCTGTAGTTCGAGAAAGTGTATATGCAACTACATTATCTGAGCCGAGCAACATACTGGACATTCGTGGTAATTCGATAAATAAAATCGAAATGACGAGGGTGTCTTGGATTGCGTTCAGTTTTAAACTGAATTGCTCTAGTTAATGGTTTATGTTCGGTGTAAATGATAAAATGTTGACGAGTAATTTTCGATCGAACGTGGAGTATTTTTTTTCGGTATCCACAAGTTTCTTAGAATACAATTCCAGTGGCTCTCAACAACTATCCCTGTGCTGCTGAAGTACTGGGCCAACAGATGTTTTAGAGGCATCTGTTGGGATGCTGTGTCTCGCATCATTCATTGAATGGCCTAGTATTATTGCAGTAGCTAACTTGTTTTACCGAAAAAAATGCAGTTTGGAATTTGGCAGGTTATGTGGTTTTGTAACACTCATTATTACAAAAACCACTTGCTGTTGAACAAGTTTTTCATTAGTATTTTTTTCTCATTTGCATCAATGCATCAGATTTTGACTGTAAGGTAATCCATAACCAGAAAAATCTTAAAAATATCATTACCAGGAAGAAGGTGGAGAAAACTCATTTTAAACGTATCAACAACTGAAATAATAGGAACCTGACTGTTTTAACAGACCACTACTTTAATGAATATAAAGGAAAGAGAATCAAGATAGAGCTTGAGTAATGCTCTATGACTCAACACAAAATTAACGAATCAGAAACAAAGTTTTGGTAAACAATCGATTTTTGAAGCAAAATTACACCAGATAAACATTTTATCGCATCTGATTTTACTGATTTCGACCATAAGGTAAAAATTTGAATTTCTAAATTAAAAATAATTTTCTTACTTTGCACCAGCGAAAGTTACATTTCCAATTTTGAATCAAGTTCCAAAGGGGATTTTGAATCCATCATTTTACAATTCAAAACAAGCTACGAGTTAGTTCATGCTATAAATTGATACATAAAACTATCACAAAATTTATTTACTGTGCCTCAACTTGGAACTAAACTGAACCATAAAGTATTATAGTTTATTTATAGTTTAAAAGTATTATAATTATTTTATACTTTTGTAAAAAGTCACCAAAAAGTTACGTCGTAAATGTAATTTTTAGCTACAACCTATGAGGCAATAGCGGTAGCTTGAAAAATTTGAAAAGTCGATTAAGGCACATGACATCAGCACGCTATTAGTTCAAACAAAAAACCATATTAAATTAACGATCCTGTGTATCACCCGAAAAATAAGACCAAATCCAAAAATGGTAATTTGACTTACAAAAGTTATGATGGGAGGAACGATATATTATCATAAAGATAATAATATTATGACGTCCTTTACTTAAATAGAAAAAAAAAATAGTCTGAAGGATCGTAAGTGGCTTTGGCTATTTATAGCGTAAACAACACTTTCCACAAAGCAAACAATATATGATATGTGTGCGGCTAATACATTTGACTGACGTAAATAAAATCCTTTCCAAAGGGATATTTCACCTTAGGGTAGGTTAATTTGATGAAGAGAATGGAAATAAATTTATATTCATAATTTGTGGGTTCTATATAGTATGTACTGTATATTTATATATATATATATATATATATATATATATATATATATATATATATATATATATATATATATATATATATATATATATATATATATATATAAATATATATGTATATATATATATATATATATATATATATATATATATATATATATATATATATATATATATATATATATATATAGCATTATATTTATTGTTGTTGTCAGGATTTTTGCTTTAGATTAAGAATAATTAATCATTTAAAATGCCTAAAGACATGTAAAAAAAAAATATATGGCAGTTTTATATAATCTTTTTGCAAAGGTTACTGAAATGTGGCCTAACAACATATAATATTTGAATCTAGACAAATCTAAAAATGAATAGCTGCTATAAATTGGTCTCTTGTATATATGTACGTTTATTTATATATATATAGATATAAAATATATAGACACTTTATATGTGGTCCATAGAGATTTACGAAGGTCAAAGGTAAAACAATGATGAAGCTAAATTTTAAAATTAATGCTGGAAAGGTTGCGTAGGTCATTTAGATTAAATCGATCAGTAGGGAGTATCAAACTTGGTGTGTAGGTATTTCTATTTTGTCTTGTCCCAAGATAAAGTTTCTATCGATTTTTACTGGTGTCAAAATTTCTTATCTCGACTTTGACAGCTTTATTGTGCAATGTAAATACAAATTTGCCTTAATGTAAAATCGGTAAGTTTTTACTAGTAACCCCACGACAAAATTGTTAATTCGAATACTGGTAGAAGATAACACAAAGCCATCTAAAAGGTTAAACTTGTAATTAGGTTTTTTAACTTAGGAATGATGTAATTAGGAATGAACTTCTCTTGTTTTGTAATATATTGAGACCATAACTAGGGATCATTTTTTGGTGACCATTAGTCATCGGTTACTTTCAATAATTTTTTTTGTGGAAAGGAAAAGTGTGTGAGTAATGACAGGATTGATTCGGTTTCCCGGTGGCAAATGTTTATCTATTATTAGCACAAGAAAAACACAATTTTGAACTGAAGTGCACTGCACATTGACGTCTCTTACCAGCAACTCCAGTGTGCCACCATTCAACTATAATCTGTTAAGGTCCCCTAAGAATAAAACCTATTAATGAACTAATTTCCTCAGGCCGTAACAGATGGCATTAGTTTTCACCTGTAAATTACCAATTTATTATTTCATCTCCATAAGTCTAGTAAGTGTACTATTGATTTGACACAAAATTTCAAAATTAATACAAATTAGATTTTAAAAAATGGATTAAACATTACAAATCAATTGAATTAACCGGTGCACCAGAAATCGACATTTACTACTCATAATCTTGCCTCGACCACGTCTGATATGTTGACCAACAAAAACATTTCCATCACTATATATTATGCCTAAAAAATACTTCGTCCACTGTATTTCAAATAACTGTTGCGATTTTATTTTACATAACGGTGAAATCTATCAAAAAATTAAATTTGTGTAATTGTATTGGCTGCAGTCTGCGATTATACGAAATAATTTTTTTTGTATTTTTGTTACGCATTTTTTTTTTTAGTTTATTATTAACCATCGTGAGTGGTGTGTGTATATAGTGCTACGTACGTTTCGTGAATTTATAGTGAAAAAATGTAAAATAGTGGAAAAAATCAATAAAATGTGAAGTGTAGTGACAGAATTCGAAATATGGGCAAAAAAACTATTCAGTGATGCAAATTCGATGGCTATCGGATGATTCAAAGGTAATAAACTATTTTAGCATAATGTTGTACTGGTTAATCCTGGCGAAAGATTTTCAAAGTAAAATTTTATTTCGATTGTTTCATATTTTAGCAAAATTTTTCATAAATTTTCTTTTGTTCGTACAGCTAATACTCGGCATTACTTTTATTTATTTTTTATTTTTTGGTTTTCTGACTATCACATACAATTAAAAGTCGATTATTGTTTTATACAAAATAAAATTAGGGGATGGGCACCTGAACACTAAATCAATTTTTATGTTATGAGCGCATTGCCTTAAAAATCTGATATTGTTTTATAATTGGTAAAAACCTGCACTCTTTAACATGTGAAGATATCTCTAATAAGTAACTTTAAAATTTACGCATCTTTGTAGAATAGTTAAAGGCATATCATGAGGTCTTACAATGCTGGACATGGTCATCTTTTACTATCGTGCCAGACGCTTTATTGTGATTATAGCACATATTACTGGGACCTAATTCTTTGAGTATACCAGGTTTGCGATTTCAATGCTGGACAAGTATTTTCTACCATAGTGGTGAACTACAAATTGATCTTGGTTGTTCTATTGATTTTCCAAGTACCTTTTCAATTCCAGATTTAATATGGATTTGCTGTTTATACAAGCAAGAGCCATAAAACATCTAGAATGTTAAGGAAACTTACCAAAAGCCATAGCTGGGTTCTCCATTTAGTATAATAATCATATTATCTACCCCATATTTGTCCAATCAAAAAGGACTCGAATATTAATTGCCATATCTTAAAAATCATGGCTGTACGGTGGTGCCCGGCAATCTGAGAGGCAACCAGTCCATGCAACCCTTGTGGTTCCTAATAATCAAAGAACGGATAAATGCACATTAATTTTGTCTCCAAAAGCTTTTTATGAAACTAGAGTTCAAAATAATATCCTAAAATAGTTGTATGTCACCACGACAGTGCAAGTCACTTACATCGACTTAATCAAACAGTTATCTGTGGCTTTAAATATGAAACTGCTGATTAGTAAGCCTCCTTATTATTTCTTGCTTTACAAAAGAACTGGATTTAAGTAATTTAAATTAAGATAGTCAATGTGTCAGTTTAACCGAAATGGAGAACATTTACTTCCAACGCGCAATTGTGCATTAAAAATGGTGGAAGTATGGTTTGTTAAAAAACCAACAAAAAAACATGTTTTTGGGAATTTTGGCATCCGGTCATTTGCTCCGATCAGACTGTGTAAATGTTATCAAAAATAAACACAAAAATGCCCAGCACCAGTTAGACGAAGTTTCAAAATTGACACTGAATCAAATGATGGATTCATTTTTCATCACCTAACCTAATAAACTTAGCTGTACGGGTTTGACGGAACACAACATTGAAGATGTTAAGCCGTTGAAAATTAGACCAATAGCTTTTGTGCTTAAACCCTTATTAATCAACCGTCCATCCAATATTCAGGCTCTTGACTAACAATATCTCTAGTCGGTACATGAATTATTTGGTATGGACTCATTATTTTCCTTGCTGCGCATTGTTACAGGACATGTTCCGCTGATTCCACTTTCACATTACAGAAGCGACAAGCATCCATTGCAATTAAACCCATATTCTTTAAATGATATCTTAAAGGGACCATGACCTGTGAGGAAGCCAGTTAGTAGCCTCAACTCAGGTTTGCCAAGTACGAGTAGTTCTTTAACTCGATTTAACGAAGATGAAATAAACCTCTTTGCCTTTCGTAGTCCTGGAATCCGGTGTCAAAAATATTACCTTTCAATGTCTTCCCAGCGTTTCGTCGCTGTTCTAAGGTGGGCCTTAGTGATATCGCAGAGGGTTTTTTGTCCAATAAATAATAAACCAGAACCCGCCCTGGCTAGGCCATCTAGATTCTAGTATGTCGTGGCACCTACACAAGTGTTATTTTATTTGTGGTCGCCCGTTTTTGCACCTGCGTTAAGACAACCCTACACTAGTTTTGATTCAATGGTGTGAGACCTAATTGTCTTTAAGGCGGATTGACTGTCCGATACAACAAAGACCTTAGTGCTATTTAGGCCCCTTTCAATGCCTTTTTTGGCACAAAGTTCTGAGGTGTGAATTTCTGCTTGGAAAACCGTAGCATTGGATCCCAAGGACTTGAAAAGGGCATTTCCACTCCCGAATATTCCTACTCTTGATTAGTCTACTATTTTGGAATCGTCTGTGTACCATACCATGTACCCTCTTTGGTAAAAAATGACCCTCCGGTTCTCAAAATGTTCCTATCCGGCATCAAAACGCACAATATCGAAATATAGTTTGATTGGCATAATGTGGAAAGGCATTCTAATGGAATGGTTTGTCTGAAACTCCTGAAAGATTTCCAAGTGGCCATCCATATTGCCTGATTAAAAGTTCTCTTTCGCTTGCATCATCAATTTCATCCTCAATCTGCCCGCAATTTCAGCTTCCTTGTTGACATGCAAGTGCAATGAAACCAGTCGTAGGAGAATTTCTATTGCAACAGTCGATAGCATGTTCTTATTGATCCCGTAATACCGAAGAAACCACACTATTGAAGCGTAATTGACCAAGTGTCTAATCGCCGTTAGAAATGACAAAGAGATCAGGTTCGTCCATAGACCATCTGACAAGGGCCCTGAGCGCCCTAGTCGCTCCACTCTGAACCTTCAATATGTGTTGTGTCCAGTTTAGTTTTTAGTCCAGAGTGACTCCTACATATTTAACCTCACTAGAAAAATTAACAGTAACATAATTTAAGGAAAAAGCTATAAGTGCAAGCTTGATCCTCTTGGTAACGGGAATAATAACTGTTTTATTCTGATTGACTCTAAATCCTTCCTGAATACACGACCCATATTAGCTCAATTGTATTCTGTATAAGCTCGGAAACTATATTGTCCAAATTCCCTCTAACTATTACAGTCAAGTCATCAAGTACATGGCTACTAACAAGGATCAGCAATCAACAACCATTGACCATATTAATGGCGATAATATCCTTCCCTAGGGATATTCCTTTACATCCTTTATAGTTACTGATTCACTACCTAATCGAGCTGTAATAATTCTATTTCTCAGCATCGGTCCAATCCACTTAACTGTAGGAAGCTTAATTCCGTTTTCGCATGCTGCCGTCTCTATTGACTCATATGAGTTATTATCAAAAGCACCTTTAATGGCAACAAAGGCGCAAAGGGCGATTTCTTTTCTCATCAAAACTGCTTTCAATTTTAGTGAACAGACTAATAAAAAGCATCAACGTAGATTTGCCAGCCGTCAATCAAGCGTCAATCAAGCTGATTTCATTGAAGTTTTTTTCACATCGATGAAGGTTAATTTTTAGCGCCTCACTTCTTATATGGTAATTCAAAATTTTCTTCATAGTTTTTAATAGAAACGACGTGAGGCTAATTGGACGAAATGCCTTGGAATGGGTATCTGTACGACACCTTCCTTTTGGTATAAAGACCACATTTATTTTCCTTCACAGTTTTGAAATGTAGTTACAAGCATAGCTGGCTCAAACGATCTAGACCAAGCTAAAAAGAATCTCTTTAATACCCCTCTTCAGGAGAGCTGGAAAAATACCATCATCTTCAGCAGATTTGAAGGGTTTGAATCACCTACCAGCTCATCCCGAATATCCTGCTTGAAAAACTCCATATCCGGAGGTATAAACCTCCTACCATAACCTTCGTAGGTACGTTTAAGCGACTATGCAGCCGAGTTGCAGAGGACAATTCGTTTATCTTATTGCAAAAACTTCTCCAAGTTGCCCTCTTTGTCCACCCTAACTCGACATTGTACACTGTCTCGCTTTTTTCCTAAGTTTTTCCAGGTTCCATTCCACCAAGGAACGGTTTTCATAACCTCTTTTTACTTCACAGGACAACTGTTCTCAGAGACTAAGTGATTTGAACTGAACTCTAGCCCATCTGGGGCTCTATTTTCCCAAATACTTCAGGCATTTCTGACCCGAGTAGTGCTTTGTATAAACCTCACTCGATTAACTTTGGAACTCTAATTTATTGCAATTGCATGATCCGTACCTCTAAATCACATCTGATATGAATATGATCAGATAGAAAAGCCTCTTCAAAAAGCTGCCAGTCTTTTATAAGAGGTTCGTTCACTCCAATTATTCGCGTTGAAGTTGGCTCGATGGTCAACACGCCTTCAGGCCAATTCTTAACTTTGAACTGTGGCAAAAAAAAGTCAACTGAATCTGGTTCCAGATGCATTTTTTCGTGCTATTAAGTGTATTCAAGTTCACACTAGGGTACTAGACGATTCATTATACCAGAAGAGCAGAAACGGTATTGGTAGAAATATTGCTAGATAATAAGTGGTGATGGTGCGTTTAGAGTGAGGTATGGCAAGGTGTTTTGAAAAATGCAGTTCCGCAGCGCAATACCCTAGTGCATGGGCAAGAGATGATAGTTCTCAACGTAGTTCACAAAGTAACGATGATCAGCATGCTGGATTCGAAAATTCTAAATAAAATTTTAACTTTGGTAAATTGACATTTAAATAGTAGTCCTAAAAAACAAAGACAAACTGAACTTTTGTCATTACTTGGTAACAATAAAATGACCTTGACATGATAACTACTTGTTTATGAAATCACTATACAATAACACAAAGTTTTAATTTGAAGTAATTTTTTTGTGATTAGCACACGTCACATTTATATTTTCAGTACCTAGAAAACACTAACAAATACAGTGATTAATCATTATTCATTCACGTCCATAAGCTTTGAATTAAAATCCCATAAACAATACGTAAATTGATGTCAAACGAAAAAATAAAAGAAGAAAGAACCTAATTACCTGAATCACTCAACTTCATTAAAACGAAAAATATTTTCAAAAATTTTCTTTTTTTATTGTAATGGTTTTCTGCTTAAAAATTATGTAAAAAATTTAAGTACAGTAGAAAATTGTATTACTCGCAGCTTCTGTGATCATAAAACGAATACCTTTGCTCCGTTTAATTACAATTCACAATCCAGATATTTTCTAGGAATTTTCATTACACCAAATCGAAATAATTATGTTGTGTGCTATGAACTGTCGACTATCGAAAAATGTGAGCTTTTAAAGTTTGGGTATACATTATAATCAGAAAATCGTTGTTTTCGATTTTTAAGTTGTATTATTACATCGGAAGTGGAATGAAGTGTACCAACCCAAAAAAATGTATATAATTTTCAGGGTGGTAAGGAAAATTGAAAAATCAATAAAAAGTTTTCATTTTTTTTTTATGTATTTACTCGTCGTTTATTTTTTCATCCATTTAAATATATCAATTGATTGAAATTGTGGTGAAATTCGAAGAAGAAAATTTCGTTGTCACACACAAAAAAAAAAAGAAAATCATCGAATCGGAGGGTGGCAAAATAAGACGAAGAAAATTATGTTGTGTTGGGGAAAATATCTATATTCGAAATTGTTTTTAAATTGATTATACATCAAGTGCGATGGCATTCATTTGAAAATATGAGCTTTTATCTATAAATACGTGTATATATACCAAATATTATCACATGTGCGCCATCCAAAGCAATAAAACACAATTTAAGACCATTAACACTCTACCATATGCTGTATGCTACAGTATTCGTGTATCAAGGAAAATTACGTTCGTTTTGTGACATTAGTAAATAGTCTACGAGTATAAGAGGGTAAGGTGAAAAAAGGAAAATCACTCTTCTGTATATGACGGTGGAAAAATATTATTTTTTTCTTCAAGCGACAAAAATAAACAAACACCATAAAGCTTTTCAAATAGATGAAAAAAAAATTTAGTGAAAACAGTATTTGAAAACACAATCATACGATAAGCTTTAAATGAAGTTCAATGATATTTTTAAATTAAATGATGACGATGCAGATGGCGAAAATACTAGAGGCAACATTTAAAAACATTATCTCTAGGTGATTGGTTTTCCTGAAATAATTTTTTTATTTTGTTTGTTTTGCAAAAGGTAAAAAAGTTTTCAAATTTTAGCCTTACAACTCACTCATGTACATATACGTTGGTATCTTTATTTATTGTCAATAAATATAATGTGATTCGGAAAATATGTGGGAGGATAAATATTGTTCTAAAAACAGAACATCGATTCTACTTTAAATTAAGAGTTGAAAATTTTCCGAAAATTTGTCATAAAATAAGCTGAAATGTTAATATAACAATGGTTTAAATATAAATACCGTTTTATTGTGAAAAACACAAATGGTCGCATCTTGAAAATATTATGTTGAATTGGTATTTACCTGGAAATAAAAAAAAAGTACAAATATTAAATGTAAGCTTAACATTCATTTAGGCATTATGAAAATGTTGAAAACAAATTTTTACTCGTTCGTTGCAAGGTGGTTTTGAAAAGGCTTTGTTTTGGAGTAGTGAAAACGAAAATGTTGGATTTCTAGGACACTGGAATAATTCGCACACATATCAAAATAGGAAACCGAAATCTACTCCGCTGATTCCACCAGAATCCCACTTAGTACTATTGTCATGACACATTTGGACGTAAAGGCAATAATAGTGAATCACCTTTTGATATTCTTAATAAGGTGGGCACATTTGGGATACACTGTTTCCCAAAGTAAAAGGCTACATGAAACGACAACAGTTTTCCTAACTAGAATGTTTATCGATTACCGCGGCTCGTCACACATCGATGTACACACTTAATTTATTTTTGAAGGATTGTCAGTCCTTTAAATGTTGCCTAATAAGCTGCAGTCTATTCCTTCTTGCAAAAGTAAATCGTTCTACCATTGATGCAAATTTTCTTGTAGTTAAAAATATAACTACAAATTAAGGCCCATAGCAGTTGAAAATTTAACACCTATTCACACCGCATTTGGTAACTTTACTATAGTTAAGCCCAAAACGCCGAAATAATAAAAGTTAACTCTCATTTTAACACAAGCTTAGTATCACAACTAACACCCCGAGGATGCACCGTGTTGGATCAATTAAATGTTGTGAATCGGCGAAGCTTTTGGATGCTGAGATACAGCATTAGAAAGAGAGCTTTAGTTTTCAATGCTAGATTCTACCAATTAGCCATTTTTAATATTATGTCAAAGGTTGAAATTATAAAAATAATCATTCGGCCAATTTTTGCTATTATCTTTCCAGACCTTGCTCCTTTGCCAAAATACCTTACAAAAACATAATTATTTACAGTAAATTTTGATTCGTTATGCAATAGGCATGTTTTGGGTGTTTGGCCATGTAATACCTCGACTGGTGATTTTGCTGCAGTCCCTAGATTGAAAAGGTAAGTTGATAAAAAAGTAAGTAGGGCATTGTTGGTTAAAAACCCATCCAAACCTAGCTTTTTTATCAAACTCTTAAAAGGGCGAACGCATCTTTCTGCTTCTCCATTAGATGAAGGGTAGAATGGAACTGAGATTAGATGTTCAATTCTGTTTCTGGGTCACAATAATTAAAATTCTTTGGATACGAATGAAGTCCTATTATTGCTTACTATTACAATAGGTAAACCTTCACTTGCAAATATAGCTTGCAAAGCCTTGATCGTATTTGTACTAGTGATCGTGTTCATCCTGACAACGTATGGATACTTGGATAGCGCATCTATACACAAAAACCACATTGAATTTGGAAATTACCCTGCAAAATCGATAAACATTTGCTTCCATGGACGTTGGGTGTAGGCCAACTTAAAATTCCCGAAGAGGACTCGAAGAAATTTCCTGGCAGTTCGTGCACTCCTTGGTGGGTTTTTTCGATAGCTAGATCAATCCCAGGCCACCAACAATGTCTTCTTGCTAGTTGCTTTGTCCCAGTGCCCTTCATGTAATAACGCGAGCGTTTTTGTTTGAAGTTTTTTCGGAATGACAATTCGAATAGAACCATTCTGTAATATCATCGCAAAGAGTATTTAAACGTGATTTTCTAATCTGATGAGGTCCAAGCGTTTCCCACGCATTGGGAAGAACCTCGGGCCAATCGTGTGGATTGGTTTTCGTCTCTCGTCGAACAGTTTCAATCGGAAAATCATCATTATTTTCCCCATACATTTCTTCGATTTGTAGGTACGTCTCGATCTTGTCGAAATCTGGATCTGGTCCAATTGATAAGCGAGACAGTGCACCTGCGTTAGAATGTTTCGTGGTCGGTCTATATCGGATCGTATAGTTGTATCCCATCAACGTGAGAGTTCAACGTTGTAATCTCTGGATAGTAATGACTGGTAGTTTCTCCGGATGAACCAAACTAACCAAAGGCTTATAGACAGTTATTAGTTCAAAAGGTCCACCATATAGTAATTGATGGACCCTCGTTCAACCAAAAATAATTGATAAGGCCTCCTTCTCGATCTGCTAATATCTGCATTGATGTTCATTTAGCGTTTTTGACGCGAAAGGAATAGGTTCTCTTTACTATTGGAGAATTGATGCGAGGTTACTGCGCCTATCCCGTAGCTTGAAGCGTTGAAACCTAACACAAGAAGTAAATCGTTACGAAAATGAACCAACTTTGTAGCTTCCTTTCTTTATAGCTTAAAATGAACCTTCTGTTGACTCATTCCAAGTGAACTCGATATTTGTACGGTGTATTTCTGGCCAGTAAGCATTTTTAAAGTTTTATAAGATACAAGTGACGTTTTTAATGAAAAAAACTTCTAAAGGTGCGAATCAAAAAAACCAACAAATGTAGAACCTCCAAAGAGATTGATCATAAAATAAAAGAAGACAAAAATAGGATAAGATAAACGTGCTACTTCTTGCAATTTTAGCTTGTTCCTGAAAGTGAAATAAAAAAAGGCTTATCTTTTCGTATTGCACAAAGCACAAAGTCTTTAAGAAAGTATTACTTACATTACCTGAAAATCAGAATGTTTGGAAAATTTTATAGATTAATCTGATCATACAAACCACCCTGGATGGTAGCATAATGGTTTGGGTAATGGAAGTTTTTTAAGAATTATGAACCATCAGCATGACCCTGCAAGAACAATTGCAATTCGAAGTAATAACTTTAATCCAAATACTACATTTTGGAAGCTCTTTAGTTCATCCTTGGAACATATCTCAAATAAGGATTTAATCTCCTTTTTTTTATCATCATCATAAACATGGATCATTGTTTCAAGAATTAAATCAAACCTTGAATCTAAAAATTCATGAAAATGCCATATTTTGCTACATTTTGTACCTCCACAGAAAGTCCAAAAATTCTACTTTCTACTTCTTTTTTTTATTGTAAGGAACATAAAGTTCAAACTGGAGTATAAATAAAGGATGGTACCTCAGTTTTTTAGTCATGGTCTCTTACTTAATCTCTTGCAATTTTTGGCATTTAATCGACTAGTGGAAGTTTGTTTGGTCTTACAATTTATATTTATAATCATCGTGAACCACTTGCCATAACCATAGTCTCGAGTAGAACGTTTTAATAATTTGTTAGTCATTTTCCCGGCTAGATCTGTAAAAAATTATAAAAGCTCATGCTAAATCTGGTGCTAAAAATATTACTTCCTGTTATCACAAATTACATTAACAGTTTTTTTTAGTTTAATATCCATTCTAGTTTCATGACAACAGCCAAATCCGAATATAAATTCCATCCCAACAACAAAAATGATTATGAAAATCTTTAAATCTGATAAAAGCTTCAGTCATAAAAACTCGATGTAATTTGTTTTCGCGCACAAACCATAAAACGAAAATTTCATTTTTTTTTTTTTAAATTTTATATCCATTTTTGTGTTTCACCGTACATCACTATTACGACAGCGCGCCTATTGATATTTTATATAGGACTGGATCAACCCTCCGTTTCGCAGTTTACACAGATATCGGGTATAGTAATAAAACACACGATTTACGTGTTTATTAAAATATTTT
This sequence comes from Tipula confusa, assembly GCA_963556175.1. Lineage (NCBI taxonomy): Eukaryota > Metazoa > Arthropoda > Insecta > Diptera > Tipulidae > Tipula > Tipula confusa. The sequence goes on along the minus strand of OY744475.1, from coordinate 221,207,496 downwards.
TTTTTGTGGATTTTGTTTAGTGTTTGTGTCTCATCCCGATATGGTTTATATACTAGGCCCTTTATTTTTAAATTTTCACGTCATTCAAAAATGATAAAACCAAGTGAAAATACATCAATAACATTTTCTAGATATTTTACGTACACGTATATAAAGATGTAGGCTTTAAATCAATCATCTTCCAGCATAAAAAATACAAAAACAAAAAAAAAAATAATCTTGCATGTAAACATATATCCTGTATAATATGAAAAGCTTTTATTTTTACAGTGTATTCATCTTACATACCCTACTCGTACATGACAAAACAATAAACTCAATAATGAAAAATCAGTAAAATGAATAGATATAAACTATATATATGTGTGTGTGAGGCACATCATCTTTCGTCACATCCTCTTTTTTATTTTTTTTTCACATAACGAGAACGATGTTGAAATTTAGAGTCGTAAAAAAAAGCTTCTTTACATTTTCTTTTTGTTAAATCATCAAATGAATCGAAAATATATATATATATACAAAATTTGCTATCATTATTTCGGTACATATACGCTTTTTTGTTTTAGTTATGTATGCATGAAATTTAAAAGCTTCATCCGAAAACAAAACAAACAGAAAAAAGCTCTCTTTGTTTAATATTAGATATTGGAAAAGAGCTTATATTTAGTTATGTACATACGAATTGGATAACTTTTATTTTCTTATTGTTTTCATTTTGTCGTTGAGTTCAATTGAATATCACCTCGGGATTTTTATTCGTATCTTTAAAAGAAAATTGAGCTTTTCAATTCATATTCTACAGTATAAAAAGTCAATTGACAATGTATAGACATTAACATAATATTCAGACATATACGCTTTTATATATATATATATATATATATATATATATATATATATATATATATATATATATATATATATATATATATATATATATATATAAATTTAAATACATTTTGCTAACTTGTGAATTTATCCAAAAACTGCATATTATGTTGCTATGTCACGTTTAGCTGATTGTGTTTGTCGTCATAACTCTTCCTCTTTAAAAAATCTTAGCCTAGATGTTCTTCAAAGATTCAAATGTATGATTTGAAGCCTGGTTGGTATTGAATTGACAGTTTTTCTGATGGAAGCAAGAGCATTCGGTTGTTTTTATTTCCTAGTGTTAGAATGAGTATCAAGATTAGGACAGTGATAATAGTTGTTATAATTTCAATGTCGGTGATATTACTAGTGATACAGCTAGTTTGATAAATCTTAGCCATTTTTTGAAGGTGTTCAATGTTTTGAGTGTGTAAATTATGCAAGTATTCCAGATTTAATTTAATTCCTTGATTTTCACTGTTTCATTTTGATATTGAATCATATAATTTTATTTTAAATGTTTATCTGAGTTTTTGTAGGTTAAAATATCATCAAAATTGCTTAAAAAATTGGTATTTTCGTTTATCGGTTCAATAATTAGAGGGAAATTTGCTTCCAACATTTGATTTTTTTTGTTAGTTGACTAATGCAGAGGTTTTCTCTTATATCTTTTATATGGTTTAGTTTGCATATGGTGACTTCGCTTCTGTTGTGACATTTCCTTATTAAGCCAAAAATCTTATCGATGGTTTGAGTATCATCAAGTGGGCCAAATAATGGTATATAGCTGTTGATGATTAATCGTAATTTGGCCTAACTTGCTTCAGCCAAATGTTGATCTGGTATTTCGATGTTATAAACCCAAGAGACATAATGTGTCAGGTTTCCGTCAAAAATCTGGAGTTCCCTTACACAAACAGTAGTTTTATTATCTTGCAAAGATTGTATTCAGTTATTGGCCTTTTTCCAATTTTTTAGTTATCTCTATTTGAGCGTTAAGTCCTTGGGTTATTTGTACACATTCAGATATTTATGGGTATATTATATATATATATATATATATATATATATATATATATATATATATATATATATATATATATATATATATATATATATATATATATATATAATATATATATATATATATATATATATATATATATATATATATATATATATATATATATATATATATATATATAAATATATATATATATATATATATATATATATATATATATATGTATATATATATATATATATATATATATATATATATATATATATATATATATATATATATATATTTATAATTAAATTAGAGCTCCAATTGTTTGTCACATCATTTAGCCGACAAATAAGATTAAAGGGCACTAGAACACCTGCTGAACACGTTGATTCAGGGTAATAAGAAATCTACCTGAGTCATATTCGTCGTGCCTGGAAATTCAGAATTTAAACTTTAGAAATTACACAATTGGCCAGTACACAATACGAATGCCAATAATGTAATAGCGGTGCCAGTCAATCAAATATTCGTCAGAAGTAAAACACAGCAAAGTGTAACAAAGCCACTAATATGGTGTTTAGTTTTCAGCCACTATTACAATAACAACAGCAATAGTATCGGCAACAGCCGAGTTATAACCAACAACAGCAGAGTAACCATCTGCCATCAGTCAGGATATTTCAACCAAAATCATCGACACCAAATTAACTACATGAATTGACCAAGAACCCCAGTTTTAAGAGGAAACTAAATTCTGATGCCAATCTAAAATGCACAAACAGTCAAGGATATTTCATTTGGAATAGGATAAAGAAGATTGAAACATGGAAAAAAAATTAAAGAATAATTTTTCTCTTGATTAAGAAGGAAGAGGATTCTAAGACAGAAGAATGCAACAAAATAAATATTACCAAAAATACCTCTCTAGCCAACCATACCTAAGTAAAAATGCAACAAGAGTTATTAAAATTTCTTACTGACACAGTTGCAAACAAAAATGTTATTAAACAAGAACTCGCAAAAGGCCTATTACGGGTAAACAATCTATTCTTCATTAAATCAGCGGGAGGTATAAGAATAAGCCAGAAAATCACTGCACCAATATTTAAAAAAAATTGCTAACGACACAGCAATGGCCTTTTTCTATTTTGCCAGGCTTAAACACATTCAATGGAATAATCGGAGATGACACTTTGAAAAAAGTGAAGGCTATGATTGATAGAAAAGAAAACACCTTAATCATCGCTCCAGGCATCGAAATACCGCTAAAAAAAATATCGGTTCAGGTTAATAACATCGAAGTTAAAGATGACCGTGTGGACGGTAAAGCAAAAATAAAGCTAATAATACCCATACCCAGTTAATATTAGTGATGAAGTAGAGGAGCAGATAAAAAAACTTCTTGAAGATGAAATTATCAGACCGTCAAAAAGTCCGTATAGTTCGCCAAATGTAGAAAAAAATGGATGTATCAGGATGTCCCAAAAGCCACGTTTTAAATACAAATTAAAGAGACTACCATTTATACTCAAGAATGCACCTGCACTCTTTCAACGCATGATTGACGATGTCTTCATAGAATATTATATTGGCAAGATTTGTTACGTCAAGAAACTTAATTCCTTGGGTATATAATGACAAATGAATAAAACTATAGCATTGGGGCTGTTCTGATACAAGGAGAAAATAGTAAAGATTATCCATATAAACCTTAAAAAATCTACGCAATGAATGAGAAGGAAATGTTAGCGACAGTCTAGGCACTAAATAACCTTTGGAACTATCTTAAAATATTATCTGAGGAATACAATTATGAATTAGTGTACAAACCGTGGATAATGAATCAAGTAGCAGATGCACTATTAAGGTTGAATTTAGAGGTGAAGTTCCTCAAGTAATACACAATTCACAGTGCAGAAGATGAAAGCACTCAACTTATTCGCCAATGCAAACTACCGATTAATTTTTTTAAAATCAGCTTAAAATCGCAAAGGGAACCGAGATTCATTGTTACGAAGAACCACACAAAAACTACCGTCGCCATTACACCTCACTACTGGATGTTAGAAAATGATATTTAATTAAAGCATTTAAAGGAAAGATTACGTCCAAAAGAGCACATCGTAATTGGGAAGAGAAAAAAACACATTCCACAGATGACAAGTCAAATAAAGACCTGTATCAAAGGAATGGAAACTTTCGAAAAGAAATGAGTTAAATTACTACCTCCATTCTACCTCTGTTTTAACCCACTATTTTGAATTCTTTGTCCATACAATTTCTGCATTAAACCATCTTGTGCAGCATGAATTTTACCCTGGTAGTTCGTTTGGATGAGATTTATTTGGCGCTACTTATTCCAAAGTGCAGCTTGACGTAATTAATACGAACCTAGTTAAGACTTTCGATGAAGTCCAATATCTAATTTGGGAAAATTAAATTAAAAATTTGTCCCAATAAATTTGCATATGTTATCTTATTTTTTGGACCGTTGGCAGTCCATCAAGAGCTGTGAAAAACTTTTGTCTCTGAACAACTAGCAATATAATGTTTCTGATGTGAATGTTTTCAACTTTATTTTACTTTAACGCATTCATTCTTCCATTATATATCAATATTATCTTCAAGCCAACACCATTGATAGAACTGAATATTTTGTCACTTGACCTCACATTCATCAAATAAATTAACTGGCGTAGTTTTCATGTCCCAATTGTTCAATGTTCAATATATACTTGAAAACGATTCCTCTGTATGATCTATATATATGTCACTCAGAGAGCATCGGAGGATCCTGAAAAAGTTAAAAAAGCAGTTCAAAATGTACTCTGATGTCTAATAAAAATGTATTCTCAGTGCTAGGCAGAAATGTTCTACTAATCAGCTTCGAATTTTTTCCAAGTAACGGATGGTTCAAAAATTCCAAAAACTCCATGACTCCATGACAAAACCTTCAACTGGAGATTTTCAATTTCGGTGAATTTTTTTCGTCCAACTGCATATTTTGTTTGAAGCTCTCTGCAGTTCATTGATAGAGTAAGCTATGGTTTGTGCTGAAGCTAATATTCCAGTATCTTCAGCAAATTTTCAGCAAGTTCTACTGCTTATTTTAACAGTCAAAGTTTTTTGCAATACCAAATTGTTTAGTTATCTATTGACTAACTGGTTTTTAATCTCTAATTTTATAGTTTGTAACTAACTGGCCAAATTTGTTACCTTTCCGCTGTTCAATTTCGTGATATGTAGCATTTTGATTAGATTTCATTCATTAATTTTCATTTCATAAATTTTCTATGAGTTTGTCTAATGGTGCTAAGCAAGACCAAACTACAAAATTAAAAAATGTATAAGATACTGATAATAGTAGCCTAGATTGCAAAAGGGTTGTGGCAGCAAGAAAAATTTCCAACTTACAAAACATAGATTTATGTTTGGTATCGGCAACTCTTTTCAAAAAATCGTCATGCTGCAAATTACGTGAATATAGCATCTTGGCAATAAACAGTCAATTTAGGTACAACCTCAAAAAGAAGAGTTTATTGCGGTTCCCAAAACGCTTGGAAGTGATGTTTGACTGAAAGCGACTTTAACTCAAAAAATATCTACTGGAAATCTTAAAACCAGGGAATAATTTCAATTTTAAGACATTACCTTTTGCTGATATGTTATGAATATTAGGTGATAATGTTTTCTTTACTTGTGTGGCACACATTTGTTTGGTCATTATCGAAATTAAGTGATCTTTTTGATCTTTTTAAATTTTCAAATGCCCAACAACTGAAATTCGTTGCATGACTGTCTCTTTTTTTCACTAAACTTTATTTTTATACTATCGAGATTATCCATCACAACAAAATGTTGATCAGTGCACTTGCTTTGACATTTTCTGAATTGCCACTTTGATTTTCATACCAAATGGCACTATAACTAACCGTACATACATAGGATAGTACTCCGTACTATATAGTAGTCCGTTAGGCTAAAAATGTTTAATGTTTTTTTGTATTGATAAACCTGACTCGAGAAACTGTTTTCATTCCCTGCTTTTGAATAATGAGAGTTCATTTAAGAGCATTTCTCCATGTGATTTCGAACTTGTTGGAAAAAAACTTCATTCACTGGTCTTTTTTCATATTTACCCTTAGTTGGTAGTTCTGGACACCAGTTTCTTTATTGTATTAGTTTTAAAAAAATGGTTAATTGTGCTTTGTAATACATATAGTATGGTTAAAAAAAATCTCGGCACTCTAGTACTTCATATTTGGTATTTTGTAAAACAATCCTGAGAGTTTTTTTTAAAGTTAAAGAAAAATGCTTTTTTGCTTAACTGGTTTTCACTTACTAGACATAAAATACAATTTCCTGTGATAATTAATAGTGGTGATTAATATTCATCATTACTGGATAATTTTTTCAGAAACTATAAGAGATAAGACCAAATGGATTAAAAAATCTGAAAGAGCATTATGAAAGCTGAAAGAATCCTTTAAAAGATCATTATTAAAATTTAATAGAATTTCCTGTTACCTGATCTACCGTGTAATTCCAGGATTTATTATTTATATATAAATATTTATATAAATATTTATATATATATATATATATATAAATATATATATATATATATATATATATATATATATATATATATATATATATATATATAAATATATATATATATATATATATATATATATATATATATATATATATATATATATATATATATTTATATATATGTATATATATATATATATATATATATATATATATATATATATATATATATACAATTTTAAAATCAAAACAAAAAATTCCAAAAATTTTCTATTCACACTAACAAAGTACAGTCAGTACATATTATAAATTCACATCGTTAGATCATATCAAGGAAATTGAAATTTCCTATTTTGTTCCTCAACCTTAGTTAAAAAACGAAAATCTCATATCAAATCTATATATAGGATTACATATTAAAATGAAAAACAAAAAAAAATCGGATTTGAATGATGTGCTTTATTGTTTAATGAATATCTTTATGTATGTATACATAAAAGCTTATTTCTCGGCAAAAACATCATCTCATCATCAATTCACTTTATAATATTGTGAATTTTAAATCTAAAATGACGAGAAAATCAATCGATTTTTTCGATATGACAAAGCTATAGTACAAAAGCTCATATCAAATTCGTACCCATATTTTATAAAGAAAAAGCTCCTAATAGTCTTACTAAAATTAATTATTATTATTATTGTTATACCAAACTAGTACTGCACTTCGTCTAATGAAAGCATATATAAAGGCATAAAGCTTTGTCGTTTCATATTTTGCAATTGAAATCATCGCACAAGTTCTACGAATAGAGAAAAAAAACTAATGTTTTATTCGCATTGCTTTAGTAAAATAAAAATATTTTAGAGCAAACATGTACGGTGTTTGCAAAAAAAGTGTAGACAGGAATGCTTTGGACGAAAAAAATGCTTTTATTATGCACAGCATCACGCTATTTAAAATTGTTTTCTTGTTTTTTTGCCAGAGTTAACTTTATTCGTATTATGTTCGTGTTATAATTAGAAATTTTTTTTTAATGTTTGGTACATACATGTTTTGAAGAGTATGTTTGAAACTAATTTTAAGTATTTGAATGGAATAATTCCATTATTTTTAATTACTTGAAAGTTTGTTGGGAATCGATGTAACAGTTTCTTGGCAAATATTTTTCTGGAATAAGGCACCTCACTGCAATATTTTGGAAACAATAAATTTTACTGCTATGCAGTACCTTTTTCCATAAATTCTAATCGCAAAACGAGGAAAACACAAATACTGTATTACCAATTTAACAGCTGAAGCAAACTGAAATTTTGACTGTGTCAGAACAGGCATTTTGGAGTTGCTTAGAAATTTGAAATTCTAGAAAATTAGTGATAAAGAAGATAATTGGTTACAGACGTCTTGACAGCCAATAGTTAGTATTACATATTTCTAAATAATAATATAATAAAATACTAATATAATAATATAATAATATAATAATATAATAATATAATAATATAATAATATAATAATATAATAATATAATAATATAATAATATAATAATATAATAATATAATAATATAATAATATAATAATATAATAATATAATAATATAATAATATAATAATATAATAATATAATAATATAATAATATAATAATATAATAATATAATAATATAATAATATAATAATATAATAATATAATAATATAATAATATAATAATATAATAATATAATAATATAATAATATAATAATATAATAATATAATAATATAATAATATAATAATATAATAATATAATAATATAATAATATAATAATATAATAATATAATAATATAATAATATAATAATATAATAATATAATAATATAATAATATAATAATATAATAATATAATAATATAATAATATAATAATATAATAATATAATAATATAATAATATAATAATATAATAATATAATAATATAATAATATAATAATATAATAATATAATAATATAATAATATAATAATATAATAATATAATAATATAATAATATAATAATATAATAATATAATAATATAATAATATAATAATATAATAATATAATAATATAATAATATAATAATATAATAATATAATAATATAATAATATAATAATATAATAATATAATAATATAATAATATAATAATATAATAATATAATAATATAATAATATAATAATATAATAATATAATAATATAATAATATAATAATATAATAATATAATAATATAATAATATAATAATATAATAATATAATAATATAATAATATAATAATATAATAATATAATAATATAATAATATAATAATATAATAATATAATAATATAATAATATAATAATATAATAATATAATAATATAATAATATAATAATATAATAATATAATAATATAATAATATAATAATATAATAATATAATAATATAATAATATAATAATATAATAATATAATAATATAATAATATAATAATATAATAATATAATAATATAATAATATAATAATATAATAATATAATAATATAATAATATAATAATATAATAATATAATAATATAATAATATAATAATATAATAATATAATAATATAATAATATAATAATATAATAATATAATAATATAATAATATAATAATATAATAATATAATAATATAATAATATAATAATATAATAATATAATAATATAATAATATAATAATATAATAATATAATAATATAATAATATAATAATATAATAATATAATAATATAATAATATAATAATATAATAATATAATAATATAATAATATAATAATATAATAATATAATAATATAATAATATAATAATATAATAATATAATAATATAATAATATAATAATATAATAATATAATAATATAATAATATAATAATATAATAATATAATAATATAATAATATAATAATATAATAATATAATAATATAATAATATAATAATATAATAATATAATAATATAATAATATAATAATATAATAATATAATAATATAATAATATAATAATATAATAATATAATAATATAATAATATAATAATATAATAATATAATAATATAATAATATAATAATATAATAATATAATAATATAATAATATAATAATATAATAATATAATAATATAATAATATAATAATATAATAATATAATAATATAATAATATAATAATATAATAATATAATAATATAATAATATAATAATATAATAATATAATAATATAATAATATAATAATATAATAATATAATAATATAATAATATAATAATATAATAATATAATAATATAATAATATAATAATATAATAATATAATAATATAATAATATAATAATATAATAATATAATAATATAATAATATAATAATATAATAATATAATAATATAATAATATAATAATATAATAATATAATAATATAATAATATAATAATATAATAATATAATAATATAATAATATAATAATATAATAATATAATAATATAATAATATAATAATATAATAATATAATAATATAATAATATAATAATATAATAATATAATAATATAATAATATAATAATATAATAATATAATAATATAATAATATAATAATATAATAATATAATAATATAATAATATAATAATATAATAATATAATAGTATAATAATATAATAATATAATAAGGTCATCATTAACGGTGCCACGACAAAAGACTTTTCGGGAATAAATCATTATGGTCAGCAGCTGAAAATCACTGAAGCTGGCCGGTCTCTATAAAAACCATCATGAGCAACTCAAAAAATAGGCAAGTTTATTACTGGAAAGCACTTCTGCTATGACAAAGACACAAGCACAGGAAGTTCAGCAGATGTTGAATATCAAGAACACCACTGAGGAATCAACTAGCAAAAACTAACAATAAAAAAATAAAAATAAATGAATAAAAGTGGAGCCCGAAAGCCTCATCCAAGCCCATCAACCAAGATGAAACATACACGGAAAAATTATCTGGACAAAATAAGAACCTCACTCCATCCAGCAACGACAGTCATAGGTACGATAGAAAACAATTATTTTCTAACCCCACCAGCAAATTATTTGCTGTCGAAAAAAGCAAATCGGTTAATGTTTATCAAAACTAATCTCGCCTAATCTTCCAAAATTTTCCAGAATTTCATAGATATTCTGCTACGTGGCAGTAGCAGAGAAAGAGTATTCCCTTATTTAGACGACATCATCTTCTTCGCAGAGTTAGAGATCAATTTTCGACATTTTCTAAAAACTTGTCCTAGCTCCACCGATTCTGTCTATAAAAGAGAGTGTTACTTGTCAAAAATCCATGTGAACTACATTGGGCCTTTTTACAATTGAACCTAAGAGCTTAATATTTATCAAGGTAACTACGACATTCACGTGTTTCCAAACAAGCCCACCGGAAAATCGTTGCTACTCAAAGGATTTCAGAAGTGATTGTAAATGACAACAGTTCAGCATTTAGTATCAGCTAATTCTGGTAATTCTGTAATATGAATGCTATTAATCCTATTAACGTTACTCTATATCGTTTACGTGCCACCGGACTGACAGAAATAAGGTTAAAGTGACGAAAGATCACCACCACGGCTCTTTCTACTACCCTAGGTAGATTACCAGCTCAATATGTTTTTAATTGTAGTATTCCGACATTCCTTTAGCATCATTATCTAGAGAATTTACGAGGGCAAAAGACTAAACCAGTCAAGCAATAACCACGTAAACTGTTAAATGGTTCTACAGTTTGGATCTTAATTTCTTATTTACAAGGACCAATGTGTGTCAGCTACTGTCGTTTTCAGAACAACTAGTCCTGTGTAATATAAAGTAAAAACTGATCGAGGCTAGCATACCAGTGACTAAATTACCAATTGTACGGAAAGTTATTCCCAACTTTGAGTAGATAAAAGTAATACTTGTTACCTTTATGCTTAGCACAACAAAAGCTCAAATAAAGCTTACGACTTTTAATCAATAGTAAAATCGTATTAAAACCAATTTTTGCCTTTTTGCTAAAATCAAAACTTTGCAAAATAAGGAACTTTTGTTTCTTTAAAAGCACATTAGCTTAGAAAATATATGAAAATATTTTTGTTCAGTTGTTATTAAAATCTGAATTCACATTTCGTTAAAATATGCTTTAAACTTTTTTAAGTGCATAATCAATGTACTATGAAAAGTTAAAAGCTTCCAGCAAGGATATATATTTTTAATATGACAATGAATTTTAGAAGATCCATATGGAGCGATTAACACCAACAATTTAACAAGCTTTTTAACTCGAGCTTTCTTAAATCAAAGACGTTTGTCTTATATTTGTTGGGCTTGTGCTACTTTAAAGTTAATTTTTTAAACTAAATAAACACCAAATTTACAAAATTTAAAAGCTCTTTTGCCTTAAAAGCTTTTAGGATGTTTTTTCTGCTTATATTTATGTATGAAATCCGTTGTAGAAATTTTACGATTTAATAAAAATGTCTATATATTAGGATAATATAACTTAAAATTTACCAATAACAGACTAAATGTGACTGGAAACTAGAAAAGGCTCTAAACTAAATTAATAGTTAATGAAAAGCATTTTAAACAATTGGGTCTCAAAAAATATATAAAGCTTTTAACAAGATTTTTGAAAAAGTGTTTGTTTTTTCAATTTGTGTTAAACTAGTTTTTTAGGGTGTGGAATCTAAAGGTATCCAAGGTTATTTTTTTTCAACAAGCACTTGCTTTTTGAAGTGAAAAATGTAGGACAGTTTTAACAACAAACACAAAACCTAATCTAATCGGCTGGTACTTACACCCAAAAAAAGTACCGATCCATTCAAATATGTAACACATATACACGTTGTTGTTCTAATTAGTTTTACCTTTTTCCAAAACGAACCAAAACTACAATTTAATACTCAAACATGTACCAAATTTTCTAAAATTCTAAAAATATTTGTATATATAAAAAAAATGTTCACACAATTGAGTTGCGGTTTATAAACTTTTTGTTGTATTTTCCGGATAAGCCTCTTCATTTTATTGGCTTTAAGCCTAAAGTGGAAAATTTCATTATCTGTACCATTTTTATGTTATTCAATTTTCAAATATTTTGTTTTTGTTTTTGTCTTTTCGTCTAGTAAACAACGGCAGAAAAAATTGATCACTTATTTTTATCTCCACCCTTTTTTATTTTTTTTTATTTTTAGTTTTTTTGTTTTGTTTTTTCACCAAATATTTTCCACACACAATATACATATATATAAAGCACATTTTTCCATAACTGTTGTATCTTCAAAATATTTAAAACTAAAAAAAGGTACCTGAGGAAAATGTAAAGGATGCTTAGATCTTTTGTTTCCTAAAAACCAAACCAGTTAAACAATTTTGAGCCTGGTTTGGCACGTGTTGAGAAAAATGGAAACGAGGAAAATATTTATTTTTCGGTTTATAAACAAACACCCAATCTATAGGTAGTCGAGAATCAACACCAAAGTAGTCCACCTGTAGTCTTTTTTTTCTCGTCATTACGAAAGGGTGTTCCAATTTATATTTTAAAGATAGTTTGTCATTCACTTTTCTTACCTCAAATCCAGGTGTTAAAAAATTATTGTGTCTTATTCAAAATTAGCTTTTATGTCAACTAACCAACATTTTTAAAGGGTGCGTGTCACCCTTTATATACATATTAAAGTGCTTTGTTGATAAAAAAAAATTGAGTATAAAATATTTTCGTTTTTTTTTTAAATTAAAAAAAAATTTAGAATACTTTTAAGAGGATTAAATTAACTTCACCCGGTTCTACTGTCGTTCGGTGTTACTTTCTTTTAAATAAAAAAAACTGAAATTCAATTTTTCCGTATACACCAAATAGAAATTAGGAAATTTAATTTTCTTCATTGATACTGTTGGGTATATAAAAGCTCATCGTATATATAATAAAAACTACGGTATAAATGAAAATAATTGATTTTTCTTCGTCATTTTCCCATTTGTCGATGTGTTTTCTTCGTATATAGTTTTGGGTCGAAAATTGATTTTCCGATCATCATGGTACCAAATAATTGTGGAACAAATTAAAATTACAACAATTGAAAATATATATATATATATATAAGGTGAAAATGACACAATAACTGTCAACGTAATGATTTGGGTCCAGATGAAAAATTGGGTGTATACATTTCGAAAAAAGATCACATGTTTTCTTTATATAGTACGAGAGGGCGAATAGTAAAAAAAAGCTCAAGAATTTATGGAATGAAATTAAAATGATAAATGAGATTTTGGATACACAAGAAGTTATTTAAAGAATGTCACCATGTTCTTCTATTTACCTGACTATTATTTTATGTTGTCTACGCCAACAGATTACTTATTTTTATCTCTTAAGACCATTTTTTTAGTGTTTAAAGCTTTTTTTTTTAGTGTTTTGGGTTGGTACAGGAAATTGAACTTGTGTTGAAAATAAACGTTGTTCCCCATAGATGCAAGATTTAAGCTACAAAAAAATATATAAAGGTAGGATTAAATATTTTTGCAGTGTAATACAAATTTTATTAAAGCTGCAAACTGAAATACAATTATGTCCTTTAGCTAAATAGTGCTTAGAATACTGTCTAAGCGACACTATCACTAAAAATTGTATACTGCAGAAAGTGATTTTTCTAATAGTTTAAGAGCTTCACTACTATTTAGTAATTTTCTATACCTAATAAAAGCGATGAATAAAGCTTTGATATTTGTTGAGCTTTTGAAATAAATATTTTTTAGACAATTTAATCTTCAAAATAAGCTAATTTGAACCACTTGACCACTTTTCATATATTCGTAATCATTACGAATCGTACAACTTGATGAGCTTTTACAAAAGCATGTATAGTCTATCTTGTTTTTAAAAAAAGCTAAAATTATTGGTCAATTAAATTTTTTAAAATACGGTATACAACGTAATACAATTCATAAGCTGTTTAAAAGTATACGAAACATAACTACAAAAAGCTTGAACAAACTGTAATACATCGCACCAAAATATTATCGAAAAAACTATTTTTGTTTGTTTATTTAATGAACTGACTATACTAGTTAAAAAGCTTTACATCTCGAGAGCATTTTAAGGTAACGGTATAATTGAAAATGCTGTCATGTTTGTTGCTTGCTTACTGAACTGAAATTTCCAAAGATAATCATATTTTGAGCTTAAGCTCAATACATCAATAGCGTTTAAACATATTTCATTTTTAATTTTTAAAGCTCAAGCTTAAATGTATTAAAAACATTTATGTAAATAAACTATGACCATAATCATTTTTAGCTTAAACATTACAAATTATATTAGCAACAAATATTTAAAAATTTAACACCGAATAAGCTAAAAAAGCTTTAATTAAACTTTTATCAAACGGTCTTATTACATTTACAAAAAATGCTTGTTTTCGTCCATTTGAAAAAAAATACTGTCAATTACTTTTTAATTTTTTTTTTTCATTATCCATTTTGTCTGTAAATTTTAAAAGTACTAAAGATTCCCACACTCAAGAAAGTGAACAGATTTTTAACATTTTTGATTATACAAGAATAAAAAGCTCAAAAATATTTCCAAAAAATCCCGTTTTCTTAAACCAAAATCTGGTATGACAACTAATTGGATTACATTTGACTAAATTCCAGTTGAAATCACAAAATTTGCCCTTTAAGGGATCAATAGTCGAGGATTTTAAAGTTAAATTTAAAAGGCTTTTCACATGAAAATTATTTATGGAGCTTTTGTGAAATTTTAAACTGTTCTAAATAGTTCAAAGTTAAATGTATAGAGCTTTTGAATTTTTTGGCAAAGGAAATTGAAACCTCTTTCAAGCTAGAATTTAATTCATTTCGGTTTGCGTCAAATATGAACTTAAAGTTTACTACAAAAGTTCTCATCGTTCCACAGAAAGCTTTCTTTAATTTCAATAATATTTAAAGTTGGAAAGCTGTCTTTGATAATATTTTTTGGTTAAAAAAAGCTCGAGGTGTAACTTTTGAATAAAAAAAACGTTTATCAATGTTTTTCTGTGTATATGCATATATTATCTAAAGGCTCAATTCAATAGAAAGTTAACAAAAATTCTACCTAAAAGCTCAATTAAATTATATCGACATAACTGTTGTCATTTTTTGTATAAAATTCAACACCTTTTAACCAAAACTTAATTATCTAATTATCTTCTACATCAGTCGATAATTTTATAAATTAAGCCCCAAGCTTTTTCCTAATATCTTCTCTTTAAAAATAGTTTCTCCAATTCAAAATTTAGAAAAATTACATGACGGTGAGCCCATAAAAACTAAAGAACTTAAGCCTATTTAAAATTAAAGCCACAAATCGAGAGGAGAGGGTTGAATGGTTTGCTTTATATCGAACAATTTCAAAAACCAGGAATTTTAATAAAAAAAAATTATAGAGGCTCGACCAAATGTTTAAGTTTGATTCAATATAAATACTTTCGACGATCTAATAACATAAATATACGTTATTTTGTTTTTACTTGAATAATAATAAAACCTCAAATTGCACTAAAAGAAATCCAGCTTTTATCTAAAAACAGGCGCAAATGGTTTTATTTAGTACCTTTTGGCGTTTTAATGAAGCTTATTTCAAATAAATTTCCAAAAATAGAAAAGCTTTTGTCCTCAAATAAAAAAAACAGCATTAGTTTTTTATTTAAATAAAAAAATATAACCTGTAATAAGTTTTACCAGTATATTCATTACTTAAAAAAAATTAGCCAAAGTAGGTAAAAAGCATCTGTATTTTCCGTTAAATTAAGCTCTGTCAATTTATTAACAAAAATGTATATGAAGCCTTAAACTTATATGATGTTTTATTTGATGTTTTATTTTAAGAAGTATCACGCTTGAATAGAACAGTGTTAAAATATTTGGCAATACTTAGAGAATTTAAATTTGAAAAAAATTAATTATAAAGAAAATATCTAACACTGTTGATTCCGAAAATTTTCAAAAAGGAGTCGAATATTTTTTATTGGTTCTTAAAATGGACTTTATCCAGGAAGGTTATTAATGAAAAAAAAATATTAATTAATTTTTAAACTTGAAACAAATAAAAGCCTAAAAAATCAAAAATTTTAAAAACGTGTAACATTAACTAAAAGCAACTTTATTTTTTTTTCACGAATTCCAATTAGGACTTTTCACAACTTATTTACCAGTTGCTGTTTTTTTGGTAATTTTTATATATTTTATACATAAATTCTAGCAAAAGCCAACAATATAATTAGGTCTAATACTGTTTAAGCTATAAACCAACGTTCTAGTTGCTTTTAAATTAAAACAGTTTAAAACTGTTTGTTTTTGTTAATTTGAAAAAATACTATCAATATTTAAAAAACATAATTTTTAAATGCAGTTTATACTAAAGTTGCTGATGAACTATTACATTAAACGTATTTTTGTGTAAGCTTTTATCAAATGCCAAACAGTTTTCTAGTTTTTAAAGTTAAATACACGAAACTTTTAAATTTTGGTGCAAAGCTTAAAAGCCAGAATTTTATTCATTACGGTTTAAGTTAAATATGATCTTAAAGTTTACTACAAGTATACTTGTCGCATAAATCTACTTTGCAGAAAGCTTAGATTAATCCAAAAGCTATTATACAATATCTTATTTTTTAAATAATTTTCCCAATTTATGGTGAACTCCATTACAAATATTATTGAGAATCTAAAAGTAATAAAGCTTTCGGCCTTTCATAAATATAAAATATTTGGTTTTACTAGAATATTAAAGAAATCTCAAATTTTTCTGAAACCTCTCCAGCTTATGCGGACTTATTTGAACACAATTGGTTTGAATTTAGTTAATTCAGGGTTAAACTATGATTTTCCAATAAATTATAAAATAAATAAAAGCTTTTGTATACATCACTGTATTTAAAGAAAAATACTTCATGTAATACTTCAGAAAACTTAACCAAACTAGGTAAATTATAAGTATTATTGAAGCTTTAGACAAAAGTTAAAGCACAAAAATTATTAAAAAAATAATCATATCGGGCAATATAATATCCCACCCAATGAGTTACAAATATTTCCGAAAAGCAATCAAAACCTTACTCTTATTATTGAATGACATTATTTTCTGAAGGGTTTCTAAAGCTCTATTCCAAAAATAGGCTGTAAAGAAATTAAATCGAAAAATAAAATTTCGTAACATAATACTGTAAAAGTTTCCAAACAGTACTTAAGCTGCTATTTTTTTAATTTTGTTTTGTACTTATATTAAGGCATATCCAGATTTTGAGATGAAGACAAACCTTAAAAACCCGGAGTAAACAGTTGGATGTAATTCGTTTCTATTTGCTGATAGTTTCTTCCGACAAAGATTCGAATAACATTGAAAACAATCAACTGCATACTTTTGGTGAAATTATATAGTTAAAATGTGGCTCATATGACAGCTTTCTGCTATTAACATTGCATTAACTTCTTTTAAGATAAAAAAATTATAAAACTAATCTAGCTGATACAACTTATGATGCTTGAAATGCATCTGCATATATATATATATATATATATATATATATATATATATATATATATATATATATATATATATATATATATATTGAATATTTTGGTTCCATTATTCATTTATTACTATAGCAGCACTGCAATTAAAAAAAAAGGATTCGCTTGAGAAAGATACCTACATGCTTGAATATATGATTAGTGATTTAACAAATAACCAGCGAAATCAACATCATCATCGATCACACATTCAGAAAATTACGTTCACGCTGCAAAAGCCACTACCTTATTTGTAAAAGGGAACATTAGGTGCCAGTACCATTTCAAAAATTTGGAAAAACAGCCGGTAAATGCGGCAAACCATGTAACTTTCAAGAAATTAATTAAGTTCCAATTCATTAAATATTTTTTATTCAAAATATTTGGCGGATCTGTCTCTGTGTAGGGTTATTCTCTACATTTTTTTGAGTCATTGTTTTAAGATCTCTGATTAAGTTTGATTTGGTCCGATTTGACAACGTCGTTTAGTAGCAAAGAAAGACAGCACTAACTGGCATCCATGTAGTTATTTTCGACGATTAAACGCAGTTACCACATCAAGTGGTATTTTCAAGTGTTTTCAAAAATAGATTTGACGTCTCGATATCTTTATATTACTGTAGCTGAATACGATATTCACAAGGCATAATTACAACTCATTCTACATTTTAAGTAAATTTCTAAGGAATATAGCTGGGTGGTTTAAACTGCTCTTGAGCTTTTATTAATTCAGACCATAAACAATCTATCCTAATCTTTCTAAATCCTCTATCCAAACGAATATTTTTTCATACCATCCGCGTACAGTAAAAATTTAAATGTAAGAAGGCTGGAATATACAACATTAATAAATATTAAGAAAGATTTACCACATTAACCAAATTTAACTGCTTGTTTACGTTTGCAAAGATAGGATTTCCTCTGCAGCAACAAGTTTGAATGAACGCCGACTTTTAGCCATTTAAATAAAACGATCTCATGAGATATTCTATAAAATGGTTTCATAAACCTAACCTCAATCGAGTTTATCACAAAACATATAAATTCAACGAGATAGGACGCAGCAGAACGACCGGTGAAAAAACCATGCTGAAAAAAGTATTTAAGTTTAATATTGCGAACCAAACATTCAAATACTTTCGGTGTAGCAGACCGTATGGAAATAGGTCTGTTGTTTTCAATTAAAGATCCACTATTTTACACGCAGGAATAACAAATAAAATTTTCCAACAGTCAGGAATATAACCAAGTGCGAGATATCTATTGGATAAAAGCTTCAATGTTAATTACTGAGCGCGTTCACGTAAAATAATTTAGCAGGAACTAAATCAGGGTCAGGATTATGATTTGGCTTTAGATTGGATATATTATTAAAAACTGAGTCTGTTTCCAATTTAATAGCTCCTAAATTTCCAATATATTTAGACAAGTTACTAAACTTCTGTTGACAGTTGGCCGAGTAGGTCTAAGACAAGAAATTGGACTCAAAACATTTAGAAAATGAAACGCAAATTTTACTAGTATATACAAATCTGACTCAGTCGCAACCATATTAAAAGTCCGGGATATTTTAAAGCTCCCCTTTTGGAATTAATAGAAGACCAAAACTTTTTAGGAGCGTTCTTGATCCCATCTTCTACACCATTGATGAACCGATGAAAATTTCGAAAACCGAAAATAGCTTAAAGAAGATTCACTAAATTCTTAAGAGCTGTGCTCTCTCTTTCTCAGACCATCGATTTATTTTGATATGGTGACAAAATCTAACTGGAATAACTGCATCAATAGCACCGGATACAACTTTATAGAACTTTTTACGGCACAGTTAATTTAAACCCCAAAAATCACACTTAGGGTTTCAGGGTCCCCTCAAATTTGTGTGACGATATTCTTTGTATATTTTCGTTTCAATCAAAATCAGCAATAATTTTAATATTTCACTAAGCCAACTTGGGTATGGTCAAATATAAAACATTCCTGAAGAACTTTAATAGGAATCTTGGCAACCAACGGAAAATGTTAAGTGTATTAAGCCGCAAAAATCTAATCAATAAATTTTTGTTCCGGGAGTTATACAATCTAACGAACACAAATTTTACAAAAAAAAAGAGAAATGTATTTCACTCTATATAAACGAAAGCTCAAATAAAATCCGACTCCATTACGCATAAAAGCGGTTTAAAAGTGTTTAATAATGTCCAATATTTTGATTGAATGTTTTTCCTAGTAAACTCATTGGTTTTGATAGAAAAAGTTTCCATTTCAATAAAATCTAAACATTTTAAAAGCATGGCAGACTTTCCTCCAAACTTGTCAAAGCTCTGTAGAAGATTACTTTTCATACAACTACTGTAAAATATTTTAGAAAACATGATTTTATAGTAAAAAGCTTTCACATTTTCAACACAACTTATGACATGGATTAACAGCCATTATACGCAAAAATAACAACAACAAAAATCCAAATCATTACATAAACGTGCTCTAGCATGAATATTAAATCTTTTCATAAAACAAGTTCAAGATCAACGTTACATACCAAAAAATCAAATTCATTAACAACGTGAATAGTAAATTTTCATTTCTGTTAATGAAAAAAGTGAGTGAAAAAAATGAAAAATTATAATTCATTAAACCTAAAAACTAAAAGAAGATGACAACGAAGACGACAAAGAATGATGATTTCCATGCCATGAATATAGATAACTTTTCGGTAATTACAATTATAATCATTATTTACACAACATTAATTTTTTGTGTGCGTGTGTATGTGTGTGTGTGCAAGTGTATACACCAATCAACTAACGAACTTTTTAAAAAAGGAAAACATTGAAAACTTGCAAATTACATTCCTTTTGACTCGACGTTTAATTACCGAGCTCCCTGTGTAAAGCTGATTATGTGTATATATACATGTTGGTAGATATACATATTTTATGTGGATATCTTCGCAAGATCTATTACAAATTTTTTTGCACTGTCATTTTCTTAACCTTAATCTATCTCGTTTAGTGTTTTTATCCCAGTTTAACACTGAATTATTCAAATTTTAATTTATATTTTTCCATTTAATTTTGCTTCCTTTGGCTTTGTGTTTTGCTACCAATCACGTTTTCTTCTTCTTCTTGTTTGTCATTCGGTGTTGGGTTCCTTAATACCATCTTTTCTTTGTCTCCTTGAATTTTGTTGTCTGTATGTGTACAAATAATAATTACATGAACTTTCATTTTATTTGTGTCTGTTTTACGTGTGAAGCTCGTTTTGTTAATTTATTTTCAAGACTTCTTGGCTTCGAGTTAATTACTTAAGAAAAAATTAAAAAATTGTAGGGACGTACGTACATACATATATCTAAATGAAAAGAAATACTGTTACCCGCGGATTATGCCGCGAATAAAAATAAAAAACATTTTTTGACCTAAACCGTTTTTTGTAATTTGTTTTTTCGTGTGCTGATGCTGTTTCTGCTACAGCTACTAAATCACCTTGATTTATTATTTAAATTTCCTTTACAGTCTAAGAAAATGTGTATATAAATATAAAAAGATGGATAAACCTTTTTCGTTTTTTTTTTTTTTATTTTGTTTTGGATCTGATGTTTTTCAAATGCTTTTCTAATTTTTCGTGTTGCCTTTTAGTTCAACAAAAAGTTAAAATTAAATGAAAATGAAAATTTGTTTTCTTTCCACTGTCGTGTTCTTTGTATAAAGACTGGCGTTTTTGTTAAAAAATATAATTAAACTACGGCTACGTGAGATCGTTAACGATGAATAGGTCATATTATAATGTGCCCTTTTCTGGTTTTTTGGTGAATAATTAAATGTGCTTTTATTGCTATGTGGCCTTGTCGTTTTGTTCTTTTGTGTATTCTGGACAAATTAATGGTTTTCATGCTCAGTAGTGATGTGTATGTTAGTCAAATTATTGCAAAAAATTATTGGTCTTAATATTTTTTATTGGTCGTAATATTGTTAGTGGTAACTAAATAAAAGTAAATTCTCAAAGCAATCAGAAAATACATATCGAAAAATTACAAACATTTAGAAACCACCACTTTATCAAACTTTGATTTACCTAGATGCTTTATTGTTGCAGCTGGAGACTTTAAACCAAAATTAAATAGTCGTTAGGTTAAAAAAAAATCGTTTGTTTTTCAGTGTGCATAAATAGTTTGATATAATTAAGTCATAAAAAAGCATTTTTGAACCTTCAAATTTAGGGGACAAACATACCAACCTAGTATTAGCTACAGTATTAGCATAAAAGAAGAACATAAGAATGATAAATTTCGTATGTTAAAACGCCATTCAAAACAATAAAAAATATATAGTGTATTGCATGCCAGTACAAAGCGAGACAACAACATATTTTCAATTATGTTGCACATTATTTTGCATTAGCGATATTTATTTTCAGTTTTCTTTTTCCTTTGTCATTCATTACTACTGTAGCGGTAGACGAATGCGGAGGTATTACGATTCAATTATTTTTGTGTTCAATTATTTTCAATTATTTTTGTGTACGTAGTACGTACGAATTAGAAAATTAAAACAAAAGTCAAAACAAAACAATAAATATCACGAATTTGGCCGAAAAAAAGAGAGTAAAACCGATACAATTTATTTTGTTTTTTTATATTTATTTAACACAAAAAAAAATTTAAATCGTAGTTGCATTGCATAATAGTTCATAACCAACACAAAAATAGCAACAACTTTTTTTTTCTATAGCCATTTTGTTGATTCATCCGCATTCGTCTACAATAGTAATGAGAAAGGAAAAACAAAACCAAATAAAACTGAAAATAAAAATCACTAATGCAAAATAATGTGCAACAAGGATATATATACTTCAAAATATGTTGTTGTTTCGCTTTAACTATTATTTTATTGTTTCGAATGCCATATTAACATACGAAATTTATCATTCATATGTTCTTTTTCTATGGTATAAGATATTCTTGTATATTCTATCCTAGTTTCGTTCTGAGAAGTGGTAAATATATAATTTAAATTAAGTTTTTCTGGAAAATACAAAAAACCTTTTTGTTTTTGATTAAATAATGGAGCCAATTTTTTCTTCTTTGGGACTGTTTTTAGGCTAAACTATAGATAATAAAGCAGAAAACTAAATGATTGTAACATAATATCGAAAAGTGTCATTTTGGAGCTAATTTAAATTAGGAGCGTTACAGGATCATTAGAATTTAACAGAGAACGCTAAAAAAATGTTAACAGGTAGTTTTTACATGAAATACTATTGGTGTATTGCACGATATTTTTGGAAAGATCCAAGTCAAATTCGACTACTTCAAATGTTGGATCATATTGAAAGTAACATCTGTAATGTTAATGTCAAAATAATGTTAAAGTCGAGATACTACCCGAAACCAACTAATGGTTCAAATATTTTTATTTTTTTGAAGTTTCGGTACTTAAGTTAAACCACCATTAGTAAGAAGGACAAATTAAATTCCTTTACTTTATAATCAAACTGAGACAGATGTAAGTGATGACTTGTGAAATGGTTCCGAAGTTTGTCTAACTTTAATATTGGTCTCTTGGAATATTGGAATATTTCCCTTCTTTCACATTCTGTGGCTTACATGAAACCATACTTCATCTAGTACTTTAAGATAGTTTTGCTAATAATCTTCAAATTACCGAAAAATTAAATGGCTTACTGATTTATGCAATAAATTAAAAAAGTGCACTTATTTAAGAGCACTTACGCATATTTGAATAATTAGAACATTGAAATTATACATTTTAAATTTTTTTATCAAAACTACGTACATCGTTTAAAGATTGATCATAGAAAGAGCTTTCACATATATTTACATAGATAACATATTAGCATTCGCAGGTGTTTAAAATACAAAATAATTTAAAGAGAACGTTTCGTATTCTTTATACATTTATGTGTAGGGCCTTAGGACTTTCGAATCTATACCTTCTTCAGCATCGCCTAAATCATCAATAAAACCAACTTATTATATTTAGCGGGAATCAATGACATAATTTTGATCAAGTTAAACTAATCGAGAAGTGATTTTAAACCTTGTGGACTAAAACTGTAAGAGTAATCTGATTTAATTGTAATGGTTTTAGAAAGCAAAATGAATCCAATCAACATCGTTGTGTGGATGCTATAACCCCAAAATGGACTTATTTTTAAAATCCATTTGGAAATTTGGTAAATTTTGTTAGAGTAATAATTTTATAAAAAAGCTGAAAGAAGAAAAGACTAGACATCCATAAAACATTGCTATCATTTAGCAATCAAGAAATGGAAAATTACGTCGAACTTTTTCAGACATTTTTGATACAATTTAAGATTATTTCGTTACTCGATAGTCTCATGACAATCACAGTTGGAAATAACCTTGATAAATAATGTTAACCTAGTAAATCAAGTGTTCATTTTTTCTCATGCTATTGATAACATACACAGTTATCAGGTCAACCCAATAATAAAATCAGTTTTTGGAAAAGTGCAGTGGCTAGGATTTATTGGTTTATTCTTTCATTCATTAACGATTTGATTCATTAATCCGAAATCAAACCGATTACAGACACGAATACTAAAAGAAATGATACACACCGGACACCAAAACAAGTATCGATCATTGGCTAACGTACACAGAGACGAATTGGAAACTGGAATATCAGAACTCTAACGGAAATATCTAGGTAAGCACAAGTAGAGAAGGAAATAAAGCGATGTAACATCGAGAAAGAAACAAAATTGAAGGGATGGGAGACTCGTCAATTACTGTGTCGCAAATCAACTAATCTTATGAGGCAGCAAGTTCCCACACAAGAATTCATACAAATACACTCGGGCATCACCAGATGGATGAACTAAAAATCAATTTGATCATGTACTGGTTAACTAGAAATTCTTATCCTCCTTACAAGATGTCAGAGAGAAGGGCTGACGAACACAGTAATCAACCAACAGGTAATAGCAACATTTAAAATCAAACCTGCAACGAAACCGACACCATCTATCAGAAATGGAAATAAATAACAGAAGCCTACGTTAAGATTGTTACACATGAGTTTGGTTACCAAAACTACACCAAAAAACCATGGATGAAAGATGATGTGTGGAAGAAAATTGAGAAATGTCATCTACTAAAGTTAAAGCTTTGTCATGCAAATATGGAAAAACGGAAAAATGCAAAAAATAGCAAGAAATGATCGCAGGAAATACACCAAAGTCATTCGAATTTGCACTAGCAACAGCAGCAAACACCAACATGTGCCCAGTATATCAATCTGTAATAAGGGTCACCGGAAAAATCACAAACTTACCATCAATAAAAGTTTCATCTGAACAAGTTCTAATCACAAAAAATCAACAGCTAAATAGATGGGAAAGTTCTTCGAGAACCACAGAACAGATGGCGAACAAAATGACAAGCTTCCTGATGGTAACTATAACGAAACCTTAAATATCTATCCACTAACGGAACGAGAAGTTAAAAGTACTATTCAGAAGCTAAAGAACAATAAAGAAGCTGGAATGGATAACATTATAGCAGAATTACTAAATGGCAATTAGTGCTAAACTGTGCTTAACTGTGACGGTAGAAGCTCTAACTCCACTATTGTCAGAAGAATGGAATACTGACAAAATTCAACAGAAATGGAAAAAGGGCTTCACTATAATAATTCCGAAGAAAGTTAACCTTAGAGAGTACAAGAACTGGAGAGGCATTTACCTCCTCAACAGTACAATGAAATTCTTTCAAGAATGAAAAAATCATTCTTGAGCGGATATCACCAGCGGTAAACCAACAAGTCACAAACGATCAAACTGACTTTAGACCTGGTAGAAGGAAAGAAAATACCAATGATATAGTCTGAATATCAATGGAGTGGAATCCACAAGGGAAGAGGAGAGTGGGTAGATGAGCAATAACCTGGAAACGAAAGGGTCTAGCCGAACCAAAAAATCTCAGTATAACATGGCAGGAACTGAAAGCAATAGTCACGAATAGAGTACGACGGTTCAGCCTAGTAAACACCCTATGCTCTTAAATTGGAGATAAAAGAAAAAAACTACCACTCTAAAATTGTATTATTTATTACTTGCCTTGCAGCTTTGGGACTTGTAAATTCCATTCCATTAATCAATCTTGAAAGATGCCTTTTGCATACGATTTATGTTAAATTATTCTTTTAATTCCATTTATTTGCAAAGTAATACCTTCAGTATCTACTTTTTGTTAGACAATAATTATGAAAACCTTTATTCTGGGATCATAATTTTAAAGTTGGAGCACTCGGAGAAAAAGACTAGAGACCATCAAATTTTTCTATCATTTTCCAACTGTCAAACTTAAAACAAACTTATTGTAAAATTACCTATGGATGATGTTACTATAATATTGTTATTATTATTCGGCACAATTTGAGGTAAATATAATTTGAGCTACCAAATGAGCATATCTTGATAGTTCAAATATTTCCAAAAATTACTAATTTTAGTATGCAGAATCGGTTATCAAATCTCTAACTCCACTAACCTTTTTTTGAATTATGAAAACTTATCAGAACATTTAAAGCTTCCAAAAATACTTAATCAACATTTCGCAGGTCGCATCTACAAAACAGACATCATTTTTAAATAAGGAGAAAAAGCTTCGAAATTAAAGGGTGTTCACACAAACGGATTAACAAACTAGA
Source organism: Tipula confusa (assembly GCA_963556175.1). NCBI lineage: Eukaryota > Metazoa > Arthropoda > Insecta > Diptera > Tipulidae > Tipula > Tipula confusa. The sequence goes on along the minus strand of OY744475.1, from coordinate 221,180,791 downwards.
AATATTGCAGATATATACATCAAATATGTATAAACAATTTGCCAAAAAAATTACGCTAAATTTTTGAAAACAATCCAATAAAGTATAAGTATCCAGTCAAATTGAAATAGCACAGTATATTGACATTCAAGTAAAATTGGCAACAAATTGAATGTCATCCCGAATTCTTTCAATGCAGTATTCGTTTAATAAAACAACCATGTATAAATTCATAAAATCTAAATACTTAAAACCGTAGGTAAAACGAGAAAATAAATTTACCTGTTTTTCTTTTTTGTTCCTATATACAAAAGCACAAAAAAGTTTAACATATATAAATTACATTTTTATTTTGTTCTTACCTTAATTATAAACTCCAAAAATTAATTTAGAAAAAAAAAAGTTTTCTGTACAACTTTTATTTTGTGTAATATTCCAAATTATATTTCACTTTTCACAAAATAAAAAAAAAAACTCAACCAAAATGAAAAATGCACAACACAAAAAAAAAATCCTTTTTTTCAAGTTTTTCCTTTTTTTTTATAATTTTTTCATATTTTTAATCACAAATTTTATTCAAATTTAACCAACCATATAATTTTCCCATCAACTTTGTACTATTATATACGTAAACCGACGAACCTAGACAAGAAAAAAGAAAAAGAAAATTGAAAAAAAAAAAGTTTAGAGAAAAATGGTAAACGTTTGTGCTTTGTTGTTGTAACATTTTAAATAATTTAATTTGGTGTTGTAAAAAATAAAAAAAAAAATTTTAAAACCAAAACAATGTACAGTCTTAATATTTTATAAATGAAATGATAAATTATATTTTAAATTAATAATTAATTATAATTATAAGTAAATAAGAAAAAGCTTAAATGTTTTTGTTGCTCAATTTTTTTTAATTAAAGCCACATAAAATAAATGGAAGGCGAATCAAAGGATGTTTTTCATATATTAAGGACATTTAAGGTTTGTTATTAGAGCCCTAGTTTGAATATTTTATGGTAATTGTCCATATGTAATGGTTCGAGTTAATATTCGAAGTTTGTAACGTTAAGGACACCTTACATAATCAAACTTTAGATAGAGGATGATAATATTATTCTTATCAACTTTAATCGATCAGTCTGGGAAATAATTTGGATTGTATCACCTTCACCTTGTCAGTATATACCTGGGTAAATATCGTGATTTTCATATTTGAATTTTTGGTGGCTTTTTAATTTGCTATAAATCAGCTCCGACTCAGTGACTCTAGCATAAAATTTATGAAAATTCTGTTATTTTGCAAATTTATTCATATTTAGGTCCTTTTTATGAATTTTTTTAAATTTTTTCGACCATCTTAATAGTATTCACCCGGATTTATATATATATATATATATATATATATATATATATATATATATATATATATATATATATATAGATATATTGTATTATCTCCTTTTTTTATTCCAGTGATTATACGAGTATTCAAAATATTAACAAAAAAATATAATTAGAAAATTATAAAAAATATAATACATTTTAACAAGATTTAACGTTGTGCGTAACTTCATGTCCCGCAATCTCATGTACATTGCCAAAGGCCAGTGGTTGGCTTTACACTTCGTGGTTTATTCGAAAAGCATTTTGTTCCTTGTGTCTACCGCACCTTTAGTTGCGTTATAATATAAAATCAGGTCTGTCAAAATTATTGTCGGTAAAATCTCCCTAAATTTTGATGTTTTTAATCAAGAGGAATGCAAGTATTATTTTTGTTTTCATTTTGCTGACTGTAGTATGTATTCTGTAGTAAGACTTAAAAAAATATTGCCAATTCAAGGAGTAATACTGTATCGTAATCACAGGCACACCAAATGTTGATACCCTACTTCGTTGGTTACGAACACATATATTGTGAACTTCGTTGGACTTCTATTTTAGGAAGAACCTAGAGTCGGATTCTATTCTAGATTGCCTGATGGCAACGAAATCAAACCGTTTCTGTCGTTCCTCAAACGAGAGTCTAATCATTATTTCTTTTTTCTCCATTCTGCGTTACACAAAATAAAAAAAAAGTGTACTTAGTGAAAACAAAACAGTAACCACTTTTATGGTTAAGGAATCAAAAAACCATAAAATTATAATTAGATCACAGATAATTATGCCAGATGAAATTCTTGTATGGCTCAAATGTACACAACTAAATTCATAATACGCAAATTAATGCAATCGAAAACTAACCAAACGAAAAATAAATGTGCATATAAAAACGAATATTTTCATCCTTTTCTTTTTTTTTCGCACGACTTTTTGATTTATAAAAAAATAAAACAAAAAACCAAACCAAAATATAATATGAAAAATAAAAAAAAGAAAAGGACGAAAATATTTCGTTTGGTTAGATTTTGGTTGCATTAATTTGCGTAGTATGAATTTAGTTGTGTAAATTTGAGCCATATAAGATGTTCATCTGGTATAATTATCTGTGATTAGATTGGAAAAAAATTCGCATTTGAAATTCATACAATTCACATTTATATACCCGGGTATTTGTAAAGAAGATAAAGAGTTTTTAATTGGTGGCACAGTGAAAGTTAATTGTTTCCATTAGTAGTTTCCGCAACCCTTAATTCGACCCATACTTTTCGTAATACCCATATATTCAAATGTACGAGCAATATGCGCCTCTGTCAACTTTATGTGTAAACGATAGTAGAACCATCATTTTGTACTCTGATAAGTTGGTATCGATATAACGAAAACCTTATGAAGGGTCAATAAATACCATATATCCTAAAGAATTCTGAAGTTTTGATAACAATCAATGATGACAATGGTCCACATATTTCTTCATCCAAAAACGAACTTTATTTATAGTCAATCTGTAAAACAGGTACCTAAAATAGTTAATTCGGGGTCAATACAGGTTTTTTGTATTCAACACAACTGATAAGATCAACTTTTATGTAGGCACAATATTTGAAAGTAGTACCTCAAGGTCAATAAATTTGAGCCTTATATAGTTTATGTTAGCTAAATTCTATAGAGTCTTCTTTACATTTCCTACGTTATAGTCATGTCAACTTCTTTTCAGATAAATTAGCTTTTATTAACATCTGTCAAAATTAAAGCCACTTGTTCTACGACCAAATTTTTCCTAAAATTGACTGACCTTATCAACAAACAATCTAATCCAAAATTGTTATTGGTCAAGTGATATGGGATCATGTAATGCATGAAACGAATGGAAACGTTTCGGAGCATTGCCAACCTCGAAGTTGTCGATGGATTAATCATTTTATCACTTCAAGAGCATGTTGAAGTTATAAAATGATGAATCCATCGACAACCAAAAAAGTTATATAGAGGTTCGGCTGACTCTCGAGAGTTAAAGGTGATAAAACTGGCCCGAAAAAATTAAGTCAATTTCTAAATGTTAGTATCCTAAAAAAACTATCAAGTTCTTGCAATAATCCTAAAACATTTAATTCTAACATTTAATTTCTAACATTTTTTAAAATTTATATAATTCTTGCAATAAGAATGATAGTGGGCATTAGAGTTTCATAAGCAGCCTACTATTTATTGTTTATGCTACATTGGTAAATATTCTATATCTAAAAATTGGTAACTTGGATTATTAGAATAAAATAACGGTAAAGAAATGCTGACCAAACAAGATTTATGCTGGTCAAATAAGATTTCAATCTTTTTAAATGAAGTATTTTCAACTTTTTTAATGTTAATCAGCCAGCCTTATTGGTGACAATGCCTTTATTCTAGCATAAACTTTAATCAGTCATTTTATGGCATAAATAAGCCCTTTTTAGATTAACAGAGTATATATATAACAGTCGCAACACTAATTGTCTAGGCTTAATTTTTCACACCAACAATAATCGATCTTATAAATTTGTACCTGTATATATATATATATATATATATATATATATATATATATATATATATATATATATATATATATATATATCAACAGATCAGTAGAGTACTTTATTGAGTGCTGCTTTTGGATATTTTGTTCCTGTAAAGCAAGAAGTGTTTTTACCTTACTCAATTGCCCTAAAACAAATTACGTTGATAAAAAGGATGAATTACTTTTCACAAGAACCATAATAATAGCCTGCCACTTTAATGGAATTATTTGGTTAAAAACAGATAATCTTTTAAATATTGACATTTTTTTTGCCAATTAATTCAATAGTGTCTCTTATAAGAAATTTACTCTCAAAAAAAATTTGTTTAAGTTACGTTTTGCAGCACCTTTTGTGGCCAATTATTTTTTGTCAAGAAACATTTCCAGGTAAAAAAATATCTTGTTGTGAGATGACTAATCATCGTGCAGTTCAATAGTAATTTAATTTCAACAGCTATGGAGTGGCTACGGTCCTTTGAAACAAATCGTAAAATGCGAATCAAAATCAATTTTTAAATCACAGAAGGTTTCATTAGCAACATTGCTCCGGTAAATTTGTCGAATATATTAAAATTTGTAAGACTAAAAGTGGTTTTAAACTGTTAAAATTTATAAACTGGCATTGAGACTTTGACTTACAAATTTTTCAATTGTTAACAATAATTTTTCGTATTCAAATTTAATAAAACTATTATTTTTTTGTAAGCTCCATATTACAAGTTTCAATAATTTTTAAACTATGAGAATTCAATCGAATTTTGCTTTTCTGCAGATGATTCCAATCTAGAAAACCTTTTTTTAAATTGGGGTCAATGAAACTTAAAATAAATAATTAAAGGTTCACGAACCAAAAAGCTCTAATGAACAAAAAATCTTTATAACCTATAAAGGAACCTATAAAGGATTACAACACCAGTTACCGAACCATTCCTTTACCCTCCTAAAATACGATCAATGGAGATTGTTTACTAAAAATACCCAAAAAATGTCCAAATATTAAGGTTTAAACCTTCTAGGAATATAAAAAAAAATTTTCAGGTTCGACGTACCTAATTTATAAATTAGGTTGGTTTTTTATGATGTATTAATTATTTGCAGTTTATTACTAAGAAGCCTAACCAAAATTAAGATGATGAAATAATAAAAAATTCCAACTAAATGAGACCATTTATATTATGTTATAACATTTTGAGAACTTGTTCAAAAATTACGTAACACAAAAACTCAATTTATAATATTTAACTAATTAATCCGTAATCTCCTGTTATATAAATATTTTCCAGGTAATACCAAGAAACAACACCAATAAATTATTAAACGTAATATCGAATATAAAAAAAGTAGAATTTTCAAGGACTATAAGTTGTTGTTGTCAACTTTTTATATCAATTTTGGAATAATTTAAAACATCTTATATAATCTTTAATCAAAATAATGATCAGATTGTTTTTTTTAAAGCTTGTTACATTAGACTTAGACGTCTGTACCACATTACTTGTCACACAAAATAATTTTAGTGTTGTCGAGTATTGGAAAGCTAAACGAAACGAAATTCTAAAACACTAATGTATTCTTAATTGCTTTTGAAAGTTTTTTGTTAATATAATAAAAAATATTATGGTTACTATAAAACTCGATCAAAGCTCAGTCGTTGTACAATTAGTCAGATTCCTAAAAATAATTGAAAAAAGAGGTTTCATGTAGCTCAAAGCTTGTTACAATGATTAAGCTTTTTGAAAGGATTTAAATTAGACAAATTAAAATTAAGCTTTTCTTGAGCTTTTCATTCATCTTATAATTTTCAAATACTAGCAATAGAACATGCAGAAATACCTGGATACACAGAACGCAAATTACAATTTTAACTGAAAGCTTTCAAAAAATACTATTTATTTGAATTATGGTTAACTGCTCTTAAATTTTGAAGCTACAAATAAAACAATAATCTCCATAAATCAAGATCTTTAAGCTTATCACTACCCTAATAGTTCTAAGCTTTGGAAATTAAAAGATGTTTGACTAAAATATTTATATTTTTCATAAAATTAGAAATTTTGACTTTATGTAAACTATAAGCTTTTTTCCACCTCAAAATTGTTAAATATATTACCTTCTTATGGTTTGCAGCAAAAAAGTTAGTATTGAAGTGATATTTTCAAAAGATCACTAAAAACTATTCATGGTATACTTTATTCATTGGATATATTTTAAAAACGTAAAAGCTTTATTGATTATTAAAGCTTCACTTTACATCAATTTCTTAATATCTGGTGATTTTATATAAAAGCTTTAATTTTATTACCGTCTCAATTACCATCAATAAAACAGAAAGTTTATTTTGATTTTCTGGTTACTGTTTGCTTTAAGCTTTACATTTTGTGAAATGTGTGGTTAAATTTGATATTATGGTTTTAAACTTTTACAGTTTTGGAAATTTGTATTAAAGAATTATTTTATCAAAAAATTCAAAAATGTAATAATATAGAATCTTAGCAATTTTTTAAATATCGTATTTAAAACGACTTACTGAACACTTAAAAATCTATAAAATCAAAGTTATTTTTATAAGCTTCTGTGGCTTCTGTTTAAAATTTTTTCAAAACTGTTTTTTTTTTCAGTTTTATCGAAACTATGTACTCTCTTCCTTTCAAATGTAAAGCTTCCAAAGTTTTCACCAACCAGGGACATTATTACCCATTATCAACAAACAAAAAATTTTAATTTTAAATATAAACGCAACTTTTTTTCTTACGGTTTTTATACATCTAAGTAACCTCTGCATTTATTGTTAAATTGTCACTATTGTGAATGAATATGTTTATCATGATTGTGATTAAAAATGGCTGCATCTAACATTAAATTAACAATCGGGATTATTTAACTAAAATTAATGATGCAGCAGAGTTAATTGCTTTAAACTTACTTCCTAAAAAGTCTGCTGATGTGTATTTACGTTCGTATGATAAGTTTATGGAGTGAAAAAAAAACAAAAAGTTTACGAAAAATGCATTAGTGATTCGGTCAGGTTGGTATACTTCAACAATCTAAAAAGTAAGTACGATAATTGTTTTTTTGCAAATAATACTTTTTTAGCAAAATATAAGGCTAGTTCTATGTAGGTAGAATACTCGATGCTGAAAATCATAATCGCAAAAAAAAACAATATCGAAATATAATATGATAAGCTCAGTGCATTTTTGAAGAAGAATTCTATTGGATTTCGTCAAAAACATTTTCCAGACAGAAGACATACGGAAATTTTTATCTGCTGCAGACAATATGAACTTCTTAGATGTGAAGGTAACAGATTAAAAACAAATGTATCAATTTTCCAGTATGTAGGTGATAATACTTTTTACTGTATTTATGGTGCTACTCGAGCGGGCAAATTGACCAAAGCTGGTGTTAATGATGTTTGTGAAAAAAAGGATTATTTCATTATGAAAATACCAGAAACAAAAACAAATGTAGTGCACACATTTACTGTGGAGGAGGAGTATTCAGCATATATCAGAAAGTACATCAAACTTTTTCCATCAGTTGTTGGTCATAATTCTTTGTCAATTACCAAAAGTTCACCTAACCAAATTAGCGCACATCGACCACATTATTGGCACACAGTGATGCCAATTTATTATTCCTTAAATGCCACGGTGCGTGGTGATCATCCAGTGTAGTGGAAGGCTATATTGATGATTCGATATCAAACAAAATAAAAATTTGTAATCTGATTACAGATCAAATTTCTTATAAAAAACCCAATACTTAAAGAGCATCAATCGAATTCAATACATCTCCATCAGGCATTTCAATACCGCTAAAATCAAATTCTACACCAGTCACATCAACTTGCTTTACATTGTCTCAATCAAATACAACCCAATACATTTGGAAGTAGATGATATAAATAATGCTGAAAAAATTGATGACCATATATGACCATTTAATTTTAATGTCTGTTAAATTCATTTAAAATTACAGAAAAGAGCTTTTTTGGTTCAAGAAATATTTTAATAATTCGAAACCTTATAAAAATACTAAATGTTCTTTGGTAGTTTTTAAAGCTTTCGTTGTTTGTTAAAGTTTTTGTTTAAAGCTTTGTTATTCACAAAATAACTCTTGGGCTTTATGTTTAAAAAAGTAAAAAAAGAAATTCATTAAATAAGAAATTGCTTCTTATCAAGTAAGTTCTTTTCTAATAAATCAAAAACATTTAATCACTAAAATTTTACTTAAAAAATAAAGCCAAATTTGGTCAAAGCTTTGGCAAAATCATTGATTATCTAAACTGTTTGAAACTTTGAGAGCTGTCAAATACCTCGAATTTTTTTTTAGCCAAGCTTTTTTACAAAGCCTTAGGCAAAAGAAAAGCCTTAAAAGATTTAGCGTAGGAGCCCATATAAAGTCATAATAAAAATTTGTTTAGAGCTTTTCAAAATAATTAAGCATCAATTGGTTTAAACTGAGCTTAATTTTCTTATAATTGTTTTTGAATTTTACTACACTTTTGCAGGATAACTACACTTTTTCAAAAAACTTAAATGTGACGTTTTTCGGATAAACAAAAAACTTTAGTTATCCCGGAATCAATTTAATCTCTCACAAGCTTTAAGGACTTTAAAATTTTCTTAGTAGTGTTTTAGGTTTCATTTTAACTTTTTTGATTGCACTTAACTTGTCATCTCAACCAACAGTCACAGTTATAAAGTTTAGAAAAGTTGTAATTTTTATTAAAGCTTCCAAAAGCTTTTAAAAATTGTTTATTATATAATTTAAAACTGGTTAAAGTTTATATTTTAATATTTGTTTTCTTATTATTTTAACACTAATATGATGAATTTAATATTAAGCTTTTACTAAACTTTTGTATGAACTTTTAACACTGATACTCATTAAATTTGTCAAAACGTATGCTAGGAATTAAATCTTGTCTAACTTTAGACTTATTAAATTTCTATTAAATGATTTCATGCTTTTTTCTACACTAATTTAAATGGATTTGTATTGAGCTTTTATAAACAAAATTGACGACAAGATATTGAAAATTTATATTCATTCAAATATAAAGAAACTTGGTATGAGGTGTAGCTTTAACTTATACAATCACTTTTAAATTTGAAAGAGCGATTACCATGCTTTTTGCTTAATTGGTTAATACTTTTAAAGAAGAACAAATCGTTTATTAATTTACCATTAATATAGATTTTAGAGCTTTTAAAAATTAAATTTATCTCTATAATCATTTTTCTAGTTTCATTTTGTCAATTTATTTATGTCCTTTGATTTTAAACTTATTTTAAACTTTTGGTTGCAGAACTTAAACTTAAGTTTATTTTACACGTTGATTTCCTAAAATACCAAGCTTTTAAAACAACATGTTAAATCCAGAATTATATGGTATACACGTAGGTAATTTCTAGTAATATAAAGTTTTATTTACATTTTCCCGTTAATTACCAAAAATAATTTGAGCTTTTATAAAAACTTTGGATTGTGCTTTTGAATATTAAATTTTGATACTCAGATACGTAACATATTTTTATTAACAAGATATTAAAAATAATTCAAATCTTTATTGTGATATTTTTAAAAGCTTCAGTAAATTACATTAATAAAATAAAAGCTTAATAAATGGTTCCACATTTAGAATACTTTTTTTATTAAATCAAAAGCATTAATCAATTTAGACTTAAGTGCTTTATACTTCTCAATTATACATTCCTAAAATTTTTTGTAAACTGTTTTAAAATCTTTTACATCATATTAAAAATAGTTTAGCTTTTTTTTTTAAAAACACTTATCAAAATTTTATGTTATGTGATGTTCAAGCAATATCTTTAAAATGTCATCGTGTAGTATAAATATAAAAAAAGTATACTCTTCAGTCTTAATGTTCAAAGTCATATTTTAGCAAAACTCTAGCTTATTTGTAATTATGGAGAGATTTTATCAAAAGCTCAGCCAAATAAGTAAACGGATAATAAACAAAATATTTTCTGCAAGTTTTACTAACCCAAAATTTTGTCAAAATAATTTAAATTTGTATAACAAATTCCTGAACATTGTGAATTACAAATGAGTTCAAACTACCATAAATCATCATTAAATTGTTTATACAATGCAATTTTGCAAAAAACAATTCATTTTATTAGCAAATACCATCACGCAATCTAAATATATAAATAGTAAATGTCCTGAATGAATTTGTAAAATAAAAATCCAATCTACCCGCATTCTATAAATTTATTCAAACATTTTCCCCCATTTCTTTTCAATTTTATGGATATTCCTTATCCGTACACGTGACTTTTCCTCAAAAAAATAAATAAATAAATCTATTTGCAAAGCTCACCCATAAGAAAAGCACCGAGAAAAAATCAAATCACGTCACAAAACTTGTTATATTGTTAAATATTTGCAATAGTAAAATTCTTTCAAAATAAAAAAGCTCATTCGTTATTCTAATCAAATATATTTTACGATATATATCCACTATTATTATAGACGTTCGTATACACTTGTTCTAATTTAAATAAAAAACCTTCAATTCAATGAATGAAAATTTGAATTTTCATTTTTCACTGAACATTAAAAATTGTTATTTTAAAATTCCAAACTCATCGCGTTCAACGTGCACTAAAAATGGTAAAATCGCGAAACATATCGAAACACTTTAAGTGCTTATGGTAATGATGTTGAAATAATATTATATAAAATTTTCTTTTGAATTTGTCACGTTGGGGACACAAATTTTCACATCAGAGCACGCACATATTTCCGTAAATAATGCGTATTTTTATTTTTTTTAAATCTACTGATTTTTTTCGATACTATGGAACAACAGGTTGTTATGTTTTTAACAAATTTTCTAAGAACTTTTCATATAGTTCCTAGTAAAAAACACTGTAGTCGAATACGTTTTTACATAAATAAACTTAAATGTTGTTCTCCCGTAAAAGATCGATAGATACAGCATGTCTCGCAAAATTTTATTTTCCGAAATGTGTAAAAAAATAAAAATTATATAATCTACTCGATGTGTTTTTGATAAATAAAATTCGATGAAAACTGAATGGGTGTGTTTATATAGGATATAAAGAAAATTTATAAATTCACAAACCGAAAATCACTTTAATCCATTTTTCCCTTTTTTTCTCTCAAAATTTTCATTTGCCTTAAATTTGTATTTTTTATTTCATCACAAAATCACATAATCACTGTAATACGATCTTTACAAATTCCAAGCATATCAATTTGCACAGTAGATTCCACTTAATTTTCCAACAAAGCATAAATATTTTTCACGTTTCACTACCAAAAATAACTTTTGGATTCACTAGAATTTATTTTCGTTTCACTTAAAATCACCACCACACTGAACTTTAATATAGAGACACTGAAATCAAAACGAACGGAAAAACAATTTTTTTTTATCAACAAATCGACTGTTAATGCGATCCCGACTAAATCACCGATATGACTAAGGATATTTTCTGTTTTTACATAAATTTTTTTTTATTTTTATTTTTCTATGAAAAACAATTTTTCTTCTGCGTCGATTCCGATATTGAACGGGAAAAAAAACAAAACAAAAATCAAGCAAAAAGGATATTTCCCCTTTTGAATTGTACCGATAACATATTGGAAGTTCTTTCCAAATTTCCGTTGCACATATATAACGAAAAAATGTTATTTGCTTACGATTCGAATTTTCTACGAAATAAAATCTGTATTAAAGGATATTGGCTTCCTTTTTGGGCGCATAATTTATTAGTTTTTTAGATTTCCATTTTATACCCGATGAACATATACATTGGGGTTACGTATAACCATTGAAAAAAAATTAAATTTAAAGAGTTGTTTTGAGTTAAGGAAGTGAAGGATATTTTTTTAATACTTTTAAGGATAATAAATACTTCCGAAATATTTAAAAAAAAATTTAAGTCAATTTATAATTGAAATATGATGTGTAGAGATAAGGATATATGCGCGAACTCATTCCACCGTCATAAATATAATGCTGCGTATACAAAACTCGATACAAGGATATAATATAGGGGAGATCTATCGATAATATATTCCCGGATTAAGTAGTTTCTTAATTGCGTTGCAATTTTTTATTACCAGATATCCTGTATAAAATGTAACGAAGGGCTCGGAAATTGTAACAGTAAAAACTTTATTGTTAGGACAGGGACTACTGTTTTCGACATAGTTTGACGTATGATAAGATGACTGAATTAAGGGTTTGTTAAGGGGTGCATCGAATTTTGTATGTTAAATATAAAAAATGTGTTGTGTATATTCGTAATTCACCCATAAGATTATCATAAACGATCGAATTAATGCACTGCATGATTAATATTTCAACAATAGTTTGAATCCGAAATGCATGAATTCATTGATGAGTTATGGAGGGGAGAGTTATACAAAAATGCTTTCGGATATTTATTGTGTAATCAGTTGGATAAAATCAGTACCATTACATGTTGGGAAAATTGAAAAATTTTGTGCATTTTTCATATTTTATTAAAGTATTTTCTCTAAATGATTCTTGTATGACACCTTGTCGGTTTTCTGAGGCTAAGATGGCTGATTACATTTTAGGAATATCTCTTTCGTGATAAGTTTGTCGATGTTTGCTATTTTGAATAAGATCTGATTCCTGTAAAAATTCACAAGGCACTCAGGAGATATGAATATAATATTAATCGAAGGTATTTGCCGCATGTACGGTATCACTATCTGTTGTTTTCTAGATTCACGTAAAGTGGTTCAGGCTTCATCGTTAAAATTGATCTCTGGAGTTTACTCAACTACAAGTATTCTACTTAGGGAGTCAGCCACGGTACGTCGTAGTCAAAATTTTATAGTTTCCACAAAGGTTTGTAATCGTTGATCAAAGTAGATTTGTTACCATTTAGGTAGGCTTGATATTGTTTGATTGCCTTGATAGTTGCTAATGCTTCCTTTTTATTGGTTCCGTATTTGCATTGTGTTGTGTAAGGGCTCGTGAAGCAAAAGCTACCGTTTATTAAATCTGTGACCATATACGTTAGGTGCTGCCAAATCTAATTAGTCTGTTGTTATGATACATTTTTTTTAATGAAATTTTTAAGATACAACTCCGTGGTCTTTTTTTAAGAAATTCGATGGTTTTGCGAGTTTGAAGTAATCTCTCAGTCATATTTCGAAATTCCCAGAAATTATTTTATTTTTTTCGGGTTTTTAGATAAAGGCCAATCTTTTTTATCTTGTCTAGATTGGCTTTGACTTCGTTTTCGGTGATTACGTGCCCTGGAAACTCCATCCCTCTTTTTAAGAACTTGCATTTATTAAACTGGATTTTAAGATTAAATTGTACTAGTCATTTTAGGATTTCCTAAGTAAGATATTTTCCAAGATTTTCTAAGTGGGTTTCTGAATTGTTTCTCACGGTTATTATGTCATCTTCTTTTAAAACATGATTCATAGTCCGTTTAAATGTTGCTGAACTATTCTTTAATCCGAAAGGCACGAGTGATCTTGCAATGACCCTTGACCTCAGAAAAAACAGTTTTTTTATTACTCATTCATTTGGATTTGGTGGAAGCCTGACTTAAGACCTAAATTTGAGAAACACACCGATTTTACGAGACTTTTTTTTCCGGGTTTCCGAAGCGTCTGCTTTCTTTGGCACTACCCAAATTGGAGACGAATATGGACTATTTTTTTTTTTAAATCTTATTAAAAATATCACTAAATTTTTATAAGCTTTCAGTTTACAAAAAATTATTTATATGCTTTTTTTAGTTCAGAAAACCTAAATTATGCAAAAAACCAACCATATATCAAACTGCACAGTTGCGACACCATATCTAAATAATAATAAACAATTTCAAAAGCTCACAATTTTGTTTTCTGTTTGAGTTTGATAAGTTAAGCTTTCGAATATTAATAAAAAACTAATTTTTGAAATAAAATTTGCGAGCTTCATTACAAGTTACAAAAAACTTAGTTACAAAAATGAACTTGTGTATCTTTTCCCATGCAAATTGATATTATTAGTACTAAAAAATATAATAGGTTAGTAGTAGCATATTTAAAAGCTCTTCCACAAATGTATACAAATTTTAGAAAATAATAACCAAAGCGTAGTTTAATATATTATTTTCCGTTACAAAGGAACTCGAACAAGATCCATCAATGATCCGGATTTAGTTCCAAACCCGGAACTCAAAACGGAACTCGAACAAGATCCGTCAATGATCCGGATTTAGTTCCAAATCCGGAACTCGGAACGGAACTCAAACAAGATCCGTCAATGATCCGGATTCAGTTCCAAATCTGGAACTCAAAACGGAACTCGAACAAGATCCGTCAATGATCCGGATTTAGTTTCAAATCCGGAACTCAAAACGGAACTCGAACAAGATCCGTCAATGATCCGGATTTAGTTCCAAATCCGGAACTCGGAACGGAACTCAAACAAGATCCGTCAATGATCCGGATTTAGTTCCAAATCTGGATCTCAAAACGGAACTCGAACAAGATCCATCATTGATCCGGATTTAGTTACAAATCCGGAACTCAAAACGGAACTCGAACAAGATCCGTCAATGATCCGGATTTAGTTCCAAATCCGGAACCCAAAACGGAACTAGAACAAGATTACAAGAGGCAAACGCCTCTTCTATAGTTTTTGGTTGCGACACCTAGGCAAATCCGAAGAATGAGGTTCCTAATCTGGAAATAAAAGTGGCTAGTGCATCCTTTTCTATAAACGTCAGGACAGCCTGCCAGGAAATGATTGATTGATTTGATTGATTAGAATGTACGGCCAATGATGAACCAGGAACTCCCGAAATGCCGAACACCACCGTCCACCCGAGTTACATGTAACAAAACCGAAGGAATATTAGTTATGACAGACTCAACCCGGTTACTGACACCTAAGCTATCGATAATAAGTATTTTTTGTGGTGTAGGGAAAGAAAAGTCAGTAATGATCAAATTGATCCAGTTTCCCGCTGACCAATGGATAACTACTATTAGAAAAAGATAATCACAATTTTACTGAAATTGCTCCGCATTCTTTCGTGTCTTATCAGCAATTCTAGTGTGCCACTATATGGCATTAGTTTTCGCCTGTAAAATACAAATTTTTTTCACCTCCACGCTGCTAAAATTTATTAAAACACAAAACTTTAAAATTAATATAAATTAGATTTTAAAATAATCGATTAAATATTACAAATCTATAGAACTAACTGTTTTATGACCACTGCGTTATATAATCGCCAAAATCTAATTTATATACACTTTATTCGACACAAAACTTTAAAACCAATACAAAGTAAATTTAAAAATAATTTATTAAAACGTCATTCTCAGTTTCTGAGTAGCAGGTTACTACTACTTTAATGAAGATTTATGTCCCATCACTTTAACCGTTGATTAATTCAATTAACTTTTAAAATTCATATTAAAACATAATTTAAATTTATCAATCACGTCTTTAATAAAATGATTTAATTAATTTACAAAAAAATTAAATTAATTTTAAATAAATAAACCAATATGTTATGAAAAATGTGAGTACATAAAATTTAAATATTTTTTTAATTAAATTAAAAATAAATATTATTTTTAACAATATTATGATTATAATATTAAAAATAATATAAAATTATAAAAATTGAATAAACAATTTTAATCCTTTAACTGATTAATTTTTTGTACAGTTGAGTGTATTTTAATCATTTTTTTTTTTCGAGTCTGTACTGTGGTTTAATCCAATGTGCACTCTTGTATTTATTTACTGAAACGTGTAAAAAATGAACTTATGAAATTAAAATCTGTTAGCTTTGCATGGTTTAAGAGTTCCTTTCAATACTTGAACGACTGAAAAAAAATACACGCCAAAGGTGACTGTTAGTAGACTGTTCCATGAAATGGAAATACACCCACTACCTAACAACAAAAACAAGAAATAGTTTTTGAGTTATTCAATTTGGAATAATTACAACATACAAACCACACCACAAACTAAACTACTTCATATACTCAACAATCTCTTGTAACCTTTCAATTCAATTATAACTCAATTATTAACCAAAACATTGATTGAATTTCGATTACCCCAAAAAGAATAATTTCCATCGGTAGATAGATACGAGTAGATAGATAGTAAAGTATTTCAACATCATACTAGAAAAACTTGAAAATGTATACATAACCTAGAGATTGAATCGAAAAACTTATATTCCGAACGTAACATAAAATTAAGTGTAATTAGATAAAAGTCAATCGAAAAAAATTCGAAAACTTTTTTGTTGTTGTTGTTGTTGTCAACAAAAATCTTTTACGAATACCTAATTCGAATAACAAAGATTCTATTAAGTTTTCCACCCCAACTTCCATAGTATTTTAACGATTAAACAAAAAAAATAAAGTTCCGTCGCTTTTATATTTTTGCTGTATATTTCTCCGCAGTTTGATTCGACGCAGTCTTCATCCAGGAAAAAAAATTAAAAGTTGTAAAATACGAATGATGTGCATATACATTCACGACTATATATACGACATAAAGGGGTATATGGCAAATTTCTATTCCTGTGTGGTGAACAAAATATTTTTGGTTGAAGGTACCTGTACATTAGATCAAAACAATTTTTTTTTTGTGGTTGTCTTAGTTGTGATATAATGGCCTGGAAAATGTGTGGTTGTCACCTTTAAAGTATTTGGGGAAGGTTTGTTTGGGAAAAAAATTTGGTTTTGATACATTTCGTTTTTTTTTTTTATAAAGGATGAAGTGGAAAAATCAATAAAACTATAAATCAAAATCTTTGAACCGTGTCGATGAATTTTTTATGTACGAAAAACGTTCGTGTGGAGTTATTCGATTTTGTGTTGTGGCATGGGAAACATATAATTCGTAGATGTATATGTTTATCTTAATATTGAAAAAAATGAAATTTAACACTCGCCGTAATTTGAAGCAAGTTAGATTTAAAATTGTTGATTACATTGTTGACAGAAACCACTTGGGATTTCCTAATATTTATTCATTTTTGGCATAATCTTTTACCAAAAAATTTACAAGATTTCAACGCAAATTTACGGATTAATTTTATTTGAGTGGCAAAGGTACAATACGGAAAGATTCGGTTACTTTTAAATATTTAAAAATTGGTTGTGATTGATTCACTCAACAATTTTTTAAAAACATGACATGATAGAAGCTCATTATAGGTATATCTTAACCTTAATATGGCTGCTTCACTATTTTTGGCCAAAAACTGGCAAATGAATTTTGTATAAGACTAAGCTGTAGGTTCTCAAAGCTTTTGGTGTCATTTAAATTTAGTACACCAAATTGAATAAAGTTTTCAAAATTATCCAACTGATAATTCAATGTCCTCCGAATTTTCCTTAGCACGCATTCATTTTTACCCATTTTTTGGTTGGTCTGTTTGTTTTAAAAATTTTGGTAAGGACATCGACGTTTAAATTTTTGTATGAATGAGACTTAAGCTTAGTCTAGAATTTTAATATACTTAACTTTCAAAAGCGCAATCTATAAATTACTAAATTACAAAAATGTTAAGTTACATTTAGTCAATTTTTTAAATAGTGGTCTTTTTGTATTAAATCAAACTTTAAGCTCATATTTTTTGAAGATAGAAAAGCTTTTCTTACAAGTACTAAGCTTGTTTTATTTTTTGTTTTTCTTTTTTATTTAGTTTCCAGACGAAAGAATAGCACGAAAGCTCACGCTAACAAATAAATTTATTCGTTTAAATATTTTCATAAAATATTTTTGCTCAGGTTTGGCTTTTAACTATAAACTTTGTACACT
Organism: Tipula confusa; assembly: GCA_963556175.1. Taxonomy (NCBI): domain Eukaryota; kingdom Metazoa; phylum Arthropoda; class Insecta; order Diptera; family Tipulidae; genus Tipula; species Tipula confusa. The sequence continues at coordinate 221,163,047 of OY744475.1, read as the reverse complement.
CCAAATAAATAACCTAATTAAAATGTACGAGTGTACTTTTCCATAACTGACTTTTTAGTCAAAGGCTTTGTCACAAATTTAATGTGGAATTAGATTTAGAAATCCCTAACAAGTTTCTAGAAAAACTATTTTGAATGTGGTAAGTCCTTTTATAAGGATGTTCATTTAATGCAAATATATTGCATGGATAATTCCCTGACTGATAATTTCCTGGTTGAATTTACAGTTACAAACTGTTAACAATCGATGTATTTGGCACAGTTGAGAATAGTGGTTAAAATGAAAATTAAATAAATTTAAATAAGGTTCGGTTGCTTTGCAAAATAAAAGCTTTAAATACTTTAAGATTTAAAAAAATGTTATGCTTAGCAAATAAATGAAATTTCTATGACATTTTGGGAACGGTTCTATATAACCAAAATTGTATACACTGAGTTTAATAAGTTACTTTAATAGATGTTAGTTTTGATGTGGATCTATAACTTTTGCGAGCTTTAATAATTATATAAAAAAAGGCATTGAAAAAAATATAAACAATTTTTTGACATTATATTAAGCCATCTAAGCAATCATATTATGGTTATGTTAGTAATTTCAAAAGCTCTAAAGAGAAAAATAATTAAATATTTTTTAAAAGTATGTTTTATTTGTAAGTCTTATTTCGAGATTTGCCAAAATTTGTAACTATCGTACTCTTAAATTAAATGAGCTTTTTTGTTAGGAAAAACTAAAAATCATTGTTTTTAAGAACTTTTTAACTTTTTTATTTGAATTTTTTGTTAATGTAAAATTAAACGTCTATTATTATTTAAATTTAACTGCAAATGATAAATGTCTAGTTTGTCTCTCGTGAGCTTTTACAAAATTTAAATCGATCGATTTAAATTTAAGCTTATATTTTAATTTTTTTCCCAAAACTAGCAGGTAGACGAAAAAGTTAACTTGTCATTTAAATTTAATAAACAGATAATATATTTTAAAAGCTCTTAGGAATTAATACAATGTTAAATATTTAAAACTTTAAATTTTATTTGGAAATATGTACTGTTAAATGTATAAAACTTTATAGTTTTACAAAAATTAGAAAAATTATAAAAATGTTTAAAATTCAAATATTGTTTTAATTTCTCGTAATTACCTAAAAAATATATAAAGCTTTATTTTAATATATAAAATTTAACAAATTTTTAAAGATGAAATGAGCTTTCAGCTTTTAGCTCAACTTAGGAACGGCGTCTATTTAGCTCAAAATAGTAGTTCTAATTTGTTTTCTAGTTTAAAAAGCTTCCTTTTTTAGATGTTATTTTGAGCTTTCCCATATTTAAAAATAATTGTATGTTCATTCGAAGTATAAAAATCTAACGCTTTTTTACGAGCACTTAAACGTAAGTTTTAAAGCTTAGTTTTATAAACTTCCTAGTGAGGTAATTTTTAAATCAAAAATTTTTTTTTTTTATAATTAAAAATTCTCTTAATCGAGCTTTTAAAAATTATTAAATTACTAGAAAATTTGAATTTATGCAAAGCTTTAAAGAGTAACATGGTTATTGTTCTTTATCATTAGCAACTATTTTAATAAAAGTTAAAGCTCCTTAAAGTTATAAACTTTTGAAAATATTTAAATTATTTAGCTTATTTTAAAAAAATAATGTTTCAGATGCTTTTAAAGAGCTTATTAAATAAAATGATAAGTGATCATTTAGATCTTATCGATCATTTAGAACTTGAACATTACGAACGAAAAAAATCATAAAAGTTTTACTATTTATAAGATGTCCTTTAGTATTAATTAAATAAATTTAACTTAAATTAAATAATAATTAAATAAGTATTAATTAATGTTATTTATTGGTTTAATTTTATTATGAGCTTATTTAATTAGAGGGCCTAACTTAGTATACGCATTTCTTTATCGAGCTTTCAAAAATTTTAAATGGTTGAAATATTGAGTTTTTTTGATTTGATAAGTTATTTTCAAAATGATTGAAGTTTACAAAATTAATTGTAAACTAATTTTGCAGATAAGTTTTAATTTTGTAATTAGTTATTCTCACCATATGTTCTTGAGTTATGTAACATAGAGCCAACTTTCAATGCAGAAAAAAACTCGCAAAATAAATTTTTATAGGACAATCTGCAAAATACTGATGGCCAATCTGGTACCAAACAACCATAAAAGCTTAAATATTAAATAGCTTTGGATTTTTATGTCGTTGTAAAGCCTATAGTTGAAATTCTAATTTTACAAAAATTAGAATTAATGGTACTGTTCTTAAAAGCCTCCCTTCATATTTTAAGTTAAGAAGTAATTTTTAGAAAAGACCACTTTAAAATGCTCAAAAATATGGATTTAAATATTCTGCGATTGGTTAGACCCAGCTATAAATTTATTAGTTTATAAATTGTAATAATATATAATTATATAATAATAATTCTAAGCTAAAAAAATATTAAGTAACCCAACTGTCATCAACTAAGCTAAATAGTATCAATTTGTTGATCAAATTTAGCTTTTCTTAGAATAAAACCGTTTTAAAACTTTAAGTTTCTCTTCATATTTTACCTCATTTAACGATCTGAGATCTTTTTCAAAGATCTCAGATTGTTATTCATTTTTGATTCAAAAATTTATTATTTTGGAGCTTTTTAAGTTGAAATTGTAATCGATTTCTAAAAGCTTCTCTTTTATATTTTAAACTTGTTCTGAGTTTTGGAACTTGTTTTGTTAAATATTTGTGTTTTGCTTGTTGTTTTGATAAGTGATTGTGACTGGCTAAACTTTGGACCAAAAATTTGGTCTCTTCCAATGAGCTTATTAATTAAAGGCTCATTAGTCTAATGAAGCTGTTGAATAATGTAAATTTGAAGCTTTATGTTTAATTTTATATTTTGACATATTTAGTTACAAAAGACTAATTTTGCATCAATGAAAGTTTATGTTTTGAGGGTAATTATTGTCACCTCATTTTATAGAAGTATAGAAGATATTGAGTATCATAGTGCTAACTTACAATTCAAAAAGAAGCTTTTAAGTAAATATGAAAACGACAATCAGAATAATTTGTAAATTTTGAATGAACAATCTGGTAATGTAAATTAAAAAAGCTTAAATATTTAAAAAGCTTTGGATTTTGATATCCTTTTAAAAATTTTAGTTGAATTCTTTTTAAAATTATTTAAACACGAAAAAGAAATTATGGCAGTCAATTTTAAAAGCAAATGTTTTATATTTAAGGCTTAAGATTCAGGTTTTTGAAAGTGACTTGATTCGTTATTTAAATTTTTAATGATTTTATAAACGAGGATTACTGAGATTAAATTTACGCTGTAGTTTGAGACAATGCAATTAAAAAAGATGAAAATGTGAACAAAATACCAAAAGTTTTAGTTTGTTAGACTGGTTTAGGAAACTACAAAAGCTCTTGGATTTAAAAATATAATTTGTATAGTATTGGTTTTAGTTAACATTTATAATTAGCTAGCCCGATCACTCAACCAATCGTGATTCTTATAATTGGTTTGAATATTGGGAAATGTTTTCTCATCCAATTCTTTTTTTGACGTCATCAAATTGTAGAAAATATGAGGAAATGCAACTCGTCCTGAAGTGAGATCAACCAGCATCTTTCCGTTTTAAATTTCCAGCAATTGATGTGAGAATATCTCAACTGATCTATTGATTTTGCAGCTAGACGCGAATATTTATAGTAAATTCCAAGGTCTTAACGCCACAAGCTCTTTTCTTGTCAATCTCCTGCAAGCAATATTAATGCATTCCCAAATGGTCTGATGTTTCCACGCAAATCTTGCAATGATCGATCAAGAGCATTAAGCGATTTTTAGTGTGCCATTGGGAATTCATCCCAAACAATAAGTTTGCATTTCTTCAATACTTTACCCATACCGGATACCTTGAAAATGTTGCACGTGTGAGTTTCAATGAATTGCATATTCAATGACCGTTTTAAAGTGGAATGGGCAGTTTTTCCACCTGGTAACAATGTCGCAGCTATTCTGGACGATGCAAGAGATAAGGTATTGTCATATTAAGATTGAATAGTTGCCCGAATCAATTTAATTAGGAACGTTTTATCAGTTCCATTATTTGGCAGTTTGCTTAGGAATATTTCATTGTATTATTATAATTTCGTTTACGATGCAATTTTATATTGAACTAAGCAGCTGCAGGTCGATTTGCTGATGGCACTCCCAATTGATTGAGAACTTTTTGCCGTGAACTCCATATGTTTATATTTGTATTTTCCTCGCGTATTTGACGGAAAATGTCTTCAACCATGTACAACTTATATTTTTTCATAATTCTGTTAGAGATTACGGAGAGCAGGTTATCAATATAATTGAATATATTGCACGAATTTGATTTGGATGTGACGTGTTGCACCGTCATTAATGGATACATCTCAGTGTTGGTCGTTTTCCAATAAATTTAAGCTTGACATGCACTGCGAAAAGTGTCAAGTGTTACGCCGTTGAGAATTCTCAGTTGCTGGAAAGATGTTGGACCGGGCACATTTACTTACAGCACGAGAAGAAAGATGCATTCATCGTTATGCCAGATTTTTCGTCAACTCACTCTTCTCGTTTGCGTTATTTAAATGGTTTTCTACTTGTATTCCATGTGTAATACATAGGCACTTCCAAATACAGCAGTGTTTTCACAAACGCGTCTTTTCGACATATTGTGAAGTAAGCTGTTACCGTTTTAGCCGGTGGATTCAGGGCTATTTGTTGCACATGTGCAGCTGTGAAATAAACACGTTGTCCATTTTCTAGACACATTGCTGAGTGAACCACAGCTGGACTTTGTTCATGTATGGGAAATTAAAAATGCACCATACAGCTTCATTGCTGCCTTAAGAATATTTTTGATAGCCAAGGCGTATATGGATCAACCCACCAGTTTTCTTTTTCGATATCAACTTTTCGAATTTGTATAGATGCTAACTTACCGACACCTTCTGCTGATCTTCTTCTGTATAAGGGATATCCATGTTTTCCTGTAACTGTGTTGAATTCTAATGTTTGAGGATTAGCTTAAAGATTTTCCGTTCATCATGAATGGTAAATATGGATCCAGCGTACCGTTTTCATCACAATTTAGTTTTACCACGAAACCCATCAGCGATTTCACTTTCTGTCTGAAAACACGTGCTGTGATATAATGCTTATGCATTGATGATTGCTCAATAAATAAAAGCTATTGTATACGCTGTATTGGATGTTAATGTAATAAATAGCGTGCATTAAATTCATCATTAACCATCACCGATGAAAATTTGTAGGAATTTATGCTGACCATCTGGAAACGGAAGTAAGCCGGCTTTATGATAAATTTATGATAAATAAATACTCACAAAATATACGCTATTGCAGACGACACAGCTCAATTCCAATGCAATATAACAAACAAATAATTAAATAAAAATGCAAATAAAAATCTTTCTACCTACCGCTAATGTCAAATAGGTATATATAAAAACACGTGCAGGACGCAGAAATAAATTGTTGTGCCAGTGAAGAACTTTCGCAGATTTATGATTTTGAACAAATGAACATTTTCGTTGAATATTATTATTGAAATAGGTTGCTATGATAAAAAAAATTTGTAAAATGTAGGATCGAGTTAACTCTATAATTTTTTTAAACTCAATGTCATAGGTTGCTATGATCAAACAATTTGTAGCATCGAGTTAACTCTGTTAAATAAAAAAATCATAGATTTAAGAAGACTTAGAGTTTTTTGTTTTATTTCTTGTGGCACGAGATTAAAATTTGGTTAATAGTGCTGATGGTAACAATAATAAAAAAAAAGTTTTAATTAAAAGCTCGTTAATCCGAAAATACCACTGTTAGGAAAGTGATATTTTAGATTTTGTAATTCTCATTGAGTTTTAACGACTTTTATTAATGCAGTTAATTTAAGTAGTAACACATTTTTTGTTTTTAAATGAGAGAAAATGACCCTCTGATTAAGAAGTAAAGTAAACCGCGAATGAATAGACCGGATGACATGGTAAAAATACTAAACAACCAAAAAACTAAAGGACAAAAGTTTATAATATTCAAGGTATATTTGCACTTAAAGTTAAAAATTATTTTCAATGCTCCATCTCACAAATATCAGTGTTTTCATCTATAGTTACTATAAATAACAATATGTTAAGCATTCCCTAAACAATAATTTATCATCAACAAATAAACAAATATAAATATGTAAATCTAATTTTGCAATCAACTTTCATATATATGAACTACACAGTGGAAATGTTAAACTTACTTGTTTAGGTACATAAACATAGTATTACAGTGGGAACGAACTAAAGCAAACACCAACAAAAAATTATTTTAGTTTTTCGTGCTTCGAATAAATAATTTATCTAATTTGTTAATAGGTTTCCTGTTGTTTACAACAGAGTATGGTTAGTAAACAAAAAAGTTTCATTTGCACGTTCCAATACACATCCTTGAAATGTACTATATAGGAATGGAAGAGAAGAAGATTTCCAAAAAAAAAACAGACTGGGGAAACAGAAAAAATTTGGTTTGGACAAATATTTTATGTAAACGTAAAAAAACTAAAATATTGGCCACCACTAAACTTTCGACATACAGCGACAACTCTTTTACCAAATAATATTTTAATTACGACAACGAAAAGCTACAGTCAAAATTAAATCTGTTCACGAAATGTCTTAAACTTTAAACAAGAACACAATATACATAAATTTGGTTATTTATTTTGAGTTTTTGTTTAAACAAAAATTAAATAAAAAACTTTTATGTATTTTTTTTTTTGTTTGTTAAACTTTATTTTTGCTGAGCTTTTCAAAATAACGGCAACAACAAATACGCACGAAAAAACACAAACTTTCTTCGAAAACCAAATACAAAAGAAATAATCTAAAGTTAGTAAGTATATATACTACTACTACTACCATTTTGACTACTACCACTGCTAATACTACTGTTGATATTAAAGTACGTATAAAAAACTGTCATAAAAAAATAAACATTTTGAGCTTTTTTTTTTTTTTTGTTTGTGCGCCTGGTTTCGTTTCGACTCGAGTAAAATTCATAAACGGGAAAAAAAATGTTTTCTACTGTTTTCAACTTTTTTGTTGAGCTTTTGTGTTGTTCATTAACTTTTTGGTGTTTATATAATTTTTTTTCTATTTTAATTTAGTTAAATATTATGTATATAGTTTTCATAATGAGGTTTTTAGTTCGAGGCTGGGTTTCTTTGTTCGGAATAAAAACGTAAATAGATTTAAGCTTGGATCGCAACAACTTCATTGTTCAATGAATTATCGCTGAAGAATGGGGAAAAATAATAAATTTGAGAACGGTATAAAGAAATATTTCAGAGAATTAAATTGAGGGATTCAAATGTTGTAGTTTTGTGTATCCATTTTTTTATAGAAACTACTTTACAAAACGTATTATCAAATACTAATATTTAATGGATAGCTTTAAGCTTTAAAATTTTTATGGTCCTTAAGATTATTATGCCAGAATACTATTTAAAGGACAGTAAAGCCTAACTGCACAGGAACGATATTTTGGAAAGTTTGGTTAAAAATTTGCATGTCAGTGAAAAGTTAAAAAATGTCAGGTAGAGTATAATTTCTTGTATCAATAAAAAATGACAATATAACGCTTATATTTGTTAAGGAACTTACAATTTTGAAAGTTGCTTTAAATACTAAATTGTGATAAAAGTTTCTTATTTTGTGATTTATCTAGCAAGTGGTTGAGTTTATTATAGATGATACAAATTAAAGAAACTAGCTTAATGCAGTGAGCTGTTTGGTATTTAGGAATAGTAATTTTATATTAAGCACCGTCTGTGCATTGCATTGTGTTAAGTGTGTCTACCATAAATTGTTGTTATCGGCTCTAATCATAACATTATGTACACCACATAAACGGGAACATTGAATATTCATATTACTCGTACCATAATAAAGAATTTTAAATATTAGAATTTATGTTTTTATGTAATACAAAACTGTTAAATATTTTCATATTTTCATTTTGAAAAAGCTAAATTTATTCTTCGAATCATCATGAAAATTTAAATTGGTTTTGTATATACCATGAAAATTATAACAGCTATCATTAAAATAGCAACATAAGCATAAAAATATGAATTATTACGATGATGGATAAACTGCATAAATAGCACTATTTTTTGATTGATTTATTGATTTAGAATGTATGGCCAAGCATTAAGCAGGTTATGCCGGAATACGTTGGGCCCACCTTACACTCATTCTTACACATACTTGGAAGGATAAAGCAAGTTAGTTAGATGTATTATTGCGATCGGTCTGTGGTTACAAACACATGGGCGGCCATTAGTTAGTATTATTTGTTCATGTGTCAATTGTCATGTCATATGTCAAGTCAATTGATTTAACCGTTTTATGACAAATACCAGTAAAATAACAAGGTAAATATAATGTACTAAAATTTAAATAGTTTAGCTCTAAATCGTGCTCATGTTTATTGTATCCTCTAAATATTTATCTGATCTTCTAGATGACTGAATGTTTATCTGCAGCTTCAAACCTTAAAATTTCTAAAATCAATATTTACTACAATGTCATGCAAAATAGCACCGTTTTCACTCCGGCTACAAGAAGTGAGTATCAATATGAATTTAATTTGTTATACTCCGGTTCACATTACTTTAGTTTACAATTTATCCAATATTCCTCGACTACTTCGTCTACCCAGAGTATCGGACTACCTTTATCATGACGGAAAATTTTCATCGTAAAATTGCCACTACTGACCCTAATTGAGGAACCGCAGATATTTATATCGCCAACCAGTAACTTAATAGCCTCCAAAACGAGATATCATTAACAGAATTTTGTGTCAGAATAACATTTTTATATATGGTGTCCAAGAAACAAACATGGACACAGGTACCTGTTCAACTCTGAATTACGTATTTTTGAATTAAATATCCGTGAATGTTTCTCCCATCAGCGCGCAATATTATTTTACTTGGTGATTTTAATGCGCATTTGATTTTAATCCGCAATTATAACCTACTTATTTTCATCAGATCGGTTATGACCAATCAATTTTTTCGATCATTAAGCCATCTTTACTTGCTCTGGATTGCCTGGACTAAAGGCGGCCATTCCCTCCTTAACCTATGGTTATAAGTCATTAAATCGTTTGTAATTGAAACCAGCAGTGAGAATCTTTGGTAATTGATCATTAACAGCATCAAAATGGCCTCACAAAAACCACCAAAATTCCACTGACATTCAAGCATTGAAGGAGGCTGTTGACATTAGAGTGTCAATAGTTTCTTCGAACTAGCAATAAAAGTGCGGGGCATTTAATCTCAGTGATTGGCCTGCTTTATTAGAAGAAAGTGATCACTTGCCACTAGAACCTCCTCCAACTAAGGGAGCAATTAATTTTGCTATCAAATATATTCGTTACGGAAGTACTTCTGGGTCTGATGGGGCGCCTATTGTGTTATTCAAAAATGTTTCTGACGATATATTAAATGCACTTCATGTATAATTTTGAAGATAGCTTGAAAACAAAATGAGATTTCATCCGAGTGGGTCGATACTATTAAACCACCAAAACATCTAAATGATTATTGTTGCATAACATTAAGTAATGTAAGATACAAAATCTTCGCTAGGCTCCTTTTTGACAGATTAGATGATTATTTAGATTACCCGCCGACCTATCAGATCGTTTTTTTAGATAATCGCTCAGCCGATGATCATATGTGTGCCATTCGTCGAGTACTTGATTAAGCGTGGCGTGCCATAAATAGGGTTTTCGTTTTCTCTATAGATTTGACAATGGCTTTTGATACCGTTAGATGTTGTAATTGAATGCTTACAGCAGTACATACCCCTCTGATTAATTAATCGCATAATCAAGTCAAGTCTTGGGACCAGCTGTACATCCCGAGTTTGAAAAAAAACAAAAGAGTTAATCAAGGATGTCCCATTTCTCAAAGGATTTTTAACTTTATTTTAAATGAAGTGTTAATAACAGTGGCTGATCAATTTCCTGAGCTAAGACTAAATCAGAGTGGGACAGCTTGTTGCCCATAGTTAGATTAACGTGAACCTATTCTCCTTGAACTAGTGAAATATTTAGATGAAGCAGAATAAAAATAAATCCACTTAAATGTATTACACTTATTAGGGATCCAGATCCACTTAATATTAATTAACCTGGAATATCTTTCACTGCTGCGGAAACAATGCGTTATGTTGGCATAGTGTAAACCTACTCTTGATAGGCGTAAAGTTAAAGACATATTAAATGGTAAGACCATTACTAAACGCTTTAAGGTTTAATTATTAGGGACTTATACACCGACGTGAACCATCACATATTCTACGTGCCACCTCGATTTATCATGCTGGTCTAATGAAGATTAAGAGACCTTGCTTCACATGGAACGTCTCTCTAAATCATGATTAATTATACTTTGCTAAACAAAAAATGAATGGAAACCACTCTTAAAATCACGCACCACATTACGTAAAGCTGCAGCAGGAACTATCATCTTGATAAAACGGATTATAATTGACATCATGATAGCATGCATAATTATGGTCCCCTCCATTTAACATGCTTAAGATTTATATTGTTTCCATACCCTAATCACTCTTGTTTGCCTATGGATTAACCACCAAAGACTATTGCGTTGGGCCATTCTTATTGCTGACTGACAATACTGTAAGAAGAATCTCACTTGAGGTGTTATCAAATTATTTGAGGTTCTGTGATTTTTAGATTGGGGAATATGTCTTTTTTCGGGAAATCTCTTTGGTAGTGGTGGAAACGGCTCATTTATCAGAAGAACCTCAATGTAAACCGTACTTTAAACTACTCGCAAATATATGAGTATAGATTACATATTAAACTGTTTAACTATAGTTTTACGTAGTTTTGATTAGGTATAACTATCCTTATCGTTCGGTGACTTTTAAACGTTTAAATTACTACCAAAATATGTTTAACGGTAGAATTGATGGCTAGGTTGTAAATACGTGAGTGATATGTGTTAAAATTTTAATTAAAATCTGACTTAAAATAACACTAAATCATTATGAGTAAATTTGCATCAAAGACAAACCAGCAAAATCCGCTTTGAGAGTCAGTGAAGGGCGAAAATTATGTAATTTGTATACATATCGGGAATTTACAAAATTACAAAAAACTACGTTCAGCTAATTAAAATTAAAATTTCGAAACCATTTCAAAATTTCCAGAATTCAGTAAATTCATAAAGGACCATAACTTCTGTGAAACTTTAAGCCAAAGTAAAAAATATCCGAGATCTAGAAAAAAAATTATGGTTACTTAGTTCAATCGGTGCTCAAATTATATTACTACTAGAAGAAATCCCAGGCCAAACATCAAGTTGTGAAGTGATATTCCTGAAGGTGTTTTGTCGCACAAATAATTTGGTGGATAATTCAAGATCTTCCGAAATGATCGAATCTGAAATATATTACAATTACAAATTTCCAGGCAGTTCATAATTATGATCATGCATAATTGTTTGAGAATGAATTTTAATGGAATTCAGTGGATTTTTCGATATTTCGAACGTTTCTAACCCGAAAGTAACCAATTTGAGTATTTATTTTGATACTCATTCCACATGTTTTTTTAAATCCTGACAAAGTGAACTCGAGCAGCAATCTTGATTGCAGTTTACGAGGCGAAATACTGTACTTTAGTGACATTTACTATGCCAGTTTGGTTCAATAGTGAATACGACACTTTCTCTAAATTGGAACTTACAATATTCATATTAATGGACGGATTTTGCGAATTGCCTTAATTTTGTAATTATTAATTATTAATTAATAATTGGCTGTGGTATACAAAATATTTTTGATTAGATTTTTATTTTTAATTTCTTATCGGTGACTTTAAATTCTTGCTGTTGGTTTTTATCGGTGATTTAATTTTTTTCGTGTTATTTCGTAATAATTTCTAATATTAAATTTAACTTCATTTTGTTTTTATTGGTTGATTTTAATTTCGTAATAATTTCTTTTTGTTCGTTTTCGGTGATTTTAAATTTTCGTGTAATTTAATATTTTTCGTGTTATTTAATTTAATATTTAATTTTTCGAGTAAAAGTTTGAAAAACAAAATAAGAAATATCAAAAAATAGCAAAATTATATATATTGAGCACAACTATTGCTCATAATTTTTATTTTTTTTTTATTATGCTGGATGCTTGCGGTAAAAAACGTGCCCAAAGTTAAAATTATTTCAACTCAGGAGGTTTGAATGAAAAATATGCAAATTTCCTTCCCCTTGACTCACGAATCAATATTTTGACCACGTACATGTACGCACCATTAGAATGAAAATGAAAAGCAGTTGGTAAGAATCGAACTCGGAAACTTATAGCGCTGCATTTTTTTGATAACGTCTCTATATCCATCATGCTACTGATTTACTGAACTATAAAAAATTACGATGTAAATTGGGATATATTGTCAAGCTTTTGAGTTTGTTGGACTTCGGAGAATTATATATAGCTTGTCTTGAATTGTCGAACTAGAATTCAAGTTTTTTCAAACATATTGCCTTAGCCTTAATATGTTTCAAAAGTTTAAATAATTAATTAAGTGAGCTTAAACTTGTTGGTAACAATGTCGGGTAGTTTGACTCAAAATCTAAAAACCAGTAGAGTAAACCGTTAATCAAGAACCAAGTTATTTACAATTAGGTTGTTGGAGAACAGTCGTTGTAACATTCTGATTTCTAATTCAATTACTTTAAAAAATAATCATTAACGATGATTTGCGGGCATTAGCGCTAAGACCTCATACTTGGCCTACTGGGATTTTGTTCATCATTTAAACGCTACACATTTTCGGGCAAGCACAATTTTAATTTAAGAGGTGTTCTTTTAAATAACTCTATATATCAGGTGATAACTTGCAAGTTGATATCAAATATTGCTTAAAAATTAGCCATTTGCAATGTTAGCAGTTTAAATAAACAATTTGATGATTTATCCATTTATTACATGAGCCACACTTTGATTTTCTTGCAAAACCGGTCTTCCTAAATTTACGAAAGTTGCCTTCCATCATTGCTTTACCTAAAAAGGATGTGGTCTCGGATATTACTTCTTTCTGTAGATATGGAAAAAATTATGCAAATACAGATTCAGTATCAGTTCAAACAGTCTTAATTTTATGTAAATTTCAGTCAGGTTTTAAACCAGGTAATAATCTATCGAGTTGCTTTAGATTTTTTTATTACACATTTTAATTTCTGCTAACAATTTAATATATTATTTAAATAATTTCTGAAGTGGTAGCTGGAACGTCCCTAAGTTAAGTTTTGGGTTCTTTGCTCCTTTCTGTTTCTATTAGTGATTAACTTCGGTACATTCATTTTCATTTGTGTACTGACAATTTCCACCTATATATAGGCATTTTTCAAAGACATTTCTCCAGAATTTTTTGGACGATAACATCACTTGTTTCGTCTCGACAGTTAAAAATTTCGGGCTTATTTACATACAATTTATGAACAAAATATTTTTGCAAATATCAAAAAGTTATATGGGCATAACCATCGCCAAAACAAGAATACTATTTTAAATATCATAAATAATTTAAATTATTCCCCGTTGCCACAATAAAATTAATACAATTAAGTGACAGTAATAAATAAGTGCTGTAAATAAAATCGCAGAACAAAAATTGGTTCGCATACGTTCCTGGTTTCCATTTTTTTTGCCTGTTTCCATATATGTGCGACAACGCCAAACATTTTTTTTATTTATCTATTTGCGCATAATAAACGACGAGGGTTACATCGTCCCTTGGTGTATGTCGAAATATAATCATATTATCATTATATAATCATAATTTTGTATTTTTTATTTTTTTGATATGCTACAAAAAAAAATAACATAACCGAAATTTAAATTATCTTCGAGGGTGCGTGTATCAGCTATATGTGGATTTCTGAACACAACGCACAATAGTGTAACTACAGATATATACAGGATTTAGGGAAAAATCTAAAAGGCGTTCTAACGATTCAACCTTTTATTATACTGTACACGTTGCCTATGTCGGTGCCATAATCGTATGTACGTATACATAAAGTCACTTCCTTGTATGTCTCGGTAATTTGGATATGGGATTTTTTTTTGTAGAATCATCCTAATCGGCTTTATACATAAAATGATTGAAAAATTCAGACATGATTGTAATATCCACACCCAGACATATATTTATATATATATATATATATATATATATATATATATATATATATATATATATATATCGTCGGTTAAGGCCTTAAATTATTCACAAAGACAAAAACTTGAACTCCTAAAGATTTTGCTAATTGATCTGTTGCACTTTCTGCACGATGCAATCAACATGAAGAAATATTCATCTTTTGGAATGCAGCTAATTGCCTCTTAAACGAATATATCGCTATGTCAAGTTTGAACAAGCTGACATATGTCCGTAGTTTATGAATAACTGAGAAAATATGGACTTTATTCTATTGTGGTTCTATCGACATTTTGCCACATTGGACGATCAATTTATCACCATCACATTCCTTCTATACTTTAGTTACTTGAAATACCATATCTCCTGTCAAAATATTTTGAATGATTATTCTGCTCATTACCAGCGTATATGCATTTGTTGTAGACAATATTACTAGTTTTGATAGCTTCGCAACGGACATTTCCACTGCGGTATTTCATAAACAAACATTTTTCGTAGTAGCTTGTTAATGCGCATCTGAGTTCCAGTTTTAACAGTATTTATATGATAAAGGCCTGATTCAAAACTTTAGCTTCAGATGAACTAAGATAAAAAATAATTGTCAAAAAATTTTAATAGTTGGCCTTAAATATTACAATACTTTTCACAGACTTTCAGAATGCCATGAGATATGGTTGTCCCATCTTCTTTAGCAAAGTTACAGTGACACTATAGTTACCGCACTAAATTAATTCAATGTAACTGCTTAGATGTAACGAAAGGGAATATATTGCATCTAAAGAAATATTCAAAATTCTGAAATTGAGTATTTTATTTCGGGGGTGACGATATATATATATATTTATATATATATATATATATATATATATATATATATATATATATATATATATATATAAAATGAATGGTAAATATATATACATAATTCATATCTTTTATATGAAAAAGGCTGTTTGCCGAATTTTATGTTTTCTTGGAAATTTATTAATTTTATTGTAGCCAAGACTCATACCCCTCGATATACGCGATGGCATATACGCATTGTTATATTCGTTATTTATTAAATTTGGATTGTTTTTTATATTCGTATAATATACAATATTTTGGTTCTGTATGTTAAGGGATGTATGGTGTTTGAAGATTGTCGCTATTATGTTTGCTGTATATACAGTTACAAATTTAAAATTTTAATTTTAAAAATAAATAAGTGCTAAAGGCAATATTTCCAGATTAAAATGCTAATCTAATAATATATAATTCAACAATTTTATTTGGCCAACTTGGTTCATTTTGGGTAAATATTACAAAATTTAATTGGAATTCAATTTAATATATGGGGTTATTTTATATATCAGCAGGATAATTATCAGATAAATAATTTTGCCATTTCGAATTTGTTTATCGAAATGTTACAGTCCTATGTTGATTGTCATGTGGAAAGCTACCAATTTAAAAACTAGGTAGTAGTGGTTACTGGCTTTCTCCGTAATTTGACAGGTAACCAAATGCAGATTTTTCCATGTGAAAAGCCACTAAAGGTTTAAAAAGACCTGAAACTTGAACTTACTGCGGTAAGCAAATGATTTCTATTTACCGGACTCCTCGAAAATATAATCAAACCACCAATTGGACAAGCGAATTATATATATTCTACACCTATAAGAAAAATAGACGAAAAAAAGTCATATTATATTGATTTTGAAGCCTATAAAACCGGTAAATAACAAAACATCGTAAAGGCCAATCTTTTTACTAACAACAACATCAAAAATTTACGACCTTATCTCAATAGACGAAAACCACTTCGAGCAACTTATATTAAAACATCAATTGGGATTCTGAGAAAGACAGTTTCAAGACAGAATCACTAATACAATGGTAGAGGTGCTATAAAAGAAAGTATGTTCATCAATATATTCTTAAACGTAACCCTATCCTTTATTAAGGTTTGGTACCATGCACCATATAGTCTAGAGATTTACCAAAAAATATTTTGAATTCCTAAAGACCATGGAAAACATTAGCAATAAAATACAAAAATTGGAAAAAGTTCAGTACTGCGACTACAGAAGCTTGACAAATTAGAGTTCTAATAAGATGCATTAAAAACACTTTTTCTACCGTCATTCATTTTCCATGGCAATTTTTCATATTTGATATTCATCCATATTTTGATGGCTTCAAAGTGATATATTAAAATAACTTATCAACCGTCACTTTCCGATGGGTGCAAGTTAATCTAGTCAAACCTAGGAAAATGATTTCTTTTTAGTTTTTGCTAGACCAGTGTTAATTTCTTGTAATGTAGGCTTCTACAAGTACTTTGGCGTCCCTAACATCAATTATGGTTAAATATATAAATACATGCTTATGAAATTTAAAAACTAATACAATTTTAAATTTTCCTGATTTTGCATTATTACACCCTGTCGCCTGTATAACCAAATTTACCAGTGCATAGCTAATTTAAATAGTAAAAATTAGTTAATGCCTTCATCCACCACAAACTACCACCAAACCGAAACCAAAACACTAAAGCACAGATAATTAATTGTCTAGTACATTTTTAACAATGAGATCAAGCGAAAAACTAAAACAAAAGACATTTTTACCCCAAATTGCGCACCCGACTTGCCTCGAAGATGAAAAACATGCAGAAGTAGCAAAAAAATAAAACGGAAACAAATTAATTTATTTCCTTGTTATAGTGTTATTATCTCTCTAATTTTCTCTTGTCTCTGTATGCACTTGAATATAGTCGAACCTACAATAACGTACCGCTTTTGTACAATGCTGTATTATTCGGAGCTTAAATATTATAGCTAATAAATTAAAAGTTGAGTGAACGATAATTTAGACTGGATGCAAGTATCATTTTTCGAACTGTTTTATTACACGGAAATATCTAATTTAAAAAATGATTTTTCCATTTTCCAACTTTACTTTTTTTTTACTTTTTTGTTAGATGCTTTATGATTATAAATGTGGTTGAAATAGATGGTACATAATAATGGCGGAGTATTATTTAGTTGGCATTGTACCAAAATCAACATATTTCTACACCGTATATGAACTTTACATAGATAGGGTGTGTAAAAAGTACTGGGATGGTGGACTATTTCAATGGGAAAATAGCGGAAAATGTATATAAATTATGAATACACTAAGCAACTAGCAGAGTGTTTTTTAACCATGCCAAAAACTACCAGGGATTTTTGAATAACAATTAATTTTTTTAGGCAGTTCCATCAGATTAGGTAGTTTTAGAATACCAAAAGAACTCAAACTGACTTTGATTTTGACAAGCCATTGTTTTCATGATATGCATTTGTATCAGACGTGGCAAAGAGAATAAATCCTACACCAAAATACTTCTTCCTATGAAAATCTGAATTTTCGATTTCTACATCATTTCAAATGGCTTTAACATCATATTGTAGTAATATGTGATTAAAGTTTAGGTTTCAGGTAACCGAATTTTATTAAAATGATTTGTAATTTGTTCAATAAGGCTTACAATTTTTTTCCGATTTCAGGATGGCTGATTTTCCATTAATAATAAGTTGAAGGGGGATTTTATGGATTATAGGTAAAGTTAATTGATTTATTTATTTAACAAGAAACCGCTCAATAAAACATGTAAGCTTCTTATGACTATTATAATATACCAAATATAAATTTTTGCTTCCAATCCAGGACAATCTACTCTTTAAATAAGAATGTCTGCTAAAAGAGTTGCATTTGCAAACCTTTTTCTTACTACAAGTGGTTCTAGCTTAACTTTCTTACAAAGTTATGATGCTGGTAAATTTCTTAAATTTCTACCAGTGAACGCACCTGTGAAATGACATAACCTTACATTTGGCAATATTTAAAACTAAATGGTTTTCAATGAACCATACATTCAAGGCATTCATATCAAGTTGTTAATAGAACGCATCCACTATTGTGTAAATAATACAAAATACTTTGAGATTGCAATACAATTAGACTTAAAACTTCCACCGACCTATATCTTCTAAAATTTTTCCTTCCATCTGGGAAACTGATAATATACATCCTGTGCCAAAAAAGGGCAGTAAATCGGACCATTCAAATGATAGTCCAATCGCTATCGTCTCGGTGCTTTCCAAAATACTTGTATCTCGAAATATCTCGAAAAGATTTGATCACATGTGGCACAAGGGTTTATTGTTAAAATTGAGGGCAGTTGGTTTTCATGGTTTGTTAATTTGATGAATTGAGAATTTTATTTTAAGTGGTGGTGTTCCTCAGCAATCCGCTGAAAGAATGGTTATGAAGAATCGCCTTACGCGAGATCTCCATTCAATTCTTAAATTGAGTGAAGCCAACAGGGTTGAATTTAATCCCAGCAAATTTCAATCCTGAGTTTTTTCTGGCCGAACTGTTGCCATCATTCGCCGTCTTTTCTGACAAGCGAATCCACCTTAGCTAAGTCTGACAAATTTATAATTCCTAGCTTAACTATATCAGAAAAAAAATTTTGGGCTGAACAAATAAACAAAGCAGCAATTGCTGCTGCCAGATGCACTTACAATATACAAGACCAACATATAAAGACCCATATGATTGAGTAAATATTTAATATTTTGGCTGGCCCATTTCAGTAAAGCAACGACTTATTGCCCCAAGATTTGTAAAGGCTGAAGGTCAATGACTATCTTATAGCGGTAGGCAATTTTGTGCTAACCTCAAGCGATGTTCAGCAGGTCTTCAACTGAACAAACTTAAAAAAACAGATTACCATTACCAAGATTGCGTGATTATTCGATCCACTTGGATTTTTATCTCCCGTTATTGTATTGAGCCATTGTTTCTTGCAGGAAATGTTTCAGCTAAAATTGGATTGGGAACAGTTCAGAGCACATTTGAATAATATGGATCAACTGTCTATTCCACGATTTATGTTGGAATCATCGACCTTCTTGGTTTCGAAGGTATCAGTAAAAATCCAGCTAGTGCTGTAGTCTAACTAGATGAGATCACAACTGAAAGGTAAATTTCTGGGAAAGTTATTGTGCTTAAAGTTCAGAATAGCTCAATTACAAAATTCTACTCAATAACGGTTGAAAATATACTTTTTTGTTAGCTCAGTTAACGAACCAAGTTTGAGCCATTGGTACCATGTAGAATCAAAGCCGAATTACTTTTCTCTGACCCACAAATTCTACAGTCATAGAAATTTTCATATGGTTCATTACAAAGATTGGCATCCGTGTGTCAAACCATTACACTGCGGAAGTATTCTATCCATCGTTTTCATGATTTCAGGACCTTTAACGAAATTGTGTCTATATTTCTAAGCAAATCCTTTTCAGGAGAAAATATTTTTTTTTTTTACATAATTTGGTTCAATTGAAGCTTACTCGAGCTTATTTTGATGTTATGTCTCCATATTTTGTCTCCACAATTTTAACTGTCGGTTCTCCATTAAAAAATGTTCCCTTTGCCGTATGCATATCCTTTTAAAAAAATCGACCGTTCCTTAACTTTTCGTTCACTCTGTATAAAAGCTATATACTAAAAAGTAATATAGTTGAACACAAATATAAGACAACAAACAATTGTATGTACGAGATACTCGTATCTAATAATGTTTGTCCTGGGCCTCATATAATAACATAAATATACATATTTAAGATTCGAATGCGACTTACAGCATAAAAAAAATGCAATTAAGGATTGTTGTGTATAAGCTTTTTGTTTAACATCTCAAGGCAAAACTACTTAAATGGCAAATTACAATTTTTTTTTTGTTTGTTTTTGCCTAAAAGCCAAAACTATATTTATGTATACAGTCGACGAATATAAATTATCTGTGTGCTGGCAAAATTTAAAAATAAATTCGTTTACTGTAAATGGAAAATAGTTTTCATCTATATACATATAATATGCACACACACACATTGAACACAAACATCGACCCGAAGAAAAATGGGAAAATTATTTTTCTTTTTTTTGGTTTTTTAATGTCTAATGCTTTATTGAAAACATTGTGATTTATGATGAGATTTTGGATTTTTATTTAATTTTTTTTTTATTTTGTTGCTGGTTGTTTGTTTGGTGTGTGTCGATGTCTTGTGTTTTTAGTTTTGCCATATAAACGATAAAAAATAATACTATGTATCGTTATAACTAACCCATTAGCCTAGAAACTATGCCGTATTGTAAAGTATTTTTAACAACAACACCAAAAAAGCTCAGTTTACAGCATCGACGGTATATATAAGTGGAATTTCTACAGTTTTTTTTTCTGCTTATCAGATCCATATAAATCGTTTTTCATTAGTTAAAGTTTAGTAGTTTCAAGCAAAAACCATGTTTTTGGGTTTTAAATACGTTATAATATGGATTTGTGTGTCACTTGGCTTGTGTGTGATGGATCCTAAATGGGACTAATATTTTATTTTTTCGAACTATGTTTTTTGTGTCGTTATCATTGGAAGCGCTACGATGTGACATATCAATTTGGGTTGAAATATGGGTAGGCTTGTTAACAATTTAGTTTAATGTTTTGGGTTGAAACTATAAATGCTATATAGTAGCATAGTTACTAAGTGATTTTTTTAACTCGCGTGTCCTTGAAACTAATCACTTCACATACCC
Source organism: Tipula confusa (assembly GCA_963556175.1). Lineage (NCBI taxonomy): Eukaryota > Metazoa > Arthropoda > Insecta > Diptera > Tipulidae > Tipula > Tipula confusa. The sequence goes on along the minus strand of OY744475.1, from coordinate 221,142,107 downwards.
CATTAAAATCGTTTAACTGAATTAACACTTTGGCATAATCACCCATTTTATTCAATTCATTAATAAGTTGTGTTAACAAACAAAATTAAAAAAACGAAAATGGGGAAAATAACAACAACAAAAATTATCCAAACAACAATTTCTAAACAAAAATAAAAGCTTTAAATAAAAACTCCATCAAAAAATTCAATAAAACAAACAGAGCTAATGTATTTAACATAAAATACATAAATATATCTCTCATCGCTTCAAACCATTCTCAAAAACCATTAGAAATATTTGTTTATTATTCGTGAATACTTTGTGCGAGGCGGGAGGGTGGGTTGGGGTTTATATTTCTAAGCCTCTATAAACAACAATCAAAATATATTAAAATATATAAAAAAAAAAACATAAAATGTTTTCCTAAACGAATGGAATGAAAATTGGAAAGTGAAAAGTTTGGAAAAAGTTTTTTTTTTTTTTTTTTAACAGAAGGAAAATAAAATCATGACGTTTACCCAAAAATCTGAAAGAAAAGCATTTTAATTGTTTAGGAAGCTTATGTCGTATATCTTTGTTGGAAAAAATCGTTTTAAAATGGGAAAATATCGATGCAGTGCAAAAAAATTACGAAATCTGTTAAGTGCAACAAGATTGAAAAATTATATGGTTTCAAATGTTTTAAGTTGGCAAATTTAACGAATATAAAAAATTCTTCCACTCAGTCATCATGAGGTTTAATCAATTTTTTATAATCTAATTTATGTTAATTTTAAAGTTTTGTATCAAATAAAGTGTAAATAAATTAGATTTTCGGCAATCACATGACGTGTAAAATTATGATTGCCTTGTGCTAATAATAGTTAAATATTGGCCAATGGAAAACCGGACTATTTCTGTCATTACTAACTGACTTTCCCTTTCCCTACACCACAGAAAAAAAATTATCGATCGCCCGGTGTCAACGACCGGGTCAAGTCTGTCATAACTAACATTTCTCCCACTCCTTATTTGGTTTTGAGATATGTAAAACGGATGTACAGTAGTGCCCGGTATTCTAGAAGTTCCTGGTTCATCCTTGGCCTTACATTCTAATCAATCAAACAATCGTCTTTCATTCATCTTGATGACACAAGTATGACGTAAAACCGCATCCACACAATCACTTTGAACTAACAAAATATTTACAATGTTCTACCTAAAACCCCAAAAGAGTGCACATCACACACTCTAACTATATATAGTTAGAACCAACATAAATCCCAAATGAAAAACTTTATAACGAGGAACAATTTATTTTTAATTTGCTTCATGTTGTTGTTGTTCTTTGTACCAGCTAAAAATGTAGATATCACTCCCAAACACCCAATTTAAATTTTAGAAATAAAAAAAAAATTAAAATTAAAAAAATGTTAGAGGGAAAATTACCTTTTTTTGTTGTTGCTACTTTAATCCAATTACAAGAGTATGAACGTAAATAGAAAATTGTCTTACCTTTAAATGCTGCTTCGTCACTTTGTTAAAAATTCATTAATTTTTTTATTTTTATTTATCTTTTTAATTAAGAGTCGAAAGTATTTCGGTTCATCTTATTTTATGTATGTTCGAGTGTGTATATTATGTCTAAGGTGTATGATGAAGAATCTACTTTCATAATATATTCTAATGTATTTCGACAGATGAGGAAGTATGTGCATACGGAACTGTCATCAGATTTTAAATCTAACCGAATACATATCGATATACAGTATGATCTATATAAAATACTATATAATTATAAAACCAGTTAAAACCTAACTTTCAAAAGTTCGAGCAAATTATGTTGGAAAATTTATGTATATCAGTTGGAACAAATTAAAATGTCAAGTTGTCAAGAAAATATAAAAAAATATATATTCAAAAATATCATTTGCAAATTGCTCTCCAGATCATACTGTACATGTAACTTAAAAATAATAAAAAAAAAATGATATGATTCAAAAAAATGGTAGATTTTAGTATTGTAATTTTATCCCTTAAGACATTTTTTAAATTAATTAATTTACGTTTTTAATTTGAAACAAAAATTAAAAATTATTTCAAGATTAATATTTTTGAGGTTTTTTGAATGTGTGTGTATATGTATGTTTTTGCTATATTTTGTACTCAGCCCTACATATTTATATTTGCCGCATTCAAAACGAGTCGAGCAGAATAAGTACGTAGCGCAACATACGGTGTTTTCCCATAATTAGTATGTTAATGTATTCGTATAATTGGCCTGATATTTAATACGTAAAGCTGAATGTTTTATGTATATATACATATATGTAAAGTGCATAATGCTATTAATGAACATTAAATCTAATTTATTGCTTTTCTTGTTATATATATATATATATATATATATATATATATATATATATATATATATATATATATATATATATATATATATATATATATATATATATATATATATATATATATATATATATATATATATATATATATATATATATATATATAAATTTTATCAGTAATTTATGAAATAATTATGTCCTTAACATTCCTTAATATTACATTTTATATGTTTAAATTGCACATAAATTTATTGATGTGAATTTTAATTCGATTATCTTAATATTTTCTAGACTCTATTAGGATGGTATAAAAATTGATTGTGTCCATTATTTAATGATAGAAATGTTTTTAGCATAAACATAATATTAACCATAATTTACGAACAATGAATTCATTTAAGTACAGTGCACAAAGTAAATTCATCAAATTACAAGGTCCCACAACAATTACAGTTCTCAAGATAAGTTTTACTCTTGATTGATTGATTGATTGATTGATAAGACTGTGACAAATATTCCGGTTACTGCCTTGGAAAATCTAGTGCCACATACGAGACATACTAAATGTTAATATAGTACCTGGATGAATATATTTCTTGTCAAAATGGATCATCATCAATTTACTCCATCTGCCTGATTTTGGAAGCAATATTTGATGTTTTGCATCGTATTTACATATGACATATTTAGGTCGGTCTCCTACTCTCAAAATACCATCGTTATCTTAAAATGAGGCCAAGCTTCTAATTGTTGTTCTAGATGACAGCTCATGATTTGCCTTTATTGCCTTAGTATCAACTGCAAAGTTGCATCATTTATCATTTAACAGAATGATGACTTCTCATTAATTAAAATTTCAAGAACGTAAACTAGATCATCTCTTGCTACTACATTCAGCAAAACTCGTAATTATTCGTTAAGCAAGTTCACGTCATCCAAATTGTCATCATTTATCACTATGTGGGTAGTGATTTCACCAAATCCTAGCCACGGCTGACAATGCAACCACATATCATTGTTTATCAATTTTGTAGGATAAAGACCTCGCGAAGCTAGATCGGCAGGATTATTTGTCGATCTTACATGGACCAATATATATCTCGGAGTCACTGTTAGAATTTCGGAAACTCGGTTTGCAACTAATAGTTTTCATTTTGATGGGTGTGCACTATAGTATGCCAATACTACAACTGAGTCTGTTCACGATCTCATTCTCTCTATTAAGAAGTTATATTCGGCCGATATTGCCTTAAGCAATTTAGCCAGCAATAACGCTCAACACAGCTCCAATCTCGGAATATTTACAGTTTTTATAGGTACTACCCTTATTTTTACACAATAATATTTGTTATTACTCTGCCATCTATATCAATATGTCTGGTATATATATTCCACCGATCCGTAAACCATCTTGCCAGAATCGCAAAATCCGGAGAGTTTACAATTTTTGAAGCAAATAAACCTCGGAATTTTCAATTTACGGAATTCGTAAAATTCTCTGTGCAGTATTTTCCATCACGATTGTTTTTTCTGGTGGTAGTACATTATTCCGCAGCCTAGGTTTAACATCCAAAGCTCTTGGAAAATTATTTTTCAAATGATCATACTTGGAGCAAGCCATCCACGTTAATCAAATGTTTTTGACGCCTCATCGCTGGTTTCAAGGTCGATTAACAATGTACCAAATCAACTTTTGAATTGACATTTTGTGGTCGCTGTGAAATCATTTTATTTCCAGAACTTCTTCGAATGTTTCATCAGTGATTAGTAGTAAAGATGCAGGTTTGTAGAGATGATGGTAGAGGTTTTACTCTTATTGTGCATTGTAAATGTATCATGATAGTTGCTTAATATTTTTCATGTTTAGGTAATTTAAGGGTGATACGTTTTCTCACGTTAGAAGGAGTTTGTTTGGGAATCTTAATTATTTATTTCGACACGAGAGAATGCGCCGGCACTAAAATTGATTGTACCCATTTTATACACAATTTTTTGGGCAAACTTCTCATGTCTGCGACACCAGTAAACCAGCTTATAGTTAGGTTCTTTTAAAGAGAATAACCATGTTAGTCAAAGTAAGCATTTGTCAAAGTTCGGGAGGTCTTGTCCTATTGTGCCTTGCGATAATACTGCACTTACAGTGCTAAGTTGCTTGCATCACTAGTTATAATGAAATCTTGCATGAAATCTGGGTATTGGAGTACAGGGTTGCTGAGGAGAGTTTATTTTGCTAACTCGAAGCTTTTCAAGTATTCAAGATCTTTAGTATTCTTTGTTTAAATTTTTCTTAAAATCTTAGTCATGGGTTTGGCTAATTTTGCGAAATTTTTTATGAACTTTCGGTAGTATCCCAATAATCCTAAAAATGACTTTATTGATTTTTCTGCGGTTGATAGAAGGTAACCTAATTGTACTTTGAGGTTGGCTTTTTTTTTTTTTTTTTTTTGAGAATAATTTAGTCAAACTCTTGATGTATACACTTGTAAAGAAACTGAACAGACGATGATGTCGTCCATATATAGCATAGAAATATTGATCCTTGGAGTTCTCGTAAACGTTGTTTATTACTCTCAAAAAAGTACTGTGCTTGTTTTTTAGGCCAAAATGCATTTGAATGAATTCGTAATGTCCGAACTCTACATGTTTCTTATTTTCTTCAGGGCTTTCATCAATATGATGCAATTCAGATGAGATATCTAGTGTCATAAAATATTGACACTTACCTAACTTTACTTGAATATACGCAGTTGTTGTAATTAACTTTTCGTTGCCTCTTCCCAAAAGTTTCTAAAAGGTTTCTTCAAAAAGTCTCCAAAAAGTTTCTAATAATTGTATATCATATACTTGTAATAGATCATTATCTTTCTGAAGTGTTTGGCAAAGTCCCATTTTCACTTCGTCTCATACGTTATCCTGAGGTTATTAAATAAAAGTATGTAGATTTTCAAGGTATAGTTACCTTAAACTATCTTTGGATATTTATTACATCTTCCCGAAGGGTTGCGGCAATATCATAAGAGGCAACAGGCTATAATTTTGTTTCACGCTTTTTTAAAACATTTTATATCCATTATTGAATTGTTATTTTAAAAGGTCCTACTGTTTCCACCCGGATTGATATTTTCCATGTCAAAAATTTGCTAAGGCTTTCTTCTTGGGACTCCTTTATTACAACGATTTCAAGAGTTCAGGTAGTTTTTTATAAGATTATTGTAATGACCAAAGCGTTTTAATAATGCCATTGTATATTTCAAGGACTTAGTTGGAAAAAGGTGGAAATATAACTGGAATTACAATTTTAATTACGACATTTTCATGTCAATTTTGATTACGACAATCTTCAGTCTAGTTTGATGATTTAAGTATCCTCGTTGTACTTCCATTGATTGCCTAAAATTTAAACTGTTGAACTGGCTTCTTCTATAGGTACAAACAGAGTTTTTGAAAGGCAGGTCGGTCCAATAATTCAGTAAAGTTGAACCTCCACATCATTAAACCAAATCGCCTTCGTTCGAGGACGATGCTTAGTTGGTCTTTTAGATTTTTGACGTTCTCTTCGGTATTCGCACCTGATAAATAATTGACGATAGAAAACTTCAATCTCTTTTGCAAATAATTGCAAAACTTGTCAATCTTCTTTTGTTGGATATTCCTCTTCAGCATCGAACGCAGTTTGTCAAATTGCCAAAAATGCTGAACTACGGCCATAACAAATACACTGTATGGCATTAACAATGTGTACTGTATGGTTTTAATATACGCTAACAAAAAATTATTTGAGCTTTGACTACTGGCCTGTTCCACACAAGTTCCAATACAAAATTTTACAATTATATATAATGTTGAAATGCATTTTGAATTCAAATTCTAGAATAATAAATCACAACGATATCGAACTAGATAAAAATAGGATCGATTTAGCCATAAATGAGTTCGTAGAGTGTATTCAAAAGTGTTGGACGAATGCTAGTAAAATATTTTGTAAATAATAATATGTTTTTTTCCAGGCTCGTACCATATCAATAATTTGGCTCCATTGGTTTTGATCTTCCCCCACAGAATTATTATTGGATTACTAAAGTCCATTGCCTCTTGGTCTCAAAAACTTTTAATAATTTATTTTGTTTAGATAGTGATTGACCTTTTTAGATAAAATTCTCTTATGTAGTCACTTACATATTCGTTTTAGAGGAATAATTTTCTTCAAAGGTTTGTGCAACAGCAGTTTCAATACTCTGCAAAATATCTTTCATTTTTACGCTTTAAAATACCAAAATGGCAGTGGCAGCATGGCTCGATAATATTGGGAAGGAGAACTGGAAGAATCGAATATTTACCTCGAATACTTATTCGTTCCTTATTTTACAACCTATATCTACAGTTCTTCAAAATATTTCTCAAAATTATTCATTAAAAAAAAATTTAATTTTTCCAACCAAATAAACCAACACATTAGAACCAAATTGTGTACATGGTTTTATTCACAAATATTATGCATGTCCAAAACCAAAATAAACTTTTTTCAAAACTTTACGAAACAAAACAAAAAAACCAACTTTCTTCCATGCACATAAAATGCATTTGTTTTCTGTTGTCGTTAAAAGCTCCTTTTATTGTGTATACTGTGACAAAAGTTGAGAAAATATTTAACATACATGTCGGTTGTGCGGTTCCACAATTCAGTTCAACATAATGATTTTTGTAAAAGAATTCAAAAGTTTCACTATACCGGTCGGAAATCTAAGAAAAACTTTAAAAAAAAACACTTTGCTTCTATAATCGTTATATTATGTCTTCTAACATCATGTCGTATATATAATATGGTCGTTATAAGTTTGGGTCAAACCATTATCGAAACAGTTTTGCGATAATACTCTCGACGAGTATATTCAGATACGGAAAAACGGCAAAATCAAATAATTTTCATTTGCGGATAATAAAATTTTATCGATGTTGTGCCCCCCACCAAATTTTTACTGTATTGTTGTGAAACGGGTGAATCAAATAAAAAATGGAAAATTAGAAAATATATTTGGTTGGTCGTTTACTGTTGGTTTGGTCTGTTTGAAAAATATAAAAAAAAATTTTTTTTTGTTTGTTTTTCATATTCCGCCTGGTTGTATATTTTCCGCTTAAGCTTTTCAAATGAAAATTATGTGATCGATTTTTTTGGCTATTTTGTTTCGATATATATACACATACATATAAATGTGAAAAATAAAAATTGGTTATTGGTTAATATAAAAAAAAACTCTTTTCGTCTTGATGCTGCTGTTGTTGATGTTGTTGCTGCTGCTGTTGTTGTTGTTGTTGTTGTTGTAACATTTTATTTTTATTACTTTATTATATTGTTGAATTTCTTCGGTTGAATTAAGAAAGATATCTTAATAATGATGATGATATCATTTTTAAAGGGTCATTGAATTCTATTTACAAGATGGAAATTGAATTAAATTAAAAGAAAATGTTTTAAGTTGTTTGGTCGAAGTTGTCTGTGTGTGTATATATAGATGTTCTTCGTTTTTTAATTGATGTAACAATCTATTAAAATGGATTAACATTAATTTTAATTACAATTTACTGTACTGGATTAGTTGGAGTACGATTTGGAGGACACTAATTGTTATTATATTTGTAAAATTGGATACTAAATTTGGATTGGATTTTGACTGTGATTTTGGCGGAAAAATGTTTATTGGATTATTAAACAACAACAAATAGATGCTGATTTTTTTTATCAAAATCATTTTCAAATGAAACAGTTCTTTTGTCTAAATTTCAAGAAATTAGTATGGATGTCAAGTATTCAAAATAAATTGCATTACTGCATTAGCCTACATTAGAATTATCCGTTCATATTTTAACGCCGATTTGAACCGTAACAATTTTACAAAAATGGACATTACCTTTTCAAATTGAGTAATTGCTTTGTAGTTTTTGAGGTCCAATTCCAGCATACAATTAAAAGTGGTTTCTGATGATAGATTAACACAGACCTTAGGAAATTTTTCTTCAAAAAACAGATACTCTTAATTTTTTTTTTCTCGTACTCAGGGCAGTATAGAAAATCTTCTTTCTTCAGATTTTAGCATCGCTTTCCATTTTTGCGTTCAGTTTAGGTTCCAGAAATGAACATGTTCCAGAACATGTTTATGTTTTAGAACATAAACTAGATCAAAAACGGAACTCAAGCCAGAAATGGTCTTCATAAAGTTCTGGAGCAGATCTGGTTTTCCAAACATAAACTGAACTAAAACAAAACTTAAATGAGTTCTGGAAATTATAGGTTTCCAGGTCTGGATAAAAAACTAAATTTCAAAATGAACCACAAACCAGACCCCAAAATGTTCTAGATTTAACCAGAAATTAGAACAATTCGGATCTAAAAACACTACTAATACCAACTACTGATAAAATTTGTAATGATTAAACCAATATTGCAAGCAACGAAATAAACAAATTTGATCAAAACTCGGAAAAAAAGTAGTATCCTACATCAGCAACGCTATCAGTGAGCTTGCCGTGAAGATCATACCAAAAAATTATGGATTAGTGATGATACGTGGAAAGCACAATTTTGATATGTTCATTTAGTAGAATTGTTTCAAATAAAGCTTTCCATCTAAAGGTCGCGTTGTAAGAATAAATAAGTAACATACTTGAACTATATCGAGAATAATAATAGATACCACAGAAATGTTCTGTTCTTGATACAAACTGGAGTCAATAATGTAACTGAAACCAGGTCCGAAAATGTCTAAGAAAACCATATTAGAGAGTATGTGGTTCCGGAACTGGAAATAGATCAGAAAACGAAACTCGATTCAAACAAGACTAAAAAAATTAACTGGTCATAATGCGATTTTCCTTCTGGTTCACAGCACGACGGTGGGAAAATGCATTGCCAGACGCTTTAAAGCTAATGAATTGCCTAACCAATTCTCTGCTATGACACGGTTCTGCTATGAACTTATACAGGCGAAACACCATACATCATAAAATATGTTACTTCATTACAAAATTATAATTTGCAGCTCTGAAAAGCATAATTTTGGTTTCTTCTAGTATTTTGGTTTATAGCAAATTGCATCATACATGGCCCTTTTATAATTAAGATTCTTTATTGAAATATTTGCAACATTTCTGGACACGACGAGCATGCATTGCACATAATTTATTATGTGCAATTTGCGTTGACACTATTCAGAAATTCATCGAAACGTTTATAATTTTCTCTCTACATATAACTTTTAGTTTATGAAGCTTTTAGTTTATGAAGAGGAAACACCTATTATTGCACCGCTCCTGTATCTCCAAAGCCTACATTACCTTGCCGTGTGTATAAAGTCCCTTTGTTAGTATCCCTTATTTCTACAAGAGCTTTTAAATAAAAGCTTCTTTATTTCATCTTTGTTTCTTTTTGGTGAATAAGGATGTATTTTTTCAAGCTTTTTTTGGAAGCATTTAATTTGTTTGGATATTTTTAAAATATTAAAAAATATCGAGTATCTTAGTTACAAATTTAATACATTCTCTTCAAGTATCTCCATTTCCCATGAAATTCCATGCTAGAAATATTTTTCAAACAAAGGTTTTGCTCATAGCAAGAAAAAAACATTTTCAAAGCACAAATTCATATTCAAAATTCGTTCAATACTGTAGTCCAGCCATCTTTTTGTTCGCATTCCAAAACCCACGTTATCTTCACATCAATTGTCCTGTTGCTTTGCTATATATATACGTTTCAATATGTTACAGCAACGATGTTCATCTTGAATATATAATTTATAATGTTTTTGTGATTCTTGTCTTGTGCTAGCATTGAAGAGGGGGCCACAAACCATATCTCACCCAGAGTATATCCCAATAGAAAATACATTAATTTTCGTTTCCCTACATTTTTTTTTTTTGTGTATATGCCATTTTTTTTATACACTTTTGACAATTTTCATATGGTATGATAATAGATCCGCATTTTTTGTATTGTGTCGACCGAAAAACCAACTTTCTTTAGTTAACGTAATGTGAAATAAATGTGGCTGATAAAAAAAAGTTACTAACATAATTTATGATATTTTGATAGGACATGGCTGATAATAATGTGTGTTGAACTTTTTTTATGGTTGATAATTTTCCAATACAATTAAAGCTAGGGAGGTAATTAAATATGTATGTCATCTAATGGGGGGGGATATTTTTTTTAAATCCAAACCATTATATACCCTATGTGTTAATTTTCAAGACCAAAATGGTTCTCCCGAACAATTTCAATATTTCGTTAATATTTCTTCAAATTGATTGTTTTTAAAGTCTCTTTCATAGACTTTTAAGTGTATCAAAATCATTTTGGTTAAAATCATATTTTTCAAAACCGTTCGATTCTTGTTTTCCAACATCATAATTTATACCACGTTAAACCCTAAAAGAACCAGTTATATTTAATAATTTCTTTATAAATAACCATCTGATGAAAAATACAAGCAAACAAGGATTCCCTCAAAAAGTTATAGTGACAAAACGATATTATTTCCCAATGGATTAACAAATTTACCATGCTCGAATAATCGTAATCATCTCGGAATGATGTTGTAAAATTTCATTAAAACATAAAAACGAAACCACAAAACTTAAATCTACTATTTCAAAAATTAAATAGAAAATTATTTAAATAATTTTTTCCACAAAAAGCTCATTTAACGAATTTGTGTATGGTACACACCCACATAAACACACATAAAAAAAATGTTTTAGATCGGAGAAAAAAAAATCTCTGCATTAAAGTCCGCATAAACAATTTATATATTATGTTGTCTTAAATATTATGCACAGTAACGTGGATCATCTTTCATTTTAGAATACCTCTCGTCCTTCGTTCCAGCAAAAAAAAAACGAAAAATAAAATATTTGCCTTTAAAAATTCGTCTACGTATGTGAAGCGAGCTTTTATGTATATTCTCGTACACATAGAACTTTTTTTTTGTTTTCTAAATATATAAAACAAAAAACTGTACGAGTATCCATTTAAAACGTTTTGTATTACGCCATTTAAAAGCACAAGACAATTTGTTGTTGGATTTTTAAAAAGCAAATTTTGACTAGCTATGCCTGAGGTTTGATGTTCCAAATTAAATTACATTAAAATCTACACAACACTGTGATTTGATTCTTTATTTCTCTATAGCTTAGATGTGCGTAGGATCGTTATATAAGTACACCAATACCACTATTTGCGTAGTCTTAATTTGTACCTTCACTGTCGAAGTATATCGGTGGTCAAATCGAAGTGGCATCGTTTTTATTTTATACCATAAGTGGCGGAGATTCCTTAATATAAATTAAATACTTTTTTTGGGAACCCCCCGTTTTACAAAACGATTTCAATCTGGTAATACTAAAATTTCATTTACATCCAGAAGTCTAAATATTGTATATTATTTCATATGAAAGCATAATTCTATGCTAATGTAACCAACATCTCCAGTTTGCAACCGTCTATCTGATATCTGCAATGTGTTTCTGTAAAAAAAATCAATAAATGGCCAGTTCCTCTGAGGTGTGGACTCTAATAAATTGAATTAGTTATCATTTCAGGTGATTATAATAATATAATAATATAATAATATAATAATATAATAATATAATAATATAATAATATAATAATATAATAATATAATAATATAATAATATAATAATATAATAATATAATAATATAATAATATAATAATATAATAATATAATAATATAATAATATAATAATATAATAATATAATAATATAATAATATAATAATATAATAATATAATAATATAATAATATAATAATATAATAATATAATAATATAATAATATAATAATATAATAATATAATAATATAATAATATAATAATATAATAATATAATAATATAATAATATAATAATATAATAATATAATAATATAATAATATAATAATATAATAATATAATAATATAATAATATAATAATATAATAATATAATAATATAATAATATAATAATATAATAATATAATAATATAATAATATAATAATATAATAATATAATAATATAATAATATAATAATATAATAATATAATAATATAATAATATAATAATATAATAATATAATAATATAATAATATAATAATATAATAATATAATAATATAATAATATAATAATATAATAATATAATAATATAATAATATAATAATATAATAATATAATAATATAATAATATAATAATATAATAATATAATAATATAATAATATAATAATATAATAATATAATAATATAATAATATAATAATATAATAATATAATAATATAATAATATAATAATATAATAATATAATAATATAATAATATAATAATATAATAATATAATAATATAATAATATAATAATATAATAATATAATAATATAATAATATAATAATATAATAATATAATAATATAATAATATAATAATATAATAATATAATAATATAATAATATAATAATATAATAATATAATAATATAATAATATAATAATATAATAATATAATAATATAATAATATAATAATATAATAATATAATAATATAATAATATAATAATATAATAATATAATAATATAATAATATAATAATATAATAATATAATAATATAATAATATAATAATATAATAATATAATAATATAATAATATAATAATATAATAATATAATAATATAATAATATAATAATATAATAATATAATAATATAATAATATAATAATATAATAATATAATAATATAATAATATAATAATATAATAATATAATAATATAATAATATAATAATATAATAATATAATAATATAATAATATAATAATATAATAATATAATAATATAATAATATAATAATATAATAATATAATAATATAATAATATAATAATATAATAATATAATAATATAATAATATAATAATATAATAATATAATAATATAATAATATAATAATATAATAATATAATAATATAATAATATAATAATATAATAATATAATAATATAATAATATAATAATATAATAATATAATAATATAATAATATAATAATATAATAATATAATAATATAATAATATAATAATATAATAATATAATAATATAATAATATAATAATATAATAATATAATAATATAATAATATAATAATATAATAATATAATAATATAATAATATAATAATATAATAATATAATAATATAATAATATAATAATATAATAATATAATAATATAATAATATAATAATATAATAATATAATAATATAATAATATAATAATATAATAATATAATAATATAATAATATAATAATATAATAATATAATAATATAATAATATAATAATATAATAATATAATAATATAATAATATAATAATATAATAATATAATAATATAATAATATAATAATATAATAATATAATAATATAATAATATAATAATATAATAATATAATAATATAATAATATAATAATATAATAATATAATAATATAATAATATAATAATATAATAATATAATAATATAATAATATAATAATATAATAATATAATAATATAATAATATAATAATATAATAATATAATAATATAATAATATAATAATATAATAATATAATAATATAATAATATAATAATATAATAATATAATAATATAATAATATAATAATATAATAATATAATAATATAATAATATAATAATATAATAATATAATAATATAATAATATAATAATATAATAATATAATAATATAATAATATAATAATATAATAATATAATAATATAATAATATAATAATATAATAATATAATAATATAATAATATAATAATATAATAATATAATAATATAATAATATAATAATATAATAATATAATAATATAATAATATAATAATATAATAATATAATAATATAATAATATAATAATATAATAATATAATAATATAATAATATAATAATATAATAATATAATAATATAATAATATAATAATATAATAATATAATAATATAATAATATAATAATATAATAATATAATAATATAATAATATAATAATATAATAATATAATAATATAATAATATAATAATATAATAATATAATAATATAATAATATAATAATATAATAATATAATAATATAATAATATAATAATATAATAATATAATAATATAATAATATAATAATATAATAATATAATAATATAATAATATAATAATATAATAATATAATAATATAATAATATAATAATATAATAATATAATAATATAATAATATAATAATATAATAATATAATAATATAATAATATAATAATATAATAATATAATAATATAATAATATAATAATATAATAATATAATAATATAATAATATAATAATATAATAATATAATAATATAATAATATAATAATATAATAATATAATAATATAATAATATAATAATATAATAATATAATAATATAATAATATAATAATATAATAATATAATAATATAATAATATAATAATATAATAATATAATAATATAATAATATAATAATATAATAATATAATAATATAATAATATAATAATATAATAATATAATAATATAATAATATAATAATATAATAATATAATAATATAATAATATAATAATATAATAATATAATAATATAATAATATAATAATATAATAATATAATAATATAATAATATAATAATATAATAATATAATAATATAATAATATAATAATATAATAATATAATAATATAATAATATAATAATATAATAATATAATAATATAATAATATAATAATATAATAATATAATAATATAATAATATAATAATATAATAATATAATAATATAATAATATAATAATATAATAATATAATAATATAATAATATAATAATATAATAATATAATAATATAATAATATAATAATATAATAATATAATAATATAATAATATAATAATATAATAATATAATAATATAATAATATAATAATATAATAATATAATAATATAATAATATAATAATATAATAATATAATAATATAATAATATAATAATATAATAATATAATAATATAATAATATAATAATATAATAATATAATAATATAATAATATAATAATATAATAATATAATAATATAATAATATAATAATATAATAATATAATAATATAATAATATAATAATATAATAATATAATAATATAATAATATAATAATATAATAATATAATAATATAATAATATAATAATATAATAATATAATAATATAATAATATAATAATATAATAATATAATAATATAATAATATAATAATATAATAATATAATAATATAATAATATAATAATATAATAATATAATAATATAATAATATAATAATATAATAATATAATAATATAATAATATAATAATATAATAATATAATAATATAATAATATAATAATATAATAATATAATAATATAATAATATAATAATATAATAATATAATAATATAATAATATAATAATATAATAATATAATAATATAATAATATAATAATATAATAATATAATAATATAATAATATAATAATATAATAATATAATAATATAATAATATAATAATATAATAATATAATAATATAATAATATAATAATATAATAATATAATAATATAATAATATAATAATATAATAATATAATAATATAATAATATAATAATATAATAATATAATAATATAATAATATAATAATATAATAATATAATAATATAATAATATAATAATATAATAATATAATAATATAATAATATAATAATATAATAATATAATAATATAATAATATAATAATATAATAATATAATAATATAATAATATAATAATATAATAATATAATAATATAATAATATAATAATATAATAATATAATAATATAATAATATAATAATATAATAATATAATAATATAATAATATAATAATATAATAATATAATAATATAATAATATAATAATATAATAATATAATAATATAATAATATAATAATATAATAATATAATAATATAATAATATAATAATATAATAATATAATAATATAATAATATAATAATATAATAATATAATAATATAATAATATAATAATATAATAATATAATAATATAATAATATAATAATATAATAATATAATAATATAATAATATAATAATATAATAATATAATAATATAATAATATAATAATATAATAATATAATAATATAATAATATAATAATATAATAATATAATAATATAATAATATAATAATATAATAATATAATAATATAATAATATAATAATATAATAATATAATAATATAATAATATAATAATATAATAATATAATAATATAATAATATAATAATATAATAATATAATAATATAATAATATAATAATATAATAATATAATAATATAATAATATAATAATATAATAATATAATAATATAATAATATAATAATATAATAATATAATAATATAATAATATAATAATATAATAATATAATAATATAATAATATAATAATATAATAATATAATAATATAATAATATAATAATATAATAATATAATAATATAATAATATAATAATATAATAATATAATAATATAATAATATAATAATATAATAATATAATAATATAATAATATAATAATATAATAATATAATAATATAATAATATAATAATATAATAATATAATAATATAATAATATAATAATATAATAATATAATAATATAATAATATAATAATATAATAATATAATAATATAATAATATAATAATATAATAATATAATAATATAATAATATAATAATATAATAATATAATAATATAATAATATAATAATATAATAATATAATAATATAATAATATAATAATATAATAATATAATAATATAATAATATAATAATATAATAATATAATAATATAATAATATAATAATATAATAATATAATAATATAATAATATAATAATATAATAATATAATAATATAATAATATAATAATATAATAATATAATAATATAATAATATAATAATATAATAATATAATAATATAATAATATAATAATATAATAATATAATAATATAATAATATAATAATATAATAATATAATAATATAATAATATAATAATATAATAATATAATAATATAATAATATAATAATATAATAATATAATAATATAATAATATAATAATATAATAATATAATAATATAATAATATAATAATATAATAATATAATAATATAATAATATAATAATATAATAATATAATAATATAATAATATAATAATATAATAATATAATAATATAATAATATAATAATATAATAATATAATAATATAATAATATAATAATATAATAATATAATAATATAATAATATAATAATATAATAATATAATAATATAATAATATAATAATATAATAATATAATAATATAATAATATAATAATATAATAATATAATAATATAATAATATAATAATATAATAATATAATAATATAATAATATAATAATATAATAATATAATAATATAATAATATAATAATATAATAATATAATAATATAATAATATAATAAATATCATAGAATTTGTGATGAAAACGACTTTAATTTTAGCGCCAATTAGTCCAATAATCAATATTCAGCAATGGATGGCAACAATACGCCAATAAATAAAATCATTGTGTTTAAAAAGTTTAGAAACTGTAATGTGACTTAGATGGCTAGAGGTAATCTTGTAATTCCTAATAATCCTTTATTCCATTTTATAGTTAAGGTGATATAATATATCTACAAAAATCCCGTATTTGGATTCCGGAGTTGAATTCCCCAGTATTATGAAAATGCTTTGGAAACAGTCTCGGGGTAGACGAACATTTTTTTTTATTGGTGGTGTAGTTCACATTAGCAATATTTCTTTTAAGAAACCAAAAAAGAGAGCAAGCGGAACACGGATGGTGTGTGTTGGTGAAACATGCATTTGTTTCTAGAAAACCTCCAACTTTGATTTTACAGTGTCAGTCTCCATTGTCACCTCACTAAAATTTGCTCGTTGATTTGGTTCATATACGTTCTTTGACATTTTCTATTGGTTTTCAAACACATGAAAACAGCAATGACAGTTGAAAAAAATTTTCACTGCTAGATGTCTGAAAAATGTTTCAGAAGTACAGTAAACTGAGCTCAATTTCTTCCTTTACATAAAAGTTTTTGCTTTCTCAGAAGCAGAAGACCTCAATTGATTCTTAAACTTCAATCCCCGGTTAACCTCAATTGTTGTTTGTGGCGATCCAGTCTAAAACTAAAAAGTAAGATGGCCACCGTTCGGTTCAATCACATCTTCCACAACATCGTCAGTATTTCTCAATTTAAATATTCAACAAACTTTTAAATGTAAAAGAAACAACAGCTTCACGTAACCAGAATATACTAACAGTATATAAATAATTTAACACCAAAATTAAATGAAATAAGCGTTAAACATTTAATTGCGGTTTAAACCAAAGTCTTTTTTGTGCCTTAATTGAAAAATTGTATTCCAGTAAACAACGCAAATTGAGGTATTAGTGTATATATTATATTATACATAATGTAAACAGATATATATATATATATATATATATATATATATATATATATATATATATATATATATATATATATATATATATATATATATATATATTTTGTCTTGTGTACATCGTCGACTCGTATTTCGACATAAGTAAAATTACATAATGAAATATTTTTCCCATCTTCTCTTAATACAACACCCGAGCTTTTCGTTTTTTTTTTGGATCTTATGTTGCTGTGCTTAAATTTTTGTTTAAAGTGAACTAAACCAAACCAAAAATATATAATAAACGGAAATGGATAATGAGAAAAACATATTATTATTATTATTATTGGTGTTATTAGTGTTATTATTGTTATTGTTATTGTTACGGCTTTGAAGCAAAAAAAATACGGAAAAAGCTCTACAAGATATATAGAAATAATTTTAAATTTGCCAAACATTATAATTAAGTTAAATTTATATGAAAAAAAATTTTAAAGCGCCAATTGGATTACGTATACGATGTTTTGGTTTGAACGGATATGTGCATGACCAGATTCGCATGAAAAACTGTCGTAAATATTTTCTACGTTTTTCTTAAGAAATTTTGCTCGTTATTTTTAAGAAAAGAGGTCAAATTTCTTTGTGTATATTGCAAAATATGGGCAAAAAAGTTCGCTTTTAATATGATTTCAAATGGCAGTTAATTCACTAATTATGGGCGTAAGGTGAGTATTATTGGGCTAAAGTATGATTAAGGTAATTCTAGGTTGCCAAACTTACGTAAAACAATTCGTTATTTCTTTCTATAGCCTTGTGTATATTACAAAATTAATATGAGTAGATTTTCTAAAGCTTTGTCTACTTTCAAACCGAAATTTCCTTTACTGCAGAGTACAAATTTGTTGTGGAAGAATTAGATTTATCTTTTCAATTATTGGTTTAAGCTTTTTGGAACTATTTTTTCAAAATTTTAGTCATCAGTGGTTCAAGCACAGTTCTTTAGGCATCACATCCGGGACTTTAAAGAACATATTTAAGTCTGAAAGTTCAAACAAGATGTCCAGGTTACGAATATATATTGATTCAATGTCTGTAATATAGCTGCATAAGTAGCAGCTGATTTTTTGACATAGATATTAAATGGATTGAGTCCAACGAGGGCTTCAATTGCCACCATAGGATGCGTGCGCATAGTGTAAGATAGCTAGTTGAAGTTAAACTTGTTCATAATAACTTTCTGCTGTACCTTAGGCCACTAAACTATGACCCCATAAGTTAAAATTGCCTTCATTATCATGATGTACATCCAGTAAATATTTTTAGAGCTGAGGCCGTAAGTCCTGCTGAACATACATCGACAAGCCCACATGGCTCTGACCCCGCGTTTACAAGTTGAGTTAATATGAGAATTCCAATTCAGATTCTAATCTACGATAACCCTCAGATATGGAACTTCGTTGGAGTATCCAACAGTGATATCACTTAGAACAACTTAACCAAGGTTCAATTTACGTTTTTTGGTAAAGCGCGCAGGACTGTTTAGGCTGTTTTTAGAAAGGCCGTATTTAATGCACTAATTTGAAAAAACAAGCAAGATGTATTGTAAGCTGGTAGACATCGTTCATTCATGCCCGCCAGAGACTTTGATAACCAGATCATCCGGATAACAAAAGGCGTCATAACCGAGTAAATGGAGCTCACCAAGTAACTTGTGGATCACTAGTGATCAAAGTAAAAGTGACATAACATCGCCTTGCGGGTACACCTTTACTGTCGTAAGCGTGATTGACTCATTTCTTAGTTTGGATATAATCTTCCTACTATCTAAAATGGAACTAATCCAGTGGTTAGTCGGATCATCAATCCCTCTACGCCTGATTGCTCTAGCAATTGAGATCTGATTTTGTCAAAAGCTCCCTCAATATTCAAAAAAGCGCACAGAGCAATTCTTTTCGAATGGTAGGCCACTTCAACCTTAGTGACAAGTAGATTCAGCGCACACTCTGTGGGTTTATTTTTTTTATATAGGCAAATAGATCAGCATTTAGAGGTCCGCTTACATTTAACCAGTCTCTGATATGAAGATCTACCAGTTGTTCCACAGTTTTGAGAATGAACGATGTAGGGCTGATAGGTTGAAACGACTAAGGGAGTTTACTTGGCCGATTGGCAAGCTTTGAATTGGCTCCAAAACTGTGGTATGTGCCCCAAATTGAAGTTAGTTTTAATTAAGGCTACTATAACAGAGGTAATCAAGTCCAAGCCCCTTTTAAGAAAGACTAAAAAGATTTCAACCCCGCTTGGAGCCTTGAACGGCTGAAAGGTGTTAATGACCCATTAGGCTTTTTCCGGAGTAAACATTTTACCTCATAAACTATTAGTCCAACCCGCATTTGCACCCATATGTGTACCAAATATGGGGTTAGTAATTGTATTTGTGTCGCAAACAATGCACATCATTAAGTAAGCAAGCTGCAGTTTCTAGGTTACTTATTAAACTCAGAGATGTTGGCCGCATGTCCACTTTGACGAATAAAATATCCCGGTATCCATTATAAAATTAGGGTTGCTAATATCCATTAGTAAAATTAGGGTTGCGAAGCTCTTCTACCTGTATGATCACTCCTGGTTTATCGAACCTGATGTGTAAGTGGTCTGTCAAAGAAGCTTTAAAGAGTGAATTCTAACACCTCTTGCCGAATCATGTTGATGAAAGTTGAGTTAGACCCTTTATTTTAAATCTCTATGTGACTACTAAAAAGATATTTTAAAAGGAACTCACCTCTTCTATTTGTGTCGCTGCTTCCCCAAATGATGTGATCTGAATTTAAGTCACAGCCTATGATGAACTGTTTATTATTTTGGTTGCAGTAACCCACCAGATCCTGATCAACTATAGATGGAACACTTATCGAGACACCAGGGAAGTATATGAAGGCTCACACTGTCTCCTGCACTCCTCTGCCAGTCGGTACTTCCAGGATTACTGCCACCAAATCCTGATATTCCTGCAAACAAACCCAGAATGATAAACTCTGGAATTGGAAGAACGTTGTTATTGCTGTTCTGGGAACTTTTTCCCTGCGATCATAAAACTTGCAGGTTAGTTCTCACTTTTTCTTTTAATTCTGGAAAATTTACCTGGTCAAATGTTAAGCTTATCAAGCTTTTCACTTGTTATTTTAATTTGGTTGGCTCTTTGATTCTTCTTGTCTTTTGGGTCCTTTTTTCGCCTTCCTCAGTGGATAATCAGGTATTTGTCATAAGTAGGAATACAATACCTAACTATCTGTTGATAAATTTATGTTTCCCTTTTTTTAAGGTGAATTTAAGACAAGTACATAATTTATTTTTCCCTGGTGGTGCTTTGCCGTGGTTTGCAAATGTTTGGCAGTTAGTGTTTCTGATCATTCAATAAATAAACGTGAATCGAATTGCCTTTCTGACGTGTAGTTATTCGTCGAGGTATATTGAATTTTGTAATCAAATTCGACAATAATGATGATGCCAGTTATCGAACCGATTCATTACAAGAAATCGATCATGATGAGTTCGATAATAAACTAAAACCCCCGTCTAGGTTATCCATTCTTGGTCTTTTAGCGGAAAACCTAAATAAGTAGTTTGTGGTCATTGTTGACATACAATTCTCTGCGTACAAACAGGTGTCAAAAGTGTGACGACTATTTTCTTGGAAAAAATCAAGTGGATTCTCAGTTTTAGATATCAACATATACATTTTTTTGATTTACAACTAAAACAAATTGTAAAAAATTCCACACCTCGAATCAAAGTACTTAATCATTTAACTGATAAAAACTAAAAAAATTCACCACCAGATGCCGTTTACCAGATAATATAAAATAATTTATTTATTAAAAGAAAAAAAAATCAAATTCAAATCATAGGACCTATCCACCCAACATTTTCAATAAAATATTGTTTTCCCTATATAAAAGCTCAGCTTTAATCTTAAAATACGGATAATAATATAAAATAAATGTTCGTGGTGCTGATATTTTTATTTCCAAACTTTATTACTAACAACATCACAAATACAAAAAAAAATAAATACCATCCCCAGAATTGAAATCAGGAAAGAACAAAAATATCTAAATATTTTCCAAACCTTAAAGGCATTCATTCATCTCTTAAATTTATACACATTACGAGTATATGCGTACGATAATAATATAAAAGATAATACGGCATGAAAGCTTCCCGTATCGTTAGAAAATTTTAAAGAAATAAAAAAGAAAATTCTTTATTGCGAATATATTCTGTGGAATATGTAAATTTTTATGTGTTAGAATATATTTAAATATTAAACCGTAAACTACACAAAAAAAAACTAACCGTACCGCCAACAATCTTATTCTTGTTTATCTTTTGGTAAAAAATTCGAATGGAATAAGGTGGCTAACAAGGAAAAACAGGTAACTACTTTATGTCCATCTATATTCCTTTCTTTTACATAAGAAGAATTATTTCGATTCAGAGAGATTAAATTTAAAATTATTATAGGCTGAATAGTGAACCTGATATATGAAAGGTAAAAAATTTATTTCAAAACCTTTGTCAGGTTCTTTTTTCTCACGAACTCAGGGTGAGTATACTTGATATTAAACAATCGAGCCTCACAACAACGACTCTTTTTATGAACAAAAATGGCATAAGAGTTTTTGGAATCACTCAAATTCATACTTAGACTTAAAAATATTAAGTGCTAGTAGATAATTTGAGTTGGCTATCATTTCAAATATTTAACATTTCAAATATTAGACAATGACAGTATCTACTTATTGAATATTTGAATGACTCCTCTCTGACAATTACTTTTTGATAAATTAGGATATGTTGTTAAGAAACTTATAAGTGCCATTGAGGTTTAGCCATTCCTGTTTTGTGGTTCAAGTAGCCAGTAACAAGAAGACCACCAATGCATCAGCAGTCAATCAGAATTACGTAAATTTTCACGGAAATAAGAGAAGAGTCGAAAAATAGTCAGAATAGCTATAGAAAAAGCTTCAGAAAAAGCATTCTTAATGATATAACGGGATATTTAACTTTTATTGTCATGTTTGGCAAAGAATTTTTTTGAAAGCTTCCGATTTTTTTTTTTTTTTTTTGCAAATATTTGTTGATAATAATTCCATGGATTACTTTGATTTGGAATCGTTGTCCAAATTGATTTAAAAACAGATCGTTTAAGAGCTAGGCCTTTTCCAAATGTCACAGTAAATGGAATTATTATCGATTCAAAGCCCAACAAAATGACATTCAATGAAAAAATCAACAATATCCGGATAATGAAAGCTTTCAAACTAAACCAGATGTAAACCAACCAACACGATAAAACCCCAAACATTTTATCATTTCGGATCGATTAATCAAGCTTTCCGATAAATTTAGAACACAATCGTTTGTAAAAAAATGAAATAAAAAACCAATCGATAAAATAATTAATTGATTGAAAATCTAATAATTTAATTTTCGATATTGAGCACAGCAATCAAACAGCAAACATACACATATACAAAGACTATACTGGTCTAATGAATTGTGAAAATCGAGAATTCAATAATGAAAATCAATTTAAAATCGATTTGTTGTTTTATATAAAAATCAAATCATTTGTAAAGCAATTTTATTTGTGTAATTTTTTTGGTGTAAAGCTTTATAAATTTGCGCAATTAAAATTTGGGAATTTATTGTACAACGATTCCGTTACAAAATTTATCACCCGGTGTAAAATCAAAATGTACAAGGTATTGATTCGGAAAATGCATAAATATTTTTTTTTTTTATTTATTTATAATAAAAAGTTGTTGGCAACACTAAACTATTGTTAAAAAAAGTTTTGCTGTACATTGAAAAGCTTGAATTGAATTATATCCCAAAACTAAAGGCAACAAAAAAAATTGTGAAACGAGCTTTCGATTCGTTTGCCAAAAAAAAAATGTTTCCTCATTTCATTAAAAAACATACAACAGCCGTACACCATCATCGCGGCGAGGTTCATTAAAATAAATCAGTTTCCTGTTTACTGTAACATTAGTACATAATACTATGTATACGTAAAGAAAACACAGTGTTCGGTGTAGAGTACGATATACATTGTACATAACTAGGAGATAAATGTAAATTTTAAACAACAAATATAGTGGAAATAACACCAACAATAGTAATGGATATAAATAGTAAATACTAAATAAAAATAATAATAAGTACATTATATAGCAACAGCACGTTAAGGTTATATTTTTTCACTGTACACACGGCTATATATATATACCGAACTAACGAAATAAATGAAAAAGAAAAACAATTTTCTTGTGCTGCTGCATTAAGAACACTGCAATGATAAATTGCAGCTGGAGGTTTTTATTTTGCCATCTCTTTTGTTTGGATGCAATTTCTACGATATTTCTACTGTCTGTATTTTGAAATATATAGAATGTTTTTTTGATTGTAATTGATAAGGATTATAAATATTATTTCAACGTTAAATCAACTTTTGTATACGGTAATTAGGTTAATTACTCGTAGTTGCTTTGTACCGTGGTCATATCAAAGTTCATAAGTTAATTAGTGATGTTTTTTACTCTTTCACACTATGAGGGCATTGTCAGATTTTCAAAAGCTTTTAGTGTTGATGGTATTTACAATTAATTAAAGTCACAATCAAGTTTAGATATTTACCGACAAAATATGGTAAGAAGGACCAACTGGGCTTTTAAATCATAAAAGCGGTGTACTATTTGGCATCAGAGGAATTATTATTAACTTTATTGCAATAATTAAAATCATCCAACAGCTTTTGAAACAAAACTAAAAAATTTTTAAACAAAAAACTAGTTATATAGTAAAATTTTAAAGCTCTAAATTAAATTTAAAATTTTAAATTCATTTTAAAACATTTAACATTTAAATAAATCATATTTTGGAAAAGCTCAAAAAATTACACTTTAAAATATTTTAAAATTAAGCTCTAACTATTTATTTAAGCCATCATTATGCAATCCTCTAAATTGGAGAATACATTTTATCACTCTAGTTACATAAGAACTTGTAAACGGTCGTACAGTAATAGTTAAAATATTTGTACATTTTGAAAAAATCTTTTTGTGGTATTGGTCATAAAACTCTTAATTGAATTGATTTGTAATTTTTAATTAACTTTTTAAAAAATGTAATTTGTATTAATTTTAAAGTTTTGTGCCAAATAAAGTGTATATACATTAGATTTTTGCCAATTACATGACGTTTTGGTCATAAAACGGTTAATTAAATTGATTTGCAAAATTTAATCAATTTTCTTAAAAAGAAATTTATTTTGTGTCAATTCAATAATACAATTAGTAAATTTTACCGGCATTAAGGTATTTTATAGATTACTGTTGAATGGTAGCAGTCTGGTGTTGCTGATAATAAACGTCAGAATACAAAGCAGTTCAGTAAAATTGTGATTGTCTTGCGCTAATGAAAGTTAAACATTGGCCACCGATAAACCGGACAAATTTTGTCATTACTAAGGAACCTTTCTTTTCCCTACACCATAAAAAAAATACTAATTATCAATCGATTAGGCGACAGTAACCAGGTCGAGTCTTTTTTAACTAACATTTCTTCCACACCTTCGGCATTCCAGAAGTTCCTGGTTCGTGCTTGGCAGTACACTTTAATCAATGAGCCAATCAATCAATTTTCAAAAAATTATTTTTGTCCATAGAAATCAGGAAATCATCCCTTGCCTGATTTACATGAATTACTTAAAATAAAATTATTGCATTGTAATTTTTTGAGTGACAAAAAAATAAAACAGGCACAAACATGGTAATCTAAATATTGGCAAAAGTGACATCCTTTGATAAGCGCAGCTAAAGAGTTAAAAACTATTTTTAGTTTAAGGTGGCTATTGAAGTGCCCTAAAAGAAAGGAGCACAATATGTCAATTACAGAAATATCAAAGCTTTCACTAACCAAATTCGGGTCTACGGTGCCAATTAAGACGGAATGCGAAGTTTATCAATAATATTGTACGTTTTTCCGGAAATAATTTTTATATGTGGTTTTTTATCTAAAGATGAACACCATTCGATATCGATGTAGAGAGTATTGATGAAAACATTCTATCGACTGTCACAGGATTAACATTTATAAAATAAAAATAACATCACTATCATTATTGCTATAACCTAGTGTTACACGACTTGTAACAGATTTGTTAAAACATGGGGCAAAACACTTAGCTTTGTTCTAAATCTAAAGATATCAAAATCCGGAACATGATGATTAGGGCATAAAAACTTCCATGGTTAATGGGACATGAAAGCTTTTAGTTTAAATCAAAAATCATAAGTTTCTCAAATCCAGGAAAAATAATATGAGTCCATAAAAACTAATGAAAACTTTGTCAGTTTTTCCAGCAACTGAATGTATTCAAAGTACGAAAGTTTTTTCAGGATTTTATAGGTTTTTCATTGATCTGTAGTTTAGTGTATTGTATAACACTTTTTATTGCACCTAATCGTATAGCTTGGTTTATTTAAAACAATTTCAATAAGTGATTCTCTGACGCATTCTAAAAACATGACTACCCTCTACGAGAAAGAAGAATAACCAGAATAAAAATGCAAGACGATAACTTCTACACACTTACTAGTTCATCAACAAACTTTAACTCACTAAGAAGATAATTACATCTTTGATGCTTGCAAGTTTACAATAAAAATATTTTCAGAAGGAATTTCACTTACGTGTGAAAATTTAGATTAACTTAGTAAAGTTTTAGTTAAGGGCAAAGCATGCGAAAAAGATAATTTCATATCCAAGAAATTATGTTCATCTACTAGATTATGTAATTATTTGTAATCATAATGGCAAACTCTTTCTAACAGATCATGCATCTCATCAACATCCAAATTAATAGCAACATGAAACATTTTAAGAGAATTAAATGCACAATTTTTTTTAACATCTAAGGTTACCAACTAGCAAATTACTTACATAATTTTCTGTAGATCTAATTTCACACATAATTTGTATACGTTAACCAAACCGGCAAGAAATATTTACACTAACTTTTAATTAAATTGAAATGGCAACACAGGTATTTTTCCAATTGTGATCACCTCTAGAAATAACACGGTTAAGAAACTTTTCTTGCCAAATTGCTTGTGTGGTACGTAGCGCAATTTTGCTGAAAATACACATCGTCCACATCAATATCTTCCAATTCCGGCCATAAAATATCACAAATTTCAAAGATCGACGAGGAATCGACAAACCTGGGTTTTCTTCTACACTACGGGCTACAGCAGTAATATTCTCAGTTGTTCTTGAGCGACGCACACGGTTTCGATTCTTCACATCACTAACTTGTCCTAACAGCTCAAATTTGTCCACCAGTTTCACTATTGACGGCCAAGAAGGTGCTTAACGACGACCGTGATTTAGTTTTTCAAACTGTGACAAAATTTTCACCATTTTTGTAGTAAATTTTTACAATTTCAATGCGTTGTTGAAGTATGTTCGTACTATTTTAAGTAATGGTGTAGTTTTTACTTGCTAAATGTCAAATGATGACAGCTTCAATGACAGCATTGACAGCTGCCAAATATATATATATATATATATATATATATATATATATATATATATATAGCCCTTGCGGGATAGCTTTGTCTGCCCAAGAAGTACCTTTTTCAGCAGACAATGCTGTCCCGAATAATTTTCCTCGCTTTTTCTTTAATTTTTTTGTAAATGTTACGCCAATTCTGTATAGCATCCTAATCGAAGTCAGTGTATTTTATTTGCATATCTATTTGCAGCTTTAAAATATTTATTATTATATAAAATTATTCACTATAAGCACAGTTGTTTTGCATTTTAAACTTACCAAGATTTTAATTTCTGAACTCTTTAGACCTCTTTAGACCTCTTTTAACTGTGGGCATAGAGCTTCTCAATAAGTTCTGTCTAAATTTGTGGGTTGCCTGCTATTTACCGACATATTCTTCATAGACACAAATATTTGTTTTTAAATATTCAATGTCGCCTTCTATCTTAATGTCAATTATGTCTGCAGTATGTAAATAGATAAATATATTAGTAATATAATCATATGGTAAGAAATTATAATGCAGAATAATACCTACATATAAGTATATGTATACCTAGATTTGTTATTTCACTATCGAAAAATGTGGTTGTTGAGCTAGTAGTGGATGATTTACTTCTTCTCTAAATAACTCCAGCATGATTTAGCTGACTTCTATAATTATATGATAACTATTGTATAGTTTTCTGTGGGCAATTATAGATCCTGTGGATGGAATATAATAAGTTTCTGCAACTTCTAGTGGGAAAACATCAACAATTTTCAGTGACAGTTTAATAAAATCTGTTTAACCTAATAGTTTAATTTTTTTAATTTAAATTTTTGCCTTACAATTGAGATCGTTTTGAGTTCAATATTTTTCAATGGCATTAGTAATGACGATGTATTTAATTTTTTGGTCAATCTGGTACAATGGCCTTTTAAAGTTGCAGTAATATCGTGAAATATTTAAAATATTTGGTAAAGAAAGAATTATGAACATACTAATTCATCAATGCTAACATGATTACACATCTAGTAAAATTCATTCTGGTTCTTTTTCTATAAAAGTTAATGAGTTGCCATTCAACTCCTCGTTTCGTAAATCAATATCGCTACGAATTGCAATGGGCTAAAAATCAATAGGCGCTATCTTGATGTCAAATTCTATTAGAATGAACCAATTTGCTATGAATTGAAAATATCAAATGAAATTTTGCATTCAGTATTAGCATCTAAAATCATAATGGGTCCTTCATTTAGAATTATAACTATACATTATAGTGTAGCTATAACACCTAGTTTAATATAAACTAAATCAATGCAACTATACCTGAATAACGTGATGATATCCTAACTCATCAATATGATGGATAATGACCATTTTCTTCAAAGATTAAAACGAAAGCGACAACACAGTGCAGGTATTGCTAGACATTTTGCTTATTTTAAAAAGCAAAATATTAATTTTACATTAAAAATGAAAATTCTTAAATTGTAAGCATACCTAAAATTTACAATAAAAAAATTAAATTCACTACTTGGTTTTATAATAGTAGGCTATGCAAATTATCTATTGTTTAAACATTTGTGAGGTATAAAAACTATTATGAAAAATTAGATTTATATATATTAGTGTGCATTATAGTTTATTAAAATTGTGATTGAAACCAAAATATAAAAATGGTTTTTGTATGATTTTTGAATGGTATACTATTACAAAACCAAAAGGAAAAATTCGGTTTTTATAATAGAAAGTTTTAATTTTAGTAATATGTTTTACTTTTCAAACTTACATTATATTTATTTTTTAATATATTCACTTTAAGTTTTAATTGTTTAAATTTTAATAAAATATATAATAACTATGGCCAAGTAGCTAAATATTGCTTCAGGCTGCTCATACCAAATCACCATTGATTATGCTCGAATATACAATACGAACTGTATGAATAATATATTCTTTTTTTTTACCGGTAATCGATTGTTTTTACAATTAACCAAAACCAATAACATCATATATAAAAATCAAAGCCGTCTTTAATTTATTTTCAGATTAAAGACATCAGATTATGATCAAATTTATTAAAGTTTCATATGATTATTCCAATCATATTGGTAAAATTGTCAGATTTATTCATTTTAAGATAAAATTTAATATGTTCTGATAGTTACTTGTAAATATAACATAATTTTATTATATATCTTATCATTGGTTTGTGTAATCATATATTTTGAACCGCAGCCAGAGATATTGTTTGGACATAAACATTTAATGAAAAACTAAAACAATCAGAACAATTATCAAAAAAAGCAGAACTGAAATCGATAAAGACAACCAAACACCTACCGCTTACATTTATACAAATTAAAGTAATGAGGAAAAATACTTCAAAGATAGCTCAATGCCGAAAGCTTTAGTCATACCCAACATCCTGCGGACGTGGTAATACACAGAAATACTGTTACAACATGCATCATCTAAAAAAATATAACATCCTCCAAATTACCGTAGACGTAAAGTATCTAAAAAGTTACAAACAACTATTGGTTTGTTGGTACAACAGACCAATAGAATAATCAAAGTCAAAAACCAACCTAAGAGGTAACGTTGCATAGGCATAAATCGCTAAACATCTAAAACTAGCAACAAAAGTTAATAACGCTGGCCAAGTTTATATGGATTTCATCAAAACCGGAAAAGCCTAAGATAAAATACTTGAATAGCACACACTGAGATCAATAAACTAATATTTGACCAATTGATACTCTCGATGGAAAGCAACAAAATCGAGCAGGTGACCAACAAATTTGACAGCACCTATTAAAATTGCCGATGGTAGTTAGGCTTGCAGCCGTAAACAAAAAGATTAGTAAATAAAAAATTTAAATTCAAAAAAAGCTCCACGAGCGATACAGAGCGATACATAAACTTCCACATATAATCAATGCAGCGTTTATATTAAGATACCTTCCAAAGCAATGAAAGGTAGCAACATCGAAATTAGTTCGTATCAAAAAATAAAAATTGCAGCAAACCGTTACATTTGGTAACAATTCGAAATATTTTGTAACGAAACACAATTCCCAATTTGTAACCAATTTTAATCTAAATGAGTACCATACCTTGTCCGTTAATCAAATATTAAGTAAATTTATACTTTGCACCAGTTCAAGGCAAAAAAAAAATCACTCTTGCAAAAAGCTTTGAAATAATAAAAAAATTAGTTTTCAATTTTTTTTTATAAAACACTTATGATAATCTTTGAACTTAACTTGTAATACTATACGATGAT
This sequence comes from Tipula confusa, assembly GCA_963556175.1. Lineage (NCBI taxonomy): Eukaryota > Metazoa > Arthropoda > Insecta > Diptera > Tipulidae > Tipula > Tipula confusa. The sequence goes on along the minus strand of OY744475.1, from coordinate 221,110,324 downwards.
AATAAATCTTTACCATCTTTGTCGTCATCGTTTTTTTTTTTTTTTTTTTTTTGTGCAAACTGAGCTTTGAGTTAGCAAAAAAGAAATTGGTTATTTGTAGTACTTCCGTATATACTTTCATTGTATCCAAAAAACGTATTCTGCACGAAAGACATGATCTAAACCAAACGACAAGATGAAAACTTTTCACTTAAATACATGAGAAAAAAGTTTTCTTTATTTATAAGTTTTTAGTATAACGACGAGCTTTTCGTTTTGTTTTTTAAATTTTTTGCAAATTTTTTATTTTTTTGTGCTGAGCATGAATTTTATATTGTTTGTCTATGTCGTCGATGTTGCTATTATTATTATTATTGGGTATTCAATTATATTCATCGTCTTGGTGCTGTGGTACATCATTCCAAGTCCAACTATATACCGTAAATGTATACAAAGTAGTACGACACTATATAGCTTACACTATTGTTGTAATTTTTCATTTTTTAATTTTTTTTATATTTGAATACATTTCATTTTGTATTCCTCGTGGGTATGGTTCAGACGAGATGTTCGGGAATTAATAGTTTCGTCACGAATTTATGGAAAATAAGTAATTATTTATATTGGCACATATTGATATGTCTTAGAACATAATTTTATTTTAATAGTTTTGGAAAATATTATAAAGTTATAATTTAAATTGATATATTTGTTTGAATTAAGCTCGCGTATAGGAGGATAAAAGCTCGGTAGATTACGTGATTTAAAATATAAGTTAGCGAAAGTAAAGGCTCAATAAGTCACTCAATATTAATCATTATATCATCTTTCAATTTCGTACAACTGTTGAAATTCTCTAATTAAATTTGCAGATAATAAATAAAAAAACCAATTTAGATAACATTAATTTGTTAATTTTACCCAAATATTGTCTTAGATGAGTTCATAAGATGTTCTATACACTTTCGTTAGCAATACAATCAAAAAACCATTTCTGTAACCTATAAATTGCTTCAACATTTTCTTATTTAATTCTTTATATAATTAGCATCTTACACAATATGTAACTCTCATATTCACAGATGAAAATTAGTTTTACGCTCTTCATCCCCCCACATTTTCTTTACTATCTGATTTTAAATTTAAAAATAATTTACAAATAAAAATGAAATGAAAAAAAAAATTAGCTTTTTGTTCATTGAAAAGTTTCTTTCCATTTTATTTGGATTAAAGCGATTTAAAAAGGAGTAACGGGTAGGTTTGGGTAAGGAAAAAAAGGGTTAAATTAAATTCTTTTTTATGTTTTCTTTCGAAACAACATGAATCGTCTCTAGATGAGATTATTACGTTTTTTTTGTTCCTATTTCTGTTTTAATATCAAAAGGTATTAAAGAAGCATAAAGCTTTTTTAACATTTATATTTTGCGCAAGCAGAACAAGAAAAGCAATTTATTTAAATCAACAAATTATTTTTTTTTATATATTTTAAGAACTTACAATTTGTAAATGTATATATAAACGTATTAAAATTATATTGAGAATGGCCAAGTGTTTTTCATAGATATAAGAATTTTCCTAGACAAAAGCTCATAAAATATAAAGTATTTGTTTGAGTCGCGTCTGTCAACATAATACTCTTGCTCGGGTGTCAATTATCCATATTGAGTATTAAAGCCAAGCCAACCTACATTAAAACTGTAAAACCAGCCTAATGAAAAATGTATTGTTCCCCATTAAATAACGAATTTTTCAGATTGTTCGTTAAATTTTATCGGAATTTATTATTATATACAAATAAAAGCTCGACACTTTTATGTACTTGTTTGTATAAACTAATTAAATTTAGCTGGAAAAATATTAAGTCTATATAAATCATAAATTTAATTTTTTTTACGTTACATAGAACATAACAATATTATGATTTCGTGCGATAGTAGTATCAACGTCAAAAATTAGGATTTTTATTTTTTTTGAAGCTATAAACAAAACAGTAAACTTGTTAAGCTTTTATACTTTTATAATTTGCAAAATTTTATTATCTCTTTAAGACCAACAAAAATGAACGTTTTACAGTTATTGGTTTCGATTATTTGTATGAAAAGTCTATATGTTGGCTTTTCAGTGATCTCAAACTATACTGAAAAAAAATTACTGTAAATGATAAATTTAAATAAACTATAACGAAAGCTTAATTATCGAAGAAAAAAAGTATTATCAATTTAAATAAAAAGCTCTGGTTTATACAATTCCGATTGCAATTTATTAAATCAAAAAAACATTGCAGCAAAATGCACATAAAAAAGTTATATAAATCGTACATGATGACATTCATGATAGAAAAAAGCTTTAAATATTTTATTGGTGTAAATATTTTATTTCTCTTTACATTTTTAAACTTTGGAATGGTAAAGTTGATTTGAGTTGTTGATAAATTTATTAAATACTTAGAATAAATTGGATAAATTTATTAAATAAGTAATTTTTAAGAAAGTCGATAATCAAAACCATCGCATTATACTTGTTAGACATAACAAGACAACATTACACATAAAATGGTATATCAAGCAACATAATACATAATCCCATATATCAATTTTTAGGCGCGCTATAATAAACATTAATTTTAATTAATGAACGCTTACGACGTAACAACCATAACCTACATTATATTATGATTTTTGAGTTTTATGTTTTAATAATGAGAATTAATATGATATTAGTGTCGTTTAATTACAGAGTAGCGATTGAATTTTTTTTCACTGGTTCATAAATCATAGATTCATATTTCTTGGTGCAAAATATCTACGCATAATTTACATGATTAATGGATTTTAACAAATTGTTGATTAATGTAGGTCGTATTTAAAAGAAAAATTTTCAATATTCATAGCAGGATAATTATCGAAGAATAGATTTTGTAATGAACATTACGTTAAATTATAATTAGAAAGTGTCCCGCCGTATTTATAATAATTATAAAAAAACGCTATTAAAATTTTTACAATATCTTAAAATTTTAAAGATACTTCCTTTTAAATTCCTGAATAGTCCAAAGCTTTGTGTCCTTGGACAAAATAAATATAAAAAAGTGACGATAAATGACTTAATTTTTAATTCGAAATATATATATATATATATATATATATATATATATATATATATATATATATATATATATATATATATATATATATATATATATATATATATATATAGATATATATATATATATATATATATATATATATATATACGATTTTTTTAATTTACCAACGATTACACGCATGCATCAATTCAGCCAACATTAAAAAATTTAAAACACAACTGAAAAAATGATCAGAGGACTCAAAACAATCGTACTGTAGAGATCCATTGCCCATCTACATCGTAGTAACTATCGATTAAGCTCATCGATTGTTTATTAACCAAAGCGGATACTCTTTAAATCTACTTCAATCCTTGTGTTTGTTAAATTCACATTGGGATGGTCCATTACCACCATTTATCTCGAACCAATGGGTAACCCTTAGAACTTAATTTAAACACTTAAAACGTCACAACCATGATTCAGTTATTTAATTGCTCAGTTTTGGAGATGCTTTGGATAAAGCAAATTGGACAGTTATTTAAACGAGAGACCAGAATAGTAATGGAACCTTTATAACCAATATTGTTACTGCAAAACCAATGGTGGCACAATTCTCAAAAATAATAGGAACTATATCTCGCGGGTAATCTGAATTATTTACTATTGAACTACAATGTGTGATGGATAAGAAACTCTTGCTAAAATACAGTAAATTATTGTCTCTGAATCCAGTTTTCTGTATGATGGGGCTTCTTAGATATGAAAGTTGAATACGTCACCATCATCAATACGTTACTCACTAAACTGATGGTTGATCTACCACCAGAACGAGTCTACTTTAAATATGCCCATTACTAAACTTAGGTTGACTAAGCTAAACTGAGCTAAGGTTCCTAATCAGAATATAACACATACCACATAAAAGGTACATTGTGATATTTTTTTTTCAGCAGCAAACCACATCGAATTAATCAGCGACTTGACCACTGATGCTTTTATAGCATTCAAAACTTAATGTTCCGAAAGCGAGTCAGCGCCAACATGTTCAGCATTAATTTTGTTGGTGCCAAGAATACCTTTGATGAAGTTCCAAAGCGAATCAAATCTAGACCTCATATTGCAGCAGCTTTTAAATCCATGAAGTACCACATGAAGGATGACAACCTTCTTTACACAAGTCGAAGCCATTCTCAGAAAACTTGCTCCCTTATATGTTTATTATTCTCAACCAAAGAAGATAACACCAGCACATATTATCATTGGGCAACCAATGAAAATGCGACCTGATCTAGATTATAAGCCAGTGTATCAAAACAACACTGCACATTCGCACTAAAATTAAATGGCAACACAAAACTAGAAACTTTGCAATTAATGATATCGTCCAACTTAGGAAAGATAATGAGGCTCTAACAAACAAATTGGCCACTGGGAAGAATCATCGAATCTCATTCAAGCAATGGCAAAATTGTACGTGGAACTTATTACAACTTAAAGTTATAATTAAGTTTGTTAAACGAAATAAAAGCTTTTTTAATGGTGGTAATTTGTATTTCATACTATTTCATATATTTAAAAAAAAAACTATTATTTTTAATAAACAAGAGCAAGATGAATCTCAAAATGAGAAAGTTTATAAGACAACACACTCGATGCAAATAAAAAGGTTCATTCCTTCAAAGAAACTTATATATTCTTAAACAATCAAGCTTAAATTATTTTAAGGTAATATTTTCAATGACTAAAGATTTTTATTGCAAAAAAAATGTCTTTTAATAAAATAAAAAAAAAAGGTTTCTAAATATGAGGGAAAACCACTGGATATTTATCTGATAAAGCTTTTTAAATATCAATTAGTTTAAAAACTGTAGTAGTAGTATTTTTGTGAAACGAGTGTTGATTTGGATAAATCTTTTACATATAACATGAAAATAAACATAAAAATAAAAAAAAACTTTTATTTCATTATTAAAAGCACAGTTTTAATACAAAATTGTAAAGTGTATTCTAGGAAAACATAAAAAAATATAATGTGGTTTTTTGTAGTTTTTATAAGATTTAAGGTTTTAGGCAGCTAATTTGAAACTGTTTTGAAAAGACTAATAATTTTAATTTCTTTACACTTTTTAAATATGTCAAAAAGCTAAAGTAACTATTTCTAAAGTGGCTTAAAAATATAAAAACTAAATGTGTATCCTTAAAAAAAATGTATAAGTACAATAGATTATATTAGCCTTAGCTTTTCATTTAAACTTTGAATTGGTTAGCTTTTATATATGTTTTTGGAAAGAATTAGTCAAAAGGTATATTTAAATTTGTTACATTAGTGCTCGTAACACTTATTTTCACTTATTTTTTTATAAATAAGGAAAATTGAAATGTTTCATTATTCTACTACTTGTTGCTTTAAAAAGAGCTTTTCCATTCGTTGAACGAAGCGTCTATTTCAAACCCACTATCAAAACAAACAAAAAAAAATTTTAATTTAAAAATAATTTTTTTAACTATTTTTTTTTTAATTTTAGTTCATAAGCCTTAAGCTAAATATTAAGGAAATTTATCCATTCTGTCCATTGTGCTTTTATTATATTCACAAAATAAATAGTAAATATTTAGATAATCAACATTTCAAATGAATTTTTTTTCTGAAGTTTTCATCTTTTATGAAACTGGAAATTATTTTAGAGTAAAATTTGTATGTAAAAATAACATAACTGTCAAAAAGTTTTATTTGGGAAGTAAAAAAAATCAAATCAAATGAAAACTTTTTTTATTAACAAACATTTTTATCATTTTTAATTAATTTATGTGAATAAAATAATAAAAACCTTGAAAATTCATTTCCATTATCAAAATGAAAGCTTTCATTTCCTTAAAAAACACAATATAAAATATTTTAAAGTGAAATGATTGGCAATACTAATAGGTTTTTTTTTATAAAAATTAAAAAGTGGTTTTTAAAATTATTAAAAGCTTAACATGTTTACGATAATTTTATAAAGAAATAAATAAAGTCATAACTATTTAGATAATAGATAGAGTGATATGTACTCGTTTTTGATCATTTTAGTAATTAATTTGTTTATTAATTAATTAATGATAACTTCCAATTTTTTTCTGTTTCAGACTTCTTGAAGCTTTTATTATATTTTTTATTTAAATAAAATATAAACATCTAGTGATATATGAGCAAGATGATTATTATTATGGTAAACTTTCTAAGAGGATTTAATTGATTCAAACAAACACATTCATTTCTTCAAAGAAGCTTTTATATACTTAAACAATAAATTTCAAATTATTGAAAGATAAAATAATCAATGGCTAAACATTTTAAATGAAGAACATTAAAAAAAAAACCTTTCTTTTTCTTAAGATAAGTAAACTTTTTAAGATGAATAAAAATGAGCTTTTATGGTTTAATTTTATGTTAGTCAAACGAACTTTAGTTTAGAAAATCATTTTTAAGTACCTATAAAATAACTCTCAAAAATATAAAAGCTTGATGAAATTATTTTAAAGTGATCTGAGTTTTCAGAAGAAAATAGTTTAAATTTGGTTAAAAAAAATAAGAGGGCAGCATTTTAAGTAAAACTAGTCTCTTCAGCAACTTAGTGCTCCTATTGATAGTAAATGTAAAAGTAAGCTTTTATAGTGCAACTCGTTCAGATTGATTTAGATTGTATATTAAACCGCTAAAATAAAATTTTAGCATATAACATATTTTTAACATACATTTTTATATTAAGCTTAGCTTTTTACTCAGGCTTAAAATTGGTCTGCGGCCATATTTCTGGGAAATGAATTTATTAAAATTAATGGTTGATTTGGTAAAATGCAATTAAAACTAAGCACAAGGTTCATAACAATAAAAAAATTACAAAAACTAGATAAAAGTATTAGGTAAATTTTCATTTTGTGATTAAAAAATATTAAAAGCTCAAATTAAATGTATTTTTACAATTTGTTGCTTTGATTAACCAAACCTCTATCAAATATTGAATAGTTTTAATAGAAAATCGTTTGATATTCAATTTTAATTTATTTAAGCTTTAAGCAAAATTTTACGGAAATATCTCAGTTTTTGTGCTTTTTTATAAAAGCTCGATTTTAAAATAAATCAAAATGGTTTGTATACTGAACCATATAATAAAAGCTTTCAGTCTTAGCATTTTGAAGCTTCCAATAAATAAAACTAAGAGTTATGCTTACTTTAAATCATTGTGTCAATCAAGAGTTACTGTAATAAAATTTAATCATTCAAAAGCTTTTATATGCGTATTTAAAACCAAATTAACAGTAAATTGTTGCTATCATGAAATTTATTAATGAAAGAAGTTTGTTTAAGTTTACCAAATACCGATTCATAATTAACCAATAAATAATTTATGTCAGTTATTATGCCAATAAGTTCAGGTTATGCAGAAAACTGAAATCAATTGATTACTTTAATTAAATTAAGCGTTAAAAGCTCGTTATTTATTATTAAAAGAGTCACTTTACCGACTAAACTTATTATGTTTTGTTTTTTAAGCTTTCACATAAACTTATTTTATTGATGGTGATTTGAGTTTCAGATTTATTGTAGCTTTTGTTATTTATTTTTAAAACTAAAACTTAATGCAAATCAAAACGGATATTCCTTCAAAGTAGCTTTTATATTCTTAAAATTATTTTACGGCAACATGATCAACTCGTTTTAGGAAAAACGAGCTATTATTTAAAACAGGATTAAAAGGATTTTTCAATTTAAATTCAAAAGTCGTTTCCATCTGAAAGCTTGCTATCAAGTTCTGTCAAATAATTTTTTTTAAATGAATGGTTAAATTTGTGACATATAAATTAATTTAAATGATATATTTGAGCCTTGATTTTTATTAATTAAGTGTTATGTGTTAAAATAAACCATTTAAATTTAGTAATCCAAATTTAAAGCTTTTGATGGTTTAAAACCGAAATTATATCAATAATCAGTATTTGTAGAGCTTTTAAACAAATTTATAAAACAATGCAATTTTTTTTTAAATAAAAGCTTGATTTTATAGTTTGTCGCCAGTGTTTTTTTCAATGAAAGTTTCAGTTACAGCATTTTAAAGCATTAAATATATAAAATTTAGTGTTTTGCTTACTTAAACTTATTTTTTTCATAAAAGCTACCGTAATGAAATTACATCATAAAAGATTGTTACCTAAATTCTTCAAAAAAACTATTCAAATGGCATACATAAAGGAGAATAAATTAGTTTTTTAATTACAAAGCTTTTAATAAAATTATATTGAAATTATATGGTAATGAAAGCTCATTATTTAAATTTATCAAAAAACGACTCATGTATTGAAAAAGCTTCAGCAAATTTAGCAAATTAAACGATAAAAGTTCATTCACGGATAATTGTTGGCTCGGAATCCAAATAAAAGCTCAAAAACTCAATAAAAGCTTTAATGGTTTGTTATTTTACCCACTTTCGAAGAATAATTTGGAAATAAAATCAATATTAGGTACTGTAGAGTAAAACAATTTTTTTTATGTTAATAGACTTAGAGAGCTTTTATGCATATTTCGTGTACGCCTAATGTATCTGTTTGAATTTAATTATGTACGTATAAGTATACACAAATTAAGAAAAATTGTGGGAAACGATCATTACAGTTTTCACAAATAACATAATCATTTGTTAATTTCTATTAGTCTCGACATGTTTACAAATTAAATTATAACTAAATTACCATCGTTTATCGAGTTAATCATGATAAGCATAATCATATACATCTTTATAGTAATTTTCTCCATGTAATTATCTATAATTTAATTCAAAGACAAAAGTGTTTTGTTTCACTTAAGACCAAATGTTACCAACCAAACCAAAAAAATGATAAAAACACACGAAAAAAATTGAGTAGAAAATAAATTTGTAACGTCGAAAAGTTTTCTTGTGACATAACTTTCAATATAGCTGACTTTTCATGGAAACAAAACTATAAACGAAATGAAAAACTTTTTGTTTTGTTTTTGCGTTCTAGAAATGTATGTATACATGTCCTCCTAGCTCGTTTCGAGATAAGATTTATGTTTTCTGATATTTTTTACTATACACATCAAACCGTAACAGGCTATCCATTAAATCTTCTGGAAGTAATGTTTTTTCTACTTGGATTTTTTTATGTTGAATTACTAAAGTACTAAGTTTATTAAATATTAAAGCAAAACGAAAAACTCAGACTTGTCTGGGGAGTACATTGGATAATGCAATGTCACAATAATGAACTGAAAGCGAATGGTTGTAGTGCTAAATTTTTTTTTTAGGTCATTTGGGGTTTTAAACCAAAAATGTTTTATTGTTCTACGCAATTTTTATGATTGGCCACATGTGGTGTGAATGGCACGTACAATTTGTATTTTCAAGTTTAATGGGGGTTGTCTATGAGATTTATTGGACTGTATTTGCATTTTTGAAATGTGTAAGTCCTTTAGGAGCAAGTAAATTTCACTAACTTGCTAAATAAATATGATGAGAAGATAATTGTTAGGTGGGACAGTGATGGTAAAAAAATTTGCTTGAACGCACCGCAGTTGTGAGATCAATATTTGTCTAAAAGCTGAGACCACAACGCTTAGACCAATTGTGTGTAAAATCATTCAATGGGCTAACAACTTCCAACAATCGCCTATTAAAAGCCAATTTATATTCTCTCAGCATATAATTGATAAGAGAACCCTATCGTTGAATTTGGCTGTTTGACCATTTTATTACCTTTTCATCCAAATATTGATTTTAATAAAATTTGTCCCATTGTCACAGTATATGTCTTTAATAATTGCATCCTTTTTCCTTTGGTTATATTTGTTGGCACAGGTACGGTATAATCTACTCCGGTATTCGTACATGGTCTTGTTAGCTGGATTCTTGCTGATGATAGGCTTTTCATTATTTTATGATTCCGTAGAGTTTTGAACCAATCACGTCATGTAACGCATTTTGGTGTTATTTATTTAGTTGTGGTTTCTCCTTTAATATTCCAAAATTTTTCTATAAAAATGGCAGCGTGAGTTCAATTCCTCCACAAATCATCTTTAAATGTGGCATAGTTGATTAAAATTCTACTCAGAAGATGATTGACAAAAAACATAGCTGAAGTTTCTCTTCATAGTTTCTACTCGGAGTATATATTTCCCCGGATCTACGCAAGTGGATACAAGGCTAAAAATTTTGTTTTAAATCGTAAGAATTATTTTTCATTAGCCTAAATTATTGGCACAATCAGAGCTAGACTGATTTCAAGTGTCACATTTTTTGTTGTTCAGTAAGATTCATAATTTTTGTTTCTCTGGTGATATGATGTAAGCATTATATTTATGGATATATCACCTTGTTCCCATGACCACACTATGATTTTTTTTATGGAGGAGGAAGTCTTCAAAAACCTTCTAAGAGACCATCATAATCTTGCAAAAGCGTCAGATTCTTCTCGCATAAAATCTAACTCCCAATTTCCGTTGCCATTTGGCCCCGTGTAACTGCCAATAAGGAGTACTTTACGAAGCGAGCTGAGCTAAAGCTGCCATAATGTTTAGTTATTAGCCTTCCTGTCTAAATGTTTCTTCATAATTTTTGCAGTCAAACCTTATACCTCTCTCGATACCTCTTGACTAGAGAATCAAATATACATTTCAAATTTCCAATGTGACCACTAAACAATTTTTTTTTGGAGCTTCATCATGCTAATAGTTGAGCAGGCTTTACGTAACTGATATTGATTTTCAGAGAGCTCACCTTGTCTTTAGTGGAATAATTCTTCCTCTCGTCATTTATTATCGAAGCTAACAATTTGCCACATTTTCCATTGACATGATTGGTGAAATTACTTCTTCTTTGCACCCTAGTTTGATAACTAGGGTAATGTAGAAATAAAGTAGAAACAAGATTTTCCAACAATTCTGGTACGACGGGCTTGCATTGTATGTATCTTGAACCTGGTTGTAACTATTTTTTATGGTGAATCCCACGGATTCAGGTCTATCTATCACGCAATTGTTGATTCAGTTGCTTTGGTAGACTTCTTAAGTACTAAGCAAGAAGCACCATTTTATTGTCGTAGCAAAATATTTTACCAATATTCAGCATTACTACTGAAAGTAACGAAAATGTTACCAGGGGAGTTTTATCTCTGGTATTAGTAATTTAACTTTCCCGAGTTACTAGTAACAGAGATCCAGAAAGACTTTAAATTCCTAGATTGTTGCACTGCAGGATGAGTGTGGCAACTATAGATATTAATACCATCGATCTGGCATCTTATAAATCAAGATTCAACAGCGTTAGCATTTACTTGAAGATGTAACATTGCACAGACTCAAACAACAGCTCGATTTGAAAAATTTATGCTTCCCGTTTTCTTTGTAGTGCCAATTGATTTATCGGACACTTTAAACTACCAGCGTAAATCCTGTTCCCTCCAATGGAATAATAACTACAAAACATACGTTTTGGATCGTTGCTGCAGTCTTTTTCAATGTGACCCTCTTCCCCGAACTTCATTTTGAAAGCATCTAAAACATGTTAAAGGCGCGTTTCTTTTTTTGAATTCGGTAAATCGGTTATTGGAAACTTTTAATACTTTTCTCCAATTAAGATTGGAATTTGGCAGTTTGTGATTGGTTCTCAGTACTTTTAAACTCCAGCAAAAGATCTTTCTTCGAAGTTTGGTGAATATGAATAACTTTTTTCCCCTGAACCAGTAAATTCTTAGGCAGCTTTCACTTTCCAAAGCATTTCAGCTTACTACACAGCTATTTTTTATTTTAATCAGAAGTGCCGGTCGAAGTTGTCGTTTTTAATTTCTTTTCCGCTTTTTTGTGTTTTTTTTGGTAATTTAATTTATCTGCAACCGCTTTTTTCCCCAGTGGCTTTTCCCAGCTACAGTGAGTTTTAGCTGCTAAAAGGTGTTTTGTCAGGGTTCTGAAGTACGTTCATGTAACAAAAGTTTTTAAAATGTAATTATCTCTTCTGAGCATTGCGTTAATGCAACCGACGATAACACGCCACCTATAACTTAAATGTTTTTATTAGTTCACAATGTGGAGGGTCGAACTAAGTAGGAAAAACTAGAAAAACTATCATGAGTGGTAATTTTTGTTACCACTATAGTTATATATAGTATTAGACACCGATACATATTTCATTTTCCATCTTACATACATACAAAGTTTTTGTGTATACAATGAGATAGGATCTATTCTAATACATAAACGATGTGCGATGATAATCTTAAAATATGTCACAAATACAAAATATGATTTTTAGTGGTTCGTGCTGTTGATACGAATCACGTTTATGTTTATAGTGATTTTGGTGTATAGTACGTTCATGATTGTTCAAAATTGTTACGATTTTATTATTCATGCGCTTGCTCGCTCATTTCCTATATATTTTATAATATGTATAAGTAGATATTATGTGTATATACCCTCCCGTATATTATTATTGTGGCAGAGCATAGCAAAAATTTACTTTCCAAACAATATTGTTATGGGAATAGTTATTAAAATTCATATTGTTTTGTCATGTCCATGTTATTTTTACAATACAATTTTAGCAAAAAGTTCATACTGTCATGAATGATATCTGGCACAATAATATAAAAAAAAATATTTATTATTACAATTTATATTAAGAGTTTTAGAAAAGTAGATCAGGAAAAAGCTCTTTATTCATAAAGATGAAATGTATCATAATCTTATTAATAAAATGATATTAGTAAATAATACAAAAAATTAGAACCACATTACGAAATCAACCTGTCTTTATATGCATCATAAATTTATAAAAAATTATCACCTGACTCTTCCCGCGTTTTAACTTATTTTCCTTTCGCACCTACATACACACAAAAAACAGGATCGATTGAATAAATCAATCAGTGTCGCACGATAAGGCTATTTACCAATTTCTAATTTATGTTTACCTTTTTGTTACCTGTCTAAAATATGGCCAAATATATATGCAGGTAGTTAAGAATTAGTTTGTGTTGGCTTGATCAGATAAAGTTTTGATGGTAGACGAAACGATGTGGCAAAAAATTAAAGTGTAATAAATACAATTTGTAAAGTTGGATTCTTTATGGTTTTATACGCTGATTAGCCACAAGAATTGATGTGAAGTGTACAACAAAGCTAAAATATACTCACCATATCCCAATTATTGGAACAAACTAAAATATTTCCAAAAACAACGGTCCATTTCTTGTGGCCATATGTCAAACAGCCTCCATTATGCCCAGAACACATATTCGAAAAGACTACTCTCACCAAAATACTCTCCTCCTTGTAAAACCAAAAATGCAAGACAAAAAGTTCAGCTTTTGACCTGAGCAATTCGATCTACACCAACACGTTTGACTCTGTTACCACTCAGACTGCCACTGAATATGCATTACAACACATAATAGAGGCCCAAATGTGATGAATGATACCTTAATCAAAAGCTCTGGTGATCAGTTGAAATAATGCTGTAAAGTATATCAACTCCAAAAAAATACCACACTAAAAAAATAAAAATAAAATAGGCGAAATCAACGGCTCCATGATAATTGACAATAAAAACATTCACAATTCCCAAAAAAGTGGTGTCCGAAACTTGTATCCAAGTTTTCCAACCAAGGGCAACCATAAGATAAGGATATTACTTCATCGAGCCACAATACTCACAAACGCAACCGAACACCAAACCTCGAAAACGCCAATTATACAATACAAATCCATAAACCACAATCACCCACTTCACCAAACAAATCCGGAAGTACTGTCGCAGTTACTCAACCATACAACTAAGTGGCAACTTATGCAGCCATCCGCAACACTCCCACCAAACCACTTCCGGAGACCTGTAAAGCCCCGCAATTGAACCGTCCCCAGCAAAACCACAACCAAAAACCACTCCATTCTATCAAACCACCCTGACAAACCAAAACGCCCCACTCCTGGCAGAAATCCCCCAAATTGCACATAAGCCATTACCTTCAAAAACCACTTAAAAGACACCAACATAGAGAAACTGGTCTAACAGCAGACATTCCCCAGTTAAAATTAATAAAAAAAAAAAAAAAAACATGTAGTTAGATTTAAATAATTTTACACCACACACCGAAATCCAAATTAAATCCAAAAAAAATTTAGTCCAAGTTATGTCAATCACTTTTCATTTCAATTGCCTTAGGCGACAATTTAAATTATTACAATATTGTACTATGCAACAAAATCATTTCATCTTATTGACTACACTGTCATCTTTATTCAGAATAATTATGGTTTGCAACTCCGCTCATGATACAACAACAAAACATAATTTCGTATTTTGTGCAGCGGACAAATGAAAGTCAAACAGTGTGACTTCATATTTAGTGCGCGCATTCATATTTCTATGTAGTGTAAGAGTTGGAACCTTATCAATGAGTAAGCGCGACGGTTGAAATGTCATGAGGATATTTTGCGTACCGCTCGCAAAAACGACAAGTTAGAATTTTATTTGTAAACTGATAGCCATCGTTTAGTGATGGTTAAGATACTGATTTCGATTCTGTTCGTCTCCCAGTATTTCGATACATCAACATACTATGTATTACACCATTTACCCATACTTCATGGGCATTGTATTAATTTTGCTAATATTTTTGGATGTACCTAATTTTTGACTAGTTATGTGTTTGAGTACCAAGTGAATTGCTTTTGTTTATTTCCAGTTTTTATTTGTAAAATTTTCGGATGCTGATTTTTTTTTTTTTTTTTTTTTTTTAACGAGTAAATTTATTGTGATCGATATTGATCGTAAGTACATAATTTAGTTGTCATCTACAGTTAATACGATTAAGAGTGTGAATTTGCAATTGTTTAGTGAAAAATCCGCGTTATTTAATTAATTACAAAAAAAATAATAATTCTTTCTAATTTGTTTGCGTATACTTTTTAACAAGTGTTTTGTGGTTATAGTGTTAAGTGTTTTAAGTAATTTAGATGGTGATTTAGTTTTAATTTTTAAGATAAAACTTTGTGTGTTTGGAAATTGCGCATTATCAAAAATGAAATATGGAAAGGTACTGTACCATTTTATTTGTTTTTTGAAACGGTACTTTTATTACGTAAATTTTGTTAAAATTTATTTTGTATTATAAATAAATGGTTTACCATGGAGTATAAGATCTAGCTATGTGATACAATTAATTTTGATTAGGAATTTTGGTCACGAAAAGCTTTGATCCTAACACTGATAATTTTATCCAGCTCCCACTTGGCAAAATAGACTTAGGTCTAAAAGTTTGAGTTAGTTTAGTGACTTATACAAAGAAATTATATTTATTCCGTTAATTGCTAAATTGTGCTTCCAAAAAGCACGGTACATGATATCGGGGAAAATACCATAGTATTTTAGTGTTTTTTTTTGTGGCGCTGATTTTTTGGAAATTGGAAATAGTTACTCCAATTTAACTATAATATAAGGAGGTTTGTCGCAAAACGGACACCACAAAGCGTGGTTTGTTGGCTTGTAAAGGTTTTGATTTTGTACAACTAATTAAAGCCAGTACAGAAAATAAAGGGAAATTTGGTAACAGAATCGTTTAGCCCAGATGACTGACAGCTCTTCCATCTTAGCTAGCTGTAAATAAAATTTATTTCATGCAAATTTTATACTACAAAAACTCGCGATTCCACTGTTTTGATTTTTCAACTAGTCAACTATTAATTTTTAATTAGAAAATAATTAGATGAAATAAAAAAAATATATTACTAATTGTCACGGAACGATACACATTTATGCCAAGGCAAAAGTACCTACGTACATATTGGGTTGCCCCATTGAGCTACACCTTTTATTAATATTTTTTTTTCGTGTACTGGGTAAATTGATTTCAATTAGAGTGAAAATAGAAAATTCATTTGTATCGGAAAAACATTTTAAATTAAATTCTCGTCCAATAAATTTATTTAAAAGCACGTTCTTTGATATGCTTCGAACTAGATTTGGAAAATGGGAAAATGTTTCAATTAATTTTCTCTTTGTTCGTTATAGATGGAGTGTGCCAATAAAAGTATGTTCATACACACACACATATATATACATATAATATAACTGTTATATATATATATATATATTATATATATAACTGTTCTAATACCCACCACAATGATTTTCTGTATTTCAACCAATAATTAAACAGAAAAATCCAAAAAATTTTCATTTTAACAGATTTTCTTTTTAAATTTTCTTTTTGATTGTTGCACTATTGTTGAGGTCAACGACCTTATTGATAGATTCGCATTCAAATGTTTACTGAATCTAATGCAGTACCAGATGCCAGTTGGGGGTCATCTTAAATTAAAAGCTCAACAACTTTAGATAAATATTATGCTAAAATGCATACCGGTGAAAAATCAGATAAAACGGTTGGTGGTAGCAATTTCCCCCAATTTAGGAAAAGTGCTGGTTGTTACTATGCGATTAGAAATATAAGTACAATAATGTACGATTACAGGTAACAAAATGTGGATAAGCTTAGGTATCATATTGTCATGGCCATCATTATTCGTCTAAGCATGCATAATTGCCAAAGATGATGATCATCAGCTTAAAGTTGCTAACATTATTATTTCTTGTTCGTTTTCCTAATTTTTGTATTACGCTCTAAACATTTCTTCCAGGACAACTAGCATTTAACCTATAGTAGGGCAATTTCCTTTTACAGTTGCTTGTAAGGCGAAAAATACTAAGGAATTCTAACGAATATTACTTTTATGTAAAATATACAAAGTTGCGATTTTAATGGTAGAACTGAAACACGTTGAATGATGTTGAATATTGATGACAATGACCGTTATGTTGTCTTAACTCTTGCTCCTCTAAAAACTTCGTCCCGTGGATTAAAAATTCAGCTAGACTGGTCGCATGCTGAGCGGGTCCGTATGTTGATTGGTTGCTTTGTTGTTCTTGAACAGAGTTATCCATTTAAGGTCCTTTGATTTTACTACAAAACATATAATTTCGAAGTACGGAAGTAACAATAGGTTTGACGCCTTCAGCAGTTTTAGATATAACAATGCTTTCAACTCGATGTCTCTTAAGTTTATGTTTACTTTCTTTCACTGACCAGCTTTAATATTTGTGCATTCTCCACCCTCGTAAGATTTGTCAAGGTTTGGCTTTCTTTGCAAAGTCTTTAATGAATTGCTTGTGGTATGATGTATGTTCAAAAAAGATTTTACTTAAGCTCCTTAAGATTTTCGGGTGGTTTTAGTTTCTGCACAGCTATCACTTTTTTAGGATAAATTATTATTTCCTTTTTTGTTATGATGCATCCTCAAAATTCGGTTTCCTCGTTTACAAACTAAGTTTTGTCAAAATTATCTCAAAGGTTTGCTTTCCATTTTGATTATATTTCCGATGCTCCTATTCGTTGTACAAATAACATTTTCTTTCGATGTATTCTTTTAAGACGTCACCGAATTTTTTCTGAAAAAAAAAATCACTCGTGCGTTTTTCAGTCCGAATGTAGGCTATGATCATCCGATATTATTTTACCACCGATGTATTCATTTTTTGGGGTTTTACTGCAGGTATGGATGTGATTGAGAGGCACAAAAATGTGTTGTAAAATGGTCATATTCTCTTCCGCCTCTTCTTCTGTACCCTCAATGTTGCTGAAGTTATTAATATACTCTTCGTATTCCAGTTCACTAGATTTTAAAACTTGGCTCTTTAGCACAGTTTGGTAATTTGCCGATATCCTAGAAATCTTGTTCCGTTCTGGGTTCTACGAGTAAAGTATTATTCGGTATGTTGTTCACTTCTATATTTTTTAGGTGATCAATCCTTATTATTCTAATATTTTGTTCAATTCAATTTGAGCGTTGAGTGCTCCCGTCAATTGTCTGATTGCGTCCTATTTTATTCCCATACTTTGTTATTGCGATAAACATTGTTCATATGCCAGGACTGCAGTATATCCTTACGCTTCGGAAATTTATCATGATATTTTGAAGTAATTTTGCATTAACTTCAAAAAATTTAGATTTGAACATCTCAGTGCGAATTGCTAACTTAACATTCCTAAAATATATGAATTAGTATTAGAACGCAATTTAACATAAATTATAGGTTTATAATTAGGTTTTGGGCTTTCCTTTTTAAATCTATTTACCACACTGTGATAGGATGTGGTTGAAAACTGAGAAGTAGTGCAATAATACTTTCGCTCTGAGCCAGGATTTGTTTGCAGATTGTATAAAAGTAAATGTCGATGGAACGTGCCAAATATCGATCTTGAGATGTACGATGGTGATCTGGGAATGTATTTTTTGGTAATTGGCATAATCAATGATGATCTAGGTATAGTTTAAGGCACACTTCATACTAGTGGAAAATACTACAGTACAATGTTAGTAAGATAGTATAAAAAAGTTAATGTACTACCTCTTCATATATTTTCGGGATAACAAATTACACTGATTTTTAGGTTCTCCCTCCAGAAATGTATCTTTTGGGGGAGAAATGCTTCATTACGTATTTGGTCGAAGACCAAATTATTTCTATGAAGTTCGCATTTGTCTAAAATTTGGACACCAATCCTATATTGGGGTTAGATTTATGCGAGAAACAACATCTGGTTAAAAGGATAGCAGTTATTAAGGAAATCAACTTCGAGAATTATAAAAAAAAAATTACAGGACTACGTCGTATACCATGTCGTATAACTCAACTGAAATTAGGAGAAATGGAAAAATGTTATTACAAATGTTGAACCAGCCACAAGATCTACTCTGGTATTAATTGAAAAGCCAGATAAAATTTTTCGGAAATGTCTTTGCCTTATAAGGGAGCTCAATACAAACTTGCAACAGACACAATTTTCTTTTTCTGCTCTTGCTGAGTTTTAGGTCTTTTTATAAGTAACATGAATATTTTACAGTCCTAGGATCTTAAAGATGGTTTTAAAGATAGATTGTTAGATGTGACGTTTTACCATTTGGGATTAACCTTGCCCCAGAATTTTTTCAAATCCTTAATTATAGATATTTTGATAAACTACCAAGGGTATTTTTATATCTTAATAATTTTCATTTAACAGGCAAGAATTTAGAAGAACATGACAAAACCTTGGAACTGCTATTCAGAGAGCATGAGAAATACAAGTGATATTTAATCCAAATAAACTTCAATAACTTGTTGAAATGGTATAAATTAGTCACATATTTTCAAAGCAGGTTTATACCTTACTGAAACCATATTCTGAAAGAATTCAGGCAATTTAGAGCTATAGACACTTAGTGAATCGGAAGGAACTGGAAAAAATTATGGGTATTATCCAACATTTAGAGCTGTACAATCCACTTCGTTTATTAATGCTAAAATATATCATTTTCGTATGGACAAAAGATCACAGTGAATGTTTTGAATTATTCAAATTTTAAATTTCACCGAATGAAATTTCATTCGATTGATCAGATCAAGGAAAAAAAAATTTTATGTCTATGACTATTTTCCAGCTTTATGGATGATTAGAAAAATTTCTAATTTATCCATGTTCAATTCATATTATTGAACTCTATACACCAATATACCAATATTAAACTAATTTTGTACCTGACACCACCTTAGATAATATAACCTTTTAAGACATATGAAATGGAAAAGGATTAATCAATTTATTTATACACAAAATTGTAATTTAATACATTTCCTTAATTTGTTCTAGTCTTGTTAATTTCTACATGTATGTCTACATATTACATCGGTTATATAGGGGTGTGAGGTGTGCCGAGGTTGGAAGGTGGCAAACATGAAATATAATTAAAAATACTGATAAATTTATCATACATAAACATTTTTACTAAAAAAAGGGGTGTGCCAAATTCTGGGATTCAGTGATGTAATGTATAGGCATTTTTACACACTACACTCGTATACGATTATATATTTTTACCTATCTTAAATGTTATCATGGAACTTGTTAATTGCCAAAAAAAAAGTAGAAACGAAAATATTTTTGTTATGGAAATGGGTTATCTAATTTTTTATGTGATAACAATAGTAAGTAAAAAGGTTTAAGATGTTTTGAAAAGGTTATTAGTCTTTTTTTGGAAAATTTTATGGTAAATTTGGTATGTAGTAGAGGGCGGGGGAGATTTTCCACTTTATAAGCAAATTGAAATGATTTAATGTGATAGTTTTATAAATATATGACACTATATTATATATATATATATATATATATATATATATATATATATATATATATATATATATATATATATATATATATATATATATATATATATATATATATATATATATATATATATGTATATATATATATATATATATATATATATATATATATATATATATAAACTATCAGGCCCAATAATAGTACCCAAAATTGTATTGAGCTTTTAAACTCGCAACTTTGTTATATTTTTAAATAATAGCCCAAAATTTGTCGTTGCCCACAAATGCTCGATTTTTACAGTAGGCATTGCAAATTCAGCATTTGTTTTTTTAGTTTTTTGACACATAAACGTAGTTTTTATTTTAAAATGCATACCTACTCATACTTAAAATAAAAAACTGGAATTGTGCGAGCAACCAGTTCGACGTACAGCTGGTCGTACAGCTTGTCAAGAACTACAACAAAGATGAAGTGCCGAAGTTATTGTTAGCTTATTTCACGAAACTGAAATTTTAAATCCACTAGAAGTTCAGTTAAAAGATTTATTCAAATTTTCGTCCTATAGATAGTACACAAGCTATGGAAAATCGGTTCAATTTATCAGGAAATCAAAAATGTATTCCAGCTGTTGTAACCGATATGCCGCTACATATAAAGTAATACGTGAATTTGAACAATCTGAAAGACCTTCTGCGCAGAGATGGTCAATCAGACCAAAAACGTTACGAAGCTGCAACGTCAAATAAGGTAGCTATATTCATGAATAATAATGGCGGATCCCATTCGAACTGGCTACAAAAACGTTCGAAAACGAGTACGAAACAAAATTTGTATATTGCCGTTAAAATCAGGGTAAACGGCGATTAAAAAAAGTGAGTTCAAATAAATTTTAGTGCCAAGAACCTCTCACAACAGAGGATAGTTATTTCATACTTGCAAATTGAACTGAATAATTTAAATTTCATCCGTTACCAACAATTCAGAATACGCAGTGAGCTTTATTATGGACTTGTAGAATGCAAACTGGTCTTCATGTTAAAATACCGCCAATTTATAAGATGCGAGCTAATTTACAAGACTACAAGATACAACATTGATTGCACCATGTGCACTGAAATTCACACCATGTATAGAAGATAAACAATTTACGAAGCAAAGCCCTAAAAAAATTTAAAAAAAAAAGTTTAATTTCGACGAAGAGTAAATGAATACCAGCTAATGTAAGAGATAAAACAATCGATACCCGAAATGAGCTTCTACTCAACCGGTATACGAAGAAAGTGAGATTAAGGTGCTCTTAATTAAGCTACTGGTAGAAATAAAAAGCTTTCAGAATCGATTAAGCTTAATATCGAAGATGAGACTTGCAATCAATTTTTCTACACAGAAATACCAAAGAAGTTTGTGTTTAATCGTGGAAAATGCAACAAAACAGTAGTGTAGTGAAAATAAAATACTTGCTCGCACATGTACACTGTTGGGTTGAACGATCAAGAAAAATTCCATTTTCGACTCATATATATACTACTTCATGAGACAGGGGCTACAAGCTATCCATCCAGTCGCTCCAAGTTTTCAACACCACGTAATGATTTCATTTTTTTGCCGTTTGAGGATAAGTCAATAATTATTACAGAGGCGATTTTCGTTAAACATTACTAATGGTACTAAAAGGACGAAATGCCGATATAAACGAGGCATTTTTGGTATTGAGTTAATTGTGTTACTTAACATCAATTATGAGAAGCAAAAGACAAAAGACAAAAGCTAATTTCCTGAAATAACTTAAATTCCACCAGACATGAATGCAGAAAATGATATCATATAAACGGTTCTTAGAGACAACTTTTACCATCTATTAATTGATGATCTTCGAAGCGTTTTTTCCTTTCTACGATAAATAAGGATACATTAGAGCTCAACAAAAAAATATATTTCAGAGGTAGGACTCTGGAAATAAATTTGCAAACAAGTCTTTCTTTTTAAAATTCTCGAAATATTTCAAAGTATTTTCTTAAATGAAATATAATAATAATATTCAGTCCTGCAGGCTATTGGATGCAATTTACTCCTTTAAAAGTTACACCATTCCTTCGATTATCTGATTCAATTTGTCTCTTCTGACATTCCGCTCATTTTTATTCCCAGAATTTGGAATTGTAGATTTACACACGATCTAAATTTTGTTAACCGTACCTAACATTTTTCCATTAACTTCCTATTCATTCGCCAATTAAACGGAAACCATTAGCTGCTACTAGTAAAATTACACCTAATTGATGTCCACTAAATATACAGATTTCCAAGAATCACAAATTGTTACAAAAAATTCAATCAAAAACATTTTGTCGCACAAAACTTTTTTGTGTTACACAACCAATACCCAAATATTTATATGTTCACCGAAAACAAAACGACAACATCGAGACGCAATTAATTTAATTTTCTTCCATGAATGAATTATTGATTTTCGAAACATTACCGCATACGAGTAAAGTAAGAAATATTCACAAATGAGAAAAAGTCAACGAAAATGTGACTACTGTACGTGCGAAATAATTGTATATGCGGTGTGTGAGCGTGGGTTAGATTTCCATTTTTAAAAAAAAAAATGTCTGTCTAAATAAATATATCGGGAAAATTATATCGGCGGTAATTGTTTTGTAAACAACAAATAGAGCGGAACTAAATTTTTTATTAATGAATGTCGACACAATCGCAATAACAAGAAGTTCATTAAAAAAAAACACATTACCACCCTTCGATCCAACCATGCATAATTTAATGTGTTTATATTATATATATATATATATATATATATATATATATATATATATATATATATATATATATATATATATATATATATATATTTATATATATATATATATATATATATATATATATATATATATATATATATATATAATTCAGGGTTGTCCTAGTTTTCCAATTGGATGAAATGTAGATCACTGTCAATAAAAAAAATATGCAAACTGATTCAACAGCTTAGTAAGCTTTGCCAAATTCAAGTTTCCTGGATTTCGGCTGCGTTTAGCAATTATTAATGTTCAAAGTGGAAAATTTAAATTGGTAAAAGGACAAAAGTCCTACATATTCGCTAATTATTTACACAGAAACTCTTTAAAAATCAACAGTTCCACCTCAACAAAAAGTGGTCAAAGAAGAAACCGTAGATTTTAACTAGAAGCATGCTCAAGCTGTTTACAAGAAGTCATTGGAATTTATCTAACTTTTAGGCATGATACCAATTGAAAATACCGGTTGTCATGACGTAAACGCACCATGCTTACTGTATCATACAATTTATGTATTAAAATTATTTATAGGTTATCTAGAGCTTAAGTAAACCGCACAACCGGTTTAACTTATAAGGCCTAGCCAGAAGCAGCTGAAAACTCTCAACTAGTTATTAGAAGTAATCGAAGATCAAAATGGATCATATGTTATGAGTGTGGGGATAGTGGACATACCGCAAGTAACTGTTTGAAGAAGAAAAAATTAAGAAAGTGTTTTAGCTGTGGAGAATAATTTTTGAAGCATTGGACACATCTCAACATTGTGCCCACAAAAAAAAGTAGATGTGGTACAAAATAATCATATCTTTTGTTTTGAGAATGATTTAAAAGAGTTATCCGTTAATGGTAAAGATTTCCATGGTCGACATTGGAAATGATCTGAATCTAATGTCTGAGTCAAAATTTAAAGAAATGGAGATAGTCAATTTCGAAAAAAGATCAAATCACAATATTTATTGGAGTTGGTTCGAAAGGATTAAGAACTAAAGGAAGATTTCGGGCAAATGTAATAATAGAGGGTGATAATTATAAAACAGATTTTTATGTAGTTTATGATAGACTGCTTCCCGTAGAGATACTTCTTGAGAAAGAACTAAATAACCAAACGGATATGATGGAAGAGGAAGAAGATGATGATTTGAGGAAGCCGCTAACTCTTGGCGGGGAAGAGAAAAAAGAAAATGCGGAAGAAGAAGATGATGATAAAAATGATGATGAGCCTGAAGAAGCATTGTCTGAAAATGCTATTGTAATTGAAGATAAAGACGATGATTACGAGAGTGATGAAATCGTCGTCGAAGAAGAAGACGAAATTGTTGATGTTGACGAAAGTCAGCAAGATAATGACGATGGAAGAGAAGAGTGAATCGGAAGAAATCGTAAACGAGGAAATGATAAGAGATTCGGGCCTAAATTTAAAAATTTCAGTGAAAGTCGTAGTAAGCTTAGAGCAGAAGCGCGAGACTAAATTTTTAAAGATTCAAGAAGAAAATCGTAGGACATACGATAGAGGCAGAAAACGTGCAGCATTGCATAACGTCGGCAAAATGGTGGCAATCAAAAAAACCCAATTTATGGTGGAAATAAAGTTGGTCCTAAATATCTTGCACCGTATGAAGTGGTGCGAAGTTGACCTAATGTTCGATAACGAAAATGACAGACAACGAAAATGAAGATATTGTCGTAGAACGGAAGATATTGTCGTAGAAGTACGTAACATGATATGAACGATGAGTTGAAGGCTACGGGGATTAATCATCAAAGTCGAATGACCTGTAAGATCCGTGTAGGATGACTTGTGTGTCACTCTATTATTACGAAAGAGAGGCATATGTATCTGTAGTAAAATCTGGGTTTGTTTTTATGATATTTAACGGTTGGAACAAATATATGCATATTAATTTTGGGAGAATAGAATTGTTGGTCAAGTAATCAGTTTCAAGTTGTTATCGGTGATTAAATTATAAATTAAAGCTCCATAAAAAGCTCCTTTATAAAAAAAAACATAAAAAATGAGCACCGCAACTTCTTTTCAGTTTGGCTACTTAGGAATTTTGCTAAGACATTATTAAATGGCAAATAGAAAAAATTGCTTTTGAACGAATTAAATTCTGGCCGAATGACTTAAATTGGATGAATACAAATCTTAGAGTTGTACGCCAGAACTGACTGAAATGAGTCATTTAAAAGCAAAACTATGTTAAAGTTAATATTTTAAAAAATTAGTAACCATTTCGGTTGAAAAAGCCAAACATAATGGAAGCTCTTTAAACCAAAAAATTAATAAAATAAAAATCGGGAGAGAACTTGACTCCATAAGCTTCGTTAACAATTTAACTCGATTAACTTACAAGTGTCGCTCATACCTAAAAACGATTTAACCATAAAAATTTTAGACCTGCCCTGATGTATATCGTAGAAAGAATAGGAATTCCGCGATATTTACTGATCTTGCTTCGTTGACCCGATTTGAAAATTGAACATACGAAAGATAATATACATAGATGTGCAAAGAAATATTTAAGTTCGAAGGCTTTTATTAATTATAACAGTAAAAGCTCACTTATCTATACTCCATGCAATTTCTTATAAGGACCATCATGACTCGCACCCCTATTCATATTTAGGTTTAATAGACAATCAAAATATGGTACAATATTTGTATAAAAAGTCCTAGGTGATTTTAGATTAAATGATTTAACCCCAAAAATAAATTTTATGAAGTTAAAAACCCATTTGAAACTTTTGAAAAATAAAGTTTATGCTTTTTAAGGGTTTAAGGCTTAGACGTTGTCATCAATTTGATTTGAAAGTGTGCCCTTCTCACAAGGCGTATTGTTATGATTACATTCCTTGTGAATTTTGTTCACTTTCTGCATGAAATAAAATAATAATATAAAGCCATTTTATTTAAAAAAAATTTAAATAATAAATTGTTAAATATCAAAAAGTATATCTTGTTCAACTCTTACAAATCAATAAAACTACCAACTAAGCTTAAAAGCACATTTTTTTGTGTCAAAAACTCACACCCATTACAATTCACTTAACACAAAGAAGTAAAACTTGTAACATAAAAAATTGTATACAATAAAAATGATTAAAGCTTTTTTTATACTTCCCTACATATAGTTTTCATTTCTAATAGGGGTTTAAAGCTTCTTTAATAAAAAATACTTTAGACATTTTTTGAGTTCTTTTGTTATCGTTATAATACATCTTACATGCGAATGGATAACAATAAAAAATATTCGTTCAAGCAAATAGTACGAAATCGTAATAGTTTCGTAAATTGAATCAAATTCATCATCAATCAAAAGCGAAGAAATAAAAAAGCGAAATTGTGTGTTGTGTAGTATATAAACATGAAATTGTGAGAATGAGCTTTTGTATATTCCGCATACATATAGTAAGTTGCTTTTTTTTTCTTGATACACAATCTTATGCTAGAGAAATACAACTATGTGTGCATAGTGTTTATTACTACATATATCGTTATAATTATATGTTGATACTTTAAAACGAAAAATGTGAAACAATGAAATAAATTTTATTAACAAAACAAAAGCTAGACGTGAACATAACAGTAAATATATATAAAGCACAATACAAAACAAAATTTCCTTATCTATACGACAATTTTCTTTTTAACATTTTCTTTTTGTAAATTATTACGGTCACAAAATTTATAGTTTTACACTCTAATTCATTTGAATGCCAAAGTTTTTACCCGTTTTTTGTATACAAATATAGGGCAGACGATGTCAAATTGTATTAACTTTATGTGGTTATGTTCTTATAAAATCATAAAAGCGTTGCATTATAATACGATGAAAATATAGTAACTAAATCATTTAATTTATTTCGTGCAGGAAGTATGAATACTATTTTTTTTAAGTAAATAGGTTTTTGTAGTATTTATGCACTGTTGCTATAAAATCATCTTAAATTGAGGATAATAGGAATACGAAAGACTTTCTATTGGTTTATTTCTTGCAAAAAGAGAATCAAAACTAGAAATTAGTATAAAGCAATAAACCATATTTTAAACATGAAAGCTCGTTGCCCCCAAAACTGTGTTCCAAAAATTACAACGGTAGAATTAAAATTATAAAACTTTTTTTGGACAAATTACCTCTATGCTTTAAGTCACATCTATTTTGTAATGTAGTTCCACATGCCATACCTTATCAAAAGTTTGCGATATGTCCATGAATACAAAATAACAATATCTTTTTCCTCCAAGGCTTCTTCAATTACTTAAACTATTCTGCGTACTTATTAGATTGTTGAATGCTCTGGCCTAAACCCAAACTGATGGTCCAGAACCAGCTTATTTTCCAGTAATATAGGCTTTAGGCACTTAAGTAGTGATTTTTCGAATAATTTAGATATAATTGGTAGCAAGCTTATTGGTCTAAACGACTTTACGTCTTCTGGGGGCTTGCCTGATTTTGATAACAGTATTACTTGTGAAACCTTCCATTGTATTGGGAAATAGTTTGCAAATATGATTTTTTTCGGAATATGATTTTTCAGCTTGTTAGTCGCTTTTCACAGTGAATAATCTAGGTAATTTGTTGGTTAGAATCGCAACAAATATTTTTTTTTTCATTGAACAGCATTTGTTTTAACTATTTAACCGCCTTGTTTAACTTGCACTTAAATTCTCTTAGCTTTTATCGTAGCCATTGCTGTCTTAATTTTTTTTTGTCATTAGTCATTTTCTTGACAAGATTTGAACATCCCCCATTATTTTCGTTCTCATTTTTTTAAATTTGTAAACTTCCAAGTAGCCGACTGAATACATTCATTGTGACGTTCCACTGCTTGATATATATCACTCTCCGTCCCTAATTTGATTTTTGGGTTTAGATTTTCTGTTACTTTACAACTGAATTGGTTCCAGTCTTTTATTTTGTGGCTTAACATCGGTTGTTTCTGCATGTTCCTTATCTTTATAGCCAGAGTGATTAAAACAGGGGAGTGGTCCAATGATAAGTCTAAACATGGCGTCGCTTCAATGTAATTACTTGCGATTCCTTTAGTGACGCAGAAATATATGACATCTGGAATCTTTCTTCTATCAATAGGCCAGTAGGTAGGTTTACAGGTTGACCCATGATTAGGCTTATTTTTTTTAATTGATTTAAGTAACGCTCGGCCTCTCGTTGTAACCAATATTGATCCCCACTCTCAGTTATTTGTTTTAAAATCATCACCTGCTATAAAGCGATGACCCAAAAAATTATAAAAATGATAAAATTGTTCCATTGATATTGTCTGTTTTGGTGAGCAGTATATGGCCGAAATTGTTATAGAACCTAGTCCATGCAATCAAAGCTTGATTTATCAAAAAAAAAATGTAACTTTTCGTCGATTTTGTGACAAGCCGCTGCCATTCCAGATTGCTCATTTTAGGGTTCTGAGCATTGAATAATTTAATGTAGACAATGGTCGTTAGAAGTTTTTTTAATCAGTAATTTTTCTCTTATATTTTCCAGCCGTTGTGTGGAAGACTGCTCAGACTGTTGGTTATGAGTTTTTTAATTTTTCTTGGTAAATGCTGCAATCTATATAGTTGGCTGGATGACTACCATTACAGAGCACACACTTGACCACTATACCCCACTTTTTCTTTTCACAATGATTTGTGACATGTTTACCTGTACATTTCTCACATCTTGGACTCATGATTACAGTACGTTTTGGAATGCCCGTACCTTTGGCAAGTAGTGCATTGCACCACTTCCCGCTTCACATGCGGTTTATCGATCTGCACAACTGAGTGCATCAATCTACTGATCGGATGTATACCTTTGTTTGTTTCACTCACTCGAAGCTTGGCTTTTTTGCTTGCCACTCCTACTCTGACTTTTTTCTACCAACACATAACCACTTGGTATGTTTGTTTTATCCGAATAAATCCTGGTTTAGATCGAATTTGTCAATAGTATATTCCTTTAAAAAGACATTTAAAAGATTGATTTCTTCCACGCCTGACACAAATATTCGAGGTCCTAATACTTTTTTTTAGCTGTGGTGCATGTTCTATTTCTTTAGGCAGACAATTGAACCGTGTCGATAAAGGCACTGTTTTATCTTCATTTGCCTTCATCTGTTGTTAGGTGATAGGAAACTCGTGCCTCTACACCTTTTACTAGCCTCCTTCTTTATTCATATCCCAGCATACCAAAAAAATAATGATCAAAATGGATAATGGAAAAGATCATGTTTGGGTCTGAAATTTCTACAATAGATGGACATTTCCCAGTCATGAATGCGTGCAAAGCCCGAATTTTAAAATTTTAATTAGTTTTTTCTTTAAACCCTAACAAAGGCTGTAAATTACAAATTTGTTTTTGCAATTTGTTATCAGGCATGTTTCTTCGGCAAAACATGTCGGAGTTAATTATTGTTATCTCTTTTAGTAATTTCCGAAAGTGTATACCAGCTCAAAGTTAAATTTTATTATTTATTACTAAAAAAATTACTGAAACAGATAAGTAATAGTTAATTCGTCATATTTTGCCGAAAAAATGTTACTAAAATTATCTGCCGAATTTTTTTATAAAAACCGCTTGGTGGAACATATTTTTTATGTTGTTGAAAATAATCATAGTAGTGTTAGATATATAAGTCTGTTGCAAAACAAATATTTAAAAAGTTAAAATTTAAAACTTAATCCGTTTTTGAAAATTTTAAAAACTATGCCACAGCCTGCTAGAATAAAGAATGTCTTGTGACAAGATGAAAAGAAAGCAGAGAAATATATCCAAGAAAAAGACAAGACAAAACTACCCCCGAACGAGAATCTAGGCTGATTCAAGACGGAGAAAGGCATCGAGTAACCAAATATGCGGAAACCATCTCTGAAAGAGAATCCAGACAGATACAAGACAGAGAAATGCATCCAATAACCAGAGACGCGGATGCCATAACCGAAAGAGAATACATGCAGTATCAAATAATATAAATCAATCAAAGAAGAAGAAAAGCTGAAGCAACCCCAAAAGAGAATCAACTGCAGCGAGTTAGAACTGGTGCAAGTGCTGCTCGAATGCCTATCTGGAGAAATCTACAAAATGCAGCTTTTAATTACGACGCATCAGTAGATTATGCCTCTGATCGTTTGTGCATCATTGGATCAATGTTAGTGATTTGCTAACACTGGGAGGCAAAAAATTGGAACGGTGAAATGCACGAATGTGCAACAGCGGAGAAAAGATTAAATTTTCATAGTTATGGGATCCCCCGAGGCCCTACGTACTTTTCTGCTTAGACAGTCAACAGAAGATAAACATTTCCTGGAAAATGTCACAAGATACAACAACTGTATCCAAATGACAACTTTCGCCACAACCAAAGAAGACAGCCAGAATACATGCCAATATTAAAGGTGCAGGGTAAACTATATAGCTGCATAGGGGCTAATATGCCCCTGTTTAGGGGCTAAACGAAAATATTAAATTTTTGCAAGTTTCGCTGATTCAAATTAGCCATAGAAAATATGGTACCTGAATTGAAAGTCAGCATCTTAAAGCAGACAAAACCCCACAGGGTGAGTATGAGAGGCGTTTCAATGCACCAATGATATCAGAAGTGGCTGTCATCATGTTTAGTGAAAAACATGAAGGGGATGAAGAAGAGACATAGTTGTAGAAAAAAGGAGTGACACCCTCCAGAGAATTCTCTACATGCACAGGTCCTACGATACCCTACTGTATTCGTTCCTATTCTTTGCAGGAGGGAAATGGATATCCCTAAGAAGCAAGGACTTGTTTCATCAATTTATCGTAGATATATACGCCAAGATAGTGTTTGAAAGGCCAAGATAGTGTTTGAGGTAGATCAAATTGGATTAGAGAACGCTGAGAGTGGAACAGTATGCGTATTCTAAGGATGCCGTCATCAACAATGGAAATATGACAGACATTGGCCAGTTGATCATCTGGCCTTCGAGGTTCACGGGAAGT
The DNA here is from genome assembly GCA_963556175.1 of Tipula confusa. Taxonomy (NCBI): domain Eukaryota; kingdom Metazoa; phylum Arthropoda; class Insecta; order Diptera; family Tipulidae; genus Tipula; species Tipula confusa. Next base: position 221,079,248 of record OY744475.1, on the reverse strand, counting down.
CCCAGGTAAATGTACGAGCGTACTCAACATGCCATAACCTTCGAAACTGCAATAGACCGGACCTCTTCAAAACTTTCACATGTAATCTGAAATTGGCCAGAATTAGAGGCAGGCAGTTTTTAGGAAAAAATGATAATGGTAAGTCATACTCATATTTGAGAGTGAAGTGTGCTGAAACCGTCAAATTATATCCATCTCTATATTTTCTACAGTATCTAAAGTATACGAAAAGATATAGTTAATTTCAGACTAACCTTTTTTTTATATTAAGAATATTGTTGGGCAAAACATTAATTAGAGTACATTGAATCATCCAGCGCATAAGTTGCCTGCTTATCGTTAATTAATTTTATTACGGGAAAAATAGAATTAAAAAAATGATTGTTTGTTTTTAGGTCTAAAAGCTTTTGATAGAAAGCTGCTGGATTTGACTATAAGGGTATATGTTATACCAGTCAATAAAGTTTTTAACGTGGAGTGATAAAAAAAAGGTTAGTTTCTCAAATATTTAGGGATTTTTTTATCATGTCGACATGATCAAAGCCAAGTTAATTTATTTCTTATCTTTGCAGCTTTTATTTAACATTTTCCAGTGTGGAGTTCTTGTTCTGGAAAATTGTTACAAAAATAACTAAAAGAAGTCACAAATTTAAAACATGAATGAGAATGAGCTTACTTAATACCAACATATTTTAGATGTCGGTTTCTACTTGTAAATTTTACTAATATCCTTGTTATAATAATAGTAATTAATTCGAAAAATACAAAAAAGTTAACTAACATTAAAAAAAATTCAATCTATTTTCCATCTAATTAACCACAAGAAAATAATAAACTTGATGAAAAACTAACAACAACAAAAACATTACGTTCGATGGATGGATAAAGCTTATTATTTTAGTTTTTAGTATACGAATAAATAATAAAATTTAAAATTAAACTTTCGGTTAGGGTTACAAACAACTTGTCAAAAATATCCATCTCTATATACATAAAGCATATAATGTTATGAATATTAAAAAAAAAATAAAAAATGTTGACCTAATTTGTGAACAGTAGTCAAAACCCAAAACCAAAAAAAGTTAGTTAGATATCCTTTTATTTTTTTTTTTGTTGTTTTTGGTTTTGATTACTCTCGATTAAATTGAATATCCATACGAGATAAGAGGAGATGGGTGAAAGTTTCGAATAATTAAAAAAATATGGGATATAATTAAAAATTAATAAATTTAATAATTAAAAAAACTAGGCAAAAAAATAAATAAAGTTTTAATGCTGAATAAGTGACAATATAATTAACAGCTACATGATTATTAATCATAAAGTTATATAAGAGAACTTAAAGTTTATTAGTAATTTGGGTTATTGTGCACATTTTTTATGGGGTCTATTTATTGTTATGGACGGAAAGTGTTTGGGACTCGATTTGGGTGTGAAATTAATGGGGGAAATATTTCATAAACTATTGAATATTAATTAGTTATGAGTTGTCAGGAAAACATTCAATTTTAGTCTAAAGAATTTTTTTTGCACTAATAAACAGAAAGCTTTTTATTTTTAGTAAGTTCGGTTATAAAATCAATCTTTAAAGTCCGCACCTTACTTCAAATTAATTAGCTCACTTTTATTCTAATTAAAATTTAATTTAATTTTGCGGTAGTCAAACAAAGAAATAATCTAAAGGAACGAAAATTTCAGATGATCCAAAAAAAAACTAAACTTGATTTAAACCAACGAGTCTCATTTTCAGGACCGACTGCTATAATTTAAATGAAATGGGGTTCTCTTTAATTTGTTGATTTTAGTCGTAAGTGTCACATTGATGTTTTGGTATTTTCTCCTTTAACGTTTTCGGAGGTCGGTTGATGTTCTTGTAAAGTATTTAAATTTTGTTTTTCAATGAATTCTTGGGTGAAACTTATGTTAGGTTCAATAAAACTTTGGACGTGATCATTTATGACCATTTTTGCATTATCACATTCTATTTGATTGTTTTGCTTAATTTTTGCTACCAAGTTTTGATAAACTTTACATCCCCTAAATGACAGTTTATGCCAAAAAGTGATGTGTTTGTTTATCTAAGTTCGCATTTACCTGGTTCATGTTCTTTGATACATTTAACGCAACGGAAATGAAGTGACAACTACCTGCAGTATGAATCGTTGGCAATTTTTACACTGTGATATGATTTCGTTATTGGTGAATTTATGTTGTTATTCTTTATAATTATGGCATTATTATTTTTTGCTATGCGTTCCGTTGATTTTGTACTGACCTAGCTAGCTTTTTCGCTTGTTTGTTGATTTCGTACGTAAAATTTTTACAGGTGTAATATTGTAGCTGTTTCATTTATCATCCCTTAATACTTCACTTGTGTCTTGAGTACTGTTGTTTCTTTTTTTCTCCTCAAGAGCTACTCGTTCCCGTAATTTACCGTTTTTGTTACTGATTATTAAGTTCAGTTTCAGGTCTCCTTACTAAGCCATTTTTCGCGATACCACTGTCAAACTCTGATCTTCTTTCTTATCTGTTATATTACTGGGCATGTTACTAGATATTCAAAATTTGGTTTTATGTATTATGTTTACTGTTTTTTATGTTCACACTTTGATAATATTATAAATATATTTTATCTATTTTTGTAATTGAGTATACATAAAAATTAAATTTTTAATTTTTTTTTTCCTTTTTCAGAACAAGGAAATTTTTGATATTTATTTCTTGAATTGAATTACTTGAAGTGAATGGACTAGAACACTTGTTCCCAAAAGGTATGTTGTGAATTCCGTCAAAATATTTTATTCTAAAAAGAAAATTAATGAAATTGTAATATAAGAAAAACGCTTTTGAAAATTTTAATTTTGCTATATATCTGTCTCTATCTAACCAATTTAATTCGAAAAAATTGAATACTAATACCGTTTTTTGTTTTTTTATAAAATATTTACAACTTAAAAGCAAAAGTACGTATGCGGATATACAATCAAAAAATATCGGCATCACAACCAATCAAATCAACACATATTAACCATGTGACTAGCGTCACCAATCAAATCACATGTATGCTGACAAAAATCTTCGTATTCCATTTAAAACCCAATTTAAAACATTTTTATTTCCGTTTTTACTTTGTTTTTATTTTGCTACGCATCATTATATCCGCAAACGTGTGATTGGATTGGTGAAGCCAGTCACATGGTTTATATGAATTGATTTAATTGGTTACTATGCGGATATTTTTTATATTCTATATCCGCATACGTACTTTTGCCTTAACTCAATTTATTTTTCGATGATGTTTTGTTTTAAATATTTTGGAAATGACTACTCAATGTATTTTATTTAACAGGCGATCATTCAATTTCGTGGTAGCTAAATGCATGTTAAATATATTTCAAAATACATAATATTATGTTGTTTAATGATTTAATGCAAACATAAATTTAAAAATTTAAAAATTTAAAAATATATTTGTTTGTTTTTTACAAATCCACCATAAGGTTGCCTCTGCCATAGAACATTCAATTTAGGCATATTTTGTAAGAAGCGCTACAGCGTTCAAATTAAATGTCACGTGGTGATGATTCGAAATATTTAGAATAAAACATCCTCAACTAAAAACTTGATCAGTGATTGACCGATTTCAATATTATGTAAGAATGTTATTTTTAAGTTGTGCAAAGAAGAGCTATGAGGTAAAAGTTTTCTCATTTTAAGCGATCTCCTTTTCTAAAACTAGGGCAAAACGCGACTACTTTCAATTCAACAGGCATAATTTTATTTTGCCATACTAATCGAACAAGGTCGAAAAGATAGTTTCACAAAGTAAATCCTCCGAATAACAAGGGCTCAAAATTGATACAATCAACTCGATAAGAATAGTTTTATTTTAGCCTCTGCATGGTCAGGATTTTTGCAATCTGTTTTTGATAACTTTCAAACACAGTACGTGATACTTTTTGAACACTAAGTAAATCATAGGATGCTCCTTCCAAGTATCTGACACTGCATCGATGTTAACACGCAAGTTTCAATCCTGGGTCAAACGGTGATTGGCCTAGGTCTAAAGGTATGGTGTATTCGCATTTCTTTATAGGCTGTATCCTTTGCCCAACAGCAAGACAATACTTCTCACAAACCCAATCATTTTCGGTTTTAATTTATACCATACCTAGAGTCATCTGGGCAGCACTGACAACCGAAGTTTTTAATACCTCGCATAAAACGCTCACATTATCAAAACGATGGTTCGTTTCCATAATACTACTGCTAACAAGATTCCAATAATGTGCATTCTCATCTTAGTTTTTTAGACCTTCACAGTTGAAACATGACCTATGCCTTCCTGATGGATCACTGACTTGTACAAAAATGGCCATCTTATCGTTTCAGTCAAAAAAATAGCATGTACATTTTTTTTTTTTGAATTCGAAATAATTGCTTATATACTCATTACTTTTTTGGAACACACTGGCCTTCTTGTCAAAAATCCTTTTTTCGAACATTTTAACCCAAGACTGATAGCCTTCCCTTAACCTCAATATCAGATGTCAGATGATTTACTTTTTTCATTAAGGTTGTTGCACAGGCCAGATGGCTCCATCCTTGGAGCTAGTGCCTTTAAATAAACTTATATAAAATTAAAAAAAATAAAAAAAAGGTTGTTGCGCTTACGTCTAAAAGAAACATTCATTTCGCACATTACAAACCTGCAATTTGTTTAAAGTCTTGCAGTCTATGAAAATATTTTAGTTATCAGTTAACTATTTTGCAAAAACCGGAAATACCTCTTCCAAGAACAAAAAACATCCTTTGCAAGAACGTTTGCGAAGATTCCTTTTGTCACAGACATCACGAGCTTATCACAATTAATAACCTTGTTATTTTGTGCTCTACAGCGTTTACATCAACAAAGGATAAACAGTTTATATTCCCTAATATCCTTGCCATTTTTAGAGCATTTTTCGGCATTTTAAATTGAACAGCAAATAGGACAAATAAGTCAGAGCTCCCATAATTTTAAACAATTTTAATTATCTGGATGGCTTTAAAGCGTTTTTCGTGAATTTGGAATCGCAAAGATCGTGTAAATAATCATACAAAGCTGTTTTTTAAGCAACCATGACTTAAAAGAAAAAGTTTTTTACCTTCTATCTTTGCATTGAAGTGAAAACATTATAACATTAGGATTACTCTAGAATTAACTAAACTTCAGATAAATTGTCTATATACCAAAATCGGTTTCATTGTTTGTGGGTTTAGGTCGCTTAAAACCAATGACATTAACATTTTTCACTCAATATGTAATAATTTGAAGTATCGATCGAAAGCTTTCAGACAGTTTATTACCAACATCAATTTAAAAGCACAGTCAAAATTTTAAACTAATTAGACATAATGTCTAGACTAATGTGTTGGTCTACAGATTTTCAAAAAATATTTAAATTACCTATACATTCAAATGATGATTCTTAGAAGTGAACTGTAATTGAATCATAAAACTTTTAAAATTTCACAGAAATCTACTTTATCCACAGTCCTTTGTTTATTACAACGTTTCAAGATTGTTTACAACAATGTATTAAAGTATCTATACAATAGTATTAAACTTTTAAATTTTTTAAAGTGTCAATCAAGGTGAAGCAGTCGATAAATTTAAATCACAAATTTTTGTTTACACCCAAATATCAATTTATGTCAAAGTATTTTGAAATATCTGTACTACGAATCTGTACACTGCATCTCGTTCTTAACAAATAATTATTTCTTATACAACGCAAAGTGAGAATATTGTAAAAATTAAAGCAAAAAAAAATGTAAACCCAATTAAAAGTTATAACAAAAAAAAATTTCCCAAGTAAACGAAAAGCTTTCATTTTTAGTATCCTTTTAATGGCAATAAATAATGTTTCAATTTTTAAAATTTTCTAATTCATTTTTTATAGGTATACGAGTAGGATACAAGCGTAGTTTGAAGTTATGTAGATACATATAGAACCCAATATAGAACCCTTTTAACGTAACACAAAAAAAAATCAAATTCTTAAACGAAATTTAATTAAATTTGTGAATTGGTGACGTTTATGTTATTTATTCGAGATAGCTAAAAGTATAGACGATATGAAAGCTTTTGAAAGGTGTTCTTAGTAATTAATTTCGAATATGAATGCTTTTAAAATGATACGCCTACGTTTTTTTTTCTTTTATAAATTAGTCATTATTCTTGTGTACTATTGTGGTTAGGGTAGAGAAAATTTTTAATTTAAAAGGTCATCGAGTAATTCGAGTTGTCAATATATCACACATAGAACATTGGGATATATATTGAGTTTATCAATCATACAGATTAAAGATATTACATATATATATATAGTTCGTATCAATATATGAAATCACAAAATTTTATGTACATCAATTTGTTTTTATAGTCTCTAGTATATAGCTACTACTACTCCACACTCATCCATATTTAAATGAATCTCTGGGGTCCTTTGCTGTGTATCGTATTTTTATCAAATAATTTATCATTTGAGACTGTATCGCATACACAACTTTTTAAATTATTTTTTGTTGTTAGTGAGATCTTTTGCCGCACTCTTTAAATGTATAACATATAAATATTATGAATATATACATTATACATGTATGTTTGCACCGAGTGAGTCATTTAAAGTGAAGCAACCTAACAACCTGAAACTAAATAAATTTAAAATACATTCTTAAAACAAGATTTTTTGGTTTGATAGTCAACTTACAATGCCTGAACGTGTGATTGTCATCATCGTATTTGAAGCCACATTAAGTAAGCCCTTTAAAATTGTGATATTTATTATCAAAATGAAAAAATTGTATCATCCCAAAAAATATCATGGAAAAATTGCTAAATTTCATGGAAAATTTAAATTGCTAAATTAAGTTAAATTTCCAGATTCCAGAACCATTTAATGGCAAACTTATTTTACTATGAACTAAAAAATTTCTAGAATCTTGAAAACACATAGTTATGTCATTTTGAAACTATAAACGGATGTATAAAATAAAAAAATTTCAAAATTCCGAACAAATATAAAAATTGCAAAAGTTGGGTCCTAACTAAAAACTATCCTAAACTCTAAAAATACATGAAGAGAAGTCACTTTGAAACTGTGAAATGTATGTCCAAAACAAAAAAATTCCGAAATTCCTGAAACACATGACAGTATAAGCTTATTAAAAATTTGAAATTTATGTCCAATTTACAAAATTCAAAAAAATATTTCAAACATTGATATTGATGCCCAAACAAAAAAATTTCATAAGCATAAGATGGTTAGCCCAGTAAAATTTTAAAGTAAAATAAGTCTAAACAAAATCAAAATTCTGAAAAGCGTATTAGAAATCCCATTGGGGATTTCTTGCCCATTAAAATTTAGAAATTTATGTCCAAAATAAAAAATTCGAAAATCTAAACTATTTGCTGGTCAGCTTATTAGAACTGTAAAATACAGATCAAAACTAAAAAAAAGTAAATCCCGAAAACACATAAAAGTAAGTCCTTTAAAACTTTGAAAGTTGTGTCCAAATAAAATAAAAAATCTGTATTCTAAAAGCCCATAAAGGTGGTTAAAATTCTAAACACGTGACTGCTAAACTCCTAAGAACTGTAAAATATAGGTCCAAACTTACAAATTGCGAAAACTCTGAAAACACATGAAGGTAAGCCCATTTGAAACTGTGATATTAAAGCCCAAATTCAAAAATTGTTAGAAATTCCGAAAACACATAATGGTAAGTTCATTAAAATTGTGACTGATATGTCCAAAGTAAAAAAATCGAAGTTCTAAAAACCTTTGATAGATAGCCTGCTGAAACTGTAAAATATTGGTTCAAACTAAAAAACAGTCCAAAAATTAAAAGAGCCCATTTGAAATCCTATTTGAAACTTTACTATGCCTAAACTAAAAAATTTCTAAAATTTTGAAAGCACAAGAAGGTAATCCCATTTAAATTTCTGAAGTTCCTAAAACACATGATGGAAAGCCCATTATAATTTTGAAATATCCAAAATTCTGAAAACAAGGTCCAAAATCTTGAAAATTTAATTATGAATACTAAAAAATGAGAGCTAATTTCACTTTAATGAGAGCTAATTTCTTACTTGGGATTAAAGATAAAGATAAAGTCATCCGCTTGCTGTTCTTCCAGGAATAATTTATATTTAGTTACATTGAAAAAGAGGCGTGTATAACTCAGTACAAGGGATAGAAGTGAAATTTCTTTGGCAATTTAAGCCTCGATTTGGCATAATCGTTTTACTAATATAACATGGTATGGTAGAAAATAATTTGGTGTCGTCCGCGAATAATAAACACCCTGCAAATTCCAATAATTTTGTATCATCATTGATAAAAAGCAAGAGCAGCAATGATCCCAAATGGCTTCCTTGGGGTACACCAGAGTAAACAGTGAAGCGAAAACTGCCGTTAAGTAAAAATTAGTCAATTCAGCGGTATAAAGTCGCATTTGAGCTTACTAAGCTTATCTAACAACAAACGGTAGTTTAGTTTATTGAAAGCATTAGCAAAGTCTGTCAAACCACATCGACTTGGACTTTAGATATTGCGGATTTTATTAAATAATTCCGAAAAGCGCCAAGTTAGTAACAGTAGACTGGCCGGGAAAAATCCATGCTGATGTTAGCTGAACAATTGCTTGCTTTGTAAAATTAAAACGTATTTAACCATACATTTGAACTTCTTAGGGATACAGGACATTAGTTCCCCTATAATTTGTTACGTCATTGCGTGATCCGTTTTTGTGTATCGGTGTAAGGAAAGCTAATTTCCACATATCTGGGAATTTACCCTGGCTTAAGCTTTTTAAATAGTAAAAAAAGGAGAGCTGACAAACCAATAGCACAACACTTTAGCAATGCCGTCGGCAGTCTATCTGGTCCAGAGCACTTGGAGATATCGAGGTTAAGAATCGCATTTACACCATTTAGCTGTTAATGCAAGCTGATGACTAATTTTGTAACAGATCCCGTTACGCTGAATTTCAAATCCTTTGTGAACCAAGGATCTTTACGAGCCAACCATTAGAAACCATGATAGTAAAGTTGAGGTTGTCACAAAATTCGTACGATAAATCGATCGACATTGGATACGCATATAATCAGATTATATGAAGCCTATTTAAATTTAACTGCTAAAAATTCGAATTTTGCGTCGGATACTAAATGTTCACAGAACAAATATTACGAACAATCAGTGCTCGACCTCCTTTTAGATTTGTAGCAAAGTTATATCAGTCCTGTCGGAAAACACAAAAGTCTGATGGAAAAATGTCCGATAAATTTAAAGCTCTGGTAAGTCATGTTTCAACCAGCAATATGATGTTGTAATTACACTTCATCACGCCAAGAACACAACCCGCTTCAATTATAAAAAAAATCGGTAAATTGTTACCGGTACAATTTTTAGTACTATTGCTATCTAGAAGTAAGTTAGAATTATGAATTGGATTATTTGGATTTGTGTTAGTATTTACATTATTTAAAACTAAATTAGAACCAACTTTAGTATTAGTAATAATATTATCCGAATTAACCGATGGTAAAACGCTATTACAATCGGGCTCCATCTAATGAGTTAAACCAATGGTATAGGGCAAAGTTTTTTGAGCGGCTAACAAACTCACGTTCTACGATTCGAACAGGCCACACTGCAGCTTGTAACAGTTTAATAAATGAGTCAGGATTAACTCCAATTTTGAAAGACACTAAATTAAGCCGTGTAATGTCCTGATCTCCTGATACGATAAATTTGCATTCAAAATCACTTTCTTATATGTCCAGCTTATCTCTCAGATATTTTTTTAACGATTCAGGAGAGAGGGTAATTACAAATAAAGAAGCATAAATATACTTACTTTCAGGAACCAGTTTTATTGATCCATCACTATCTTTGGAACTACCAATAATAGAATCGGTTTGTTGAGGTTGGACTTACTGCGAAACTGGAACAAACAATTCGGGGGTCTGTTTTTTTGTTATTGTAAATAATAGACATTTTGTGCATTTTTTGGAAGTATACATCTTTAGTTAAAGAGATAATTTATCTAGAGCTTCATTTAGAACTCTATTATTGTAAGTGTAAACCGAGTAGTTTATATTAAACAAACGTAGTCCACCCAGAACATAAGAACTTGGTTCATCATTATTTCAAAATCACTGATTTTCGAGTTGCTCATTGCTCTAAGACATCATCAGAGTTTTTTCCAATACCCATTTCGCCTAATTTTTTTTTATGTTTTTCCTAGTCTTTGCCATCAACAGGCTCACCTTTATTTGTTTTACTTAAATCTCAGAAAAGTAAACGGCACAAGAACCCTCTACTGTAATAAATTTAATATGAACTTTGGATTTCATGATATAGAAGATAAATGTATCAATGCAATTATGGATATATAAGTAGTCATCAATTAGTTCTCGAGTCATCTTTTCACCGCCATTGATGACCATTTCTTCTAATTATTCTGTTTATATTTTTTACTGTGCTTCGACTAGTTGTTAAGACTTGACTAGGTGCATCTCTTAAGTATGTTGGTAATTTTCCAGTGGCCTTTTTTACACAATTGCACGCATGTTTTGATTAGCTGCTGCCTTTTCATCAGCTTTGATTTTTTTCGAGCATTCCTTGTCTCATTTTAAGTTACTCACCCTGTATGTATGGATATATATATATATATGTGTATATCTTTATGTGTATGCTGTATCCTAACCAACCAAATAAAAAAGGATTTTTCCCGTGCTTTGTGTATATCCCCATATTTATTTATCTATTATCTATGTATGTATACCACTTGCCAGGAACGAAATTTCTACAAAAAAAAAAAAAAAAAAAAAGGATAATCAAAATCAACAACAAAGGATATTTATATAAATTTACAATGTTTATGAAATTATTAAAGGGCGAAAGTTGAAATTTGATGTTGTGTACTTCGGATAATAAAAATTGAAAATCAATACAAACACAACATCAAATCCCAATTTATTGATCCCTATGTATATACAGGATATATGTTTACAAAAAATAAAGGGAATATATATATATATGTACACAACGTAACGTTCAATGTATCTTTAATATGATTATATTTACACTCTGATCCGTTTAAAATACAAAAAGAAAATGAGAATCATCTCTGTAGCGAGATTCGCGCCAGACAAAAATAAAAGATAAAAAATTTGTAATCAGATAGTGGAATGAATTTGATTTAATTTTCTAAATTAAAATGAAAAATGTATGATAAAAAATTGGTTTGTTGAAAAGGAAATATATTTAATTGGGCAAATTACATGCGGAAATGTACATAGAAAATTGATATGTTTGGGGGAGAATCAAAAATATTTTAAAAGTTGTAACAAGTTACATGGCATGTTGTTCGTTAGGCCTTTTTAACCTTTTGTACTTATCGTATTTCAATAAAAATTATCTCAATTTGCATAAAAAGCTTAAATAACAAGTATATATATATATATATATATATATATATATATATATATATATATATATATATATATATATATATATATATATATATATATATATATATATATATATATATATATATATATATATATATATATATATATATATATATATATATATATATATATATATATATATATATATATATATATATATATATATATATATATATATATATATATATATATATATATATATATATATATATATATATATATATATATATATATAAATATATATATATATATATATATATATATATATATATATATATATATATATATATATATATATATATATATATATATATATATATGAAATGTCATAAAAAAGCATATTGAAGGATTACTTTTGCTGAAACTATTCCCGTTTACCATTTAAAAAGAAAATAGTTATTTTCAATTTATTTAGGTAAAGTTGGCTATTATGCTATTTAGTTGTGCCCTTTGTACTTTACAGATTCTTTGATAGTGTCGATTATTCCGCACTTATGCCATTTATGTTAGACGATTAACAATTTTCATGTACTTGTGCTTTATGTACATTTTAAATTAATTTTAATAAAAATATATTTTTTTTAATTTTTATTTTAATTAAATATTTAAAAAAAAAATTATATAAGTACATTTAAGGAACAACATTTAAATATTAAATAACAAAACTATAACAATGCTCAACCACCTTATCTTCTTCATAAGTTTCTGATAGGGCATCAATCACAGCGTCGCTATAGTTTTTAAATTCAGGTATTCAGAAATAAACTCAGGTGGAATTAGTTTTTTGTCACAAATATTTTTCATATCTCTAAATTTTATCTCGTTAATGATCAATTCCCCATTATAAGCAATTTTTGGATCACCAGTGTTTATTTGGAATGACACTTCATGTTCAGAGTTATCAGTTTTGATGATCGTTATTGAATCTTCAAAGATATTCAACTATTTGTTGAATATCTTTAAATTTGATTTCTTTTCGTGGTTTAGTTATTGTGAATAATTTTTGGAATCATTGCAGTCGTAGATATCAAAATAATTCATAGAAATAACATTATAAGGTTTAGGAATTTTTCGTGAGTCTGCTTCCCTCCGGCTATTGTTTTCACCCCATAAATACCATATTCCACTTTTTGTGCATGTTTCGTAAATGGTGAAGTTATACGATGCAAATTTTCTATAGTAACCAATTAGCATGTTGTCTCCTACTGGAGTATTCAATACCTTTTGTTAAATCAAAGCTTGCAACTAGTAACGACGGATCATTTTCAGTTGTTTTTTGGTCGGAAAGAAATTATTTTTTTAGCTTTTTTTTTTGTTTCAAATAAAGATCGATTTCGTTTCGCTTCTCCTCTTTTTTTCATGTTGTTGTGTACGGTTCAATTTTTTGCTCTTTTCATACTTATCTTTTTTTGGTTTATGTATACCAATATTATAATCATTTCGAAAAAAATTAAGAACGTGTCGTATTTAACATCACATTTATTCTGCTCAATCATGTATATGGTTTATAAATTGGTTTTGCGATCTAATAGATGATAGTAGGTATTTGTTTGAACCTGTAGCGACCATCGCTACACAAATACAAAAAATTATTCAGATATTTCGTGCACATTCATATAATTCGCTAACGCTATATGTACACTGTACATAAATATATATAGAGCGTAAAATAGCATTTACACATAGCATTCGGTCGCCATGGTGAGAGGACAATTAATGAGATGACAATTAATTTTTAACAAATTATTACGATTCCTCATCAGATCGAGACTGAGCTTTGCTTTGCACAACGTCCAAATCTGAATAAATAAAATAATGACACATCACCGCCGTCGTTATAAACCACGGCAATAATGTGAAGGTACTGCTGGTAATGTTTGTATAAATCAATCGATATCAAGCTTTTCAACATTTATATTTAAAGAGGCTGATTCAGACATTCTTGGCTCAACTAATACAAAGTTTCTGCATATTTCAGTTTCCATTAGATCACTGGATCGTTTTTGGTGGCTGAAATATTTAATTAAAAAGTTAAAGTTACCTGTACATAAAAAAATTTTTTTTTTGTGTCCCATCGCTATTTATTGTCAAAAGTGTTATAAATCCCCTTCTTCAATCTTATCGCCTATTTTATCGGTTGAACTTCCGCTTATTACAATGCTGGGTTAAAAATTTAAAAAATGTAAGTCATTCTGTACATGTAAATTGGGAAGTTCTGGAATTATAAGTGTCAGAAATCAGACAAACCTCTTCATTTGGATTATTTGAAAAACTTTCACTTAAACTCCTTTCTTCGACATCCATAGGAATTAATGTTGTAAGATTTTCATCACCATGCGCATCGGAGGCTACTAATACTTCATTAATTACACATATTTTATTTTCATTTTGGTCGACCGTTTTATCTTTCAATTGTGCTTTACGCACCATATCCATGAACATTTTACCACGAGAACTCATTTCTACAAAGTAAAAATCAAATGGCACAAATTCTTAATATAACAAAAAATTAATCGAATTATTTTATTGATAACTCATGTTATTTGTAAAATACAAAAATAGAATTATTTTCAAACATTTCATATTATTACTGAACTATAATCTATCAATTAAAATAATTTGTATTGTAATTTAAATTAAAATAAAACTAAGGACTTTTATAAATTATTAAAATTTACGCGGCACAAGCGACATTTATGGAAAAAGTTAGTTTGAAAAAATCAACTACTTACAATATAACTTACAAACACTATGTTACTTGCAACAATTTAAATTAAAAGCACCGAATAAAAAAATGGGTATTTTTAACGCTGGTCTGCGTTGTTTAACAGTTTGAAAATTAAATTTGACTAATTTTAAATATTTTGAATATACGTTTTTAATATAAAAATTAATTGAATTTAAAAAACTTTAAGTCTTGCATCTTCAAATTATAATTCTCTTTCAATAAAAAAAACTCAAGTTGACCAAAATGCTCTTAATTTATTGCAGTATTTAGATTTGGATTTTTTTAAACTAAAATTGAGTCATCAAAATATTTAATAATTTTTTTAACAAAATTAGCAACTAAGTAAAATAATTAGAGCTTCATTGGATTTAGTACTTTAAAGATAAATAATAGGGAAACTGGTTTAATTATTCTAAATAAAATCTTGATTATGTTTTTTAATGGATATTATGTTGCTTAATGGATGGAAAAAAAATTTTATATTGTCAACTTGAGCTTTATTTGACAAATTAATCTAGTATACAAATAAGAAAAGATTGAACCGTTTGAACTTCAAAAAATAAATAAACATAATCTTTATCTAATGAAAATGGTTAATATTTATTAATAATTTATGATTATCACATTATTGTTCCATAAAAAAGCTCACCGCAAAATTTTTTTAATTAATGTAAAGGAATTGAGTGAAAATTAAGGAAAAAACTTAACCAAACTTAATTTTGGTACTTAGTAAACAAAATCTTGTATTAAAATTACTTTTATTTTTAACAAAATTACTAAACTTTTTTCTAAGTGACAAAAGCATGTCTTAAATCTGTAAAATCTCCAGTTCTAGATTTAACTTCTACAACCCATAGATCAGAAAATCTTAAAGGTTAATTAAAAAACTTGATTCAAAAACTTGAATAAGAAAGTGTCAATTAAAACTAAAATGTTTCGAAAAGCTTTATTTGTTTAATAAAAAAAATTATTCTATTACTAAAGCCACAAATAATGTGTATTGAAGCCAATTTTGAACCAGAACTTTTAATAAAATTAATTAAAATCCAAAGCTCTTTGGATAGTAATAAATTTAAAAAAAATTTATAGAATAAAAAACAAAAATAAAAAAAGTTTATTTAATCTGTGCATAATAAATATGAAGCTTTAAAAAATTATTTATGATTTATTAAAATTAAAAAATTCCGGTAACAATTTATTTTAAATAAACTTTAGTTTAAATTGAAAAAAACTTACAAATTTAAAAATGTCATTAAGTGGAACAGCTTAGCATTAATTTAGTTTTCTAGAAAAAATTGGAATTGGTAGAATAATGCATTATTTTTAAACATCCATATTTTATTTCCCACAGTTAAAATAAATTAGAAAAGAGTATTAAAAGCTTGAAGTGAAGAGTATTAAAAGCTTGAAGTATTTTTCAAATTTAAATTTGCGAAATGGTTTAATAAGGTCCAAACTATGGTTAAAAATTGACTTTTGCAAATGTTTAATTTGAGAATCCTAAAAGCTTATTTTAAAAAAAGCTGTAAGGTTTTTTAACTTTTTTTTTAAAGCTCAGTTAGGAAACAAGTTAATGTCAAGTGCTTCAATATTTCACATATTACAACTAGTATTTTAATCAACCATTGGTGCTTTTTTTTAAGTTCATCTGAGTTTAATTTACTGAACTTCAAAATTAAAAAATTTATAACTAAATAAAAAAAGAAACTTTATTTATTTGAAAATTAATTTAAAATTTATTTTGTAAAACAAAAATTAAAAAAATTATCATCAAAAATAAAAATCATTGTTTAGTTTTATTTAAAAAATAAAGATTTAATAAATAGGACTCTGCAAAGCTTTCATTTTAAGAACGTGTTCATTTAAAAAATTAATCTAATTTAAAAACTTGTATTACTGAAAAGCTCAATAACTTAAATCAAAAATGTGTATTAGTTATTGGTCAAAACCGAAAGTTAATTAAATAAGTCATGAAAGGATAAAAAAGGAATTTTAAATACACAATCAAATCAAAAGCTCAATTATTTCAGTTTTTTGTAATTTTTAAAATTGATACTGTTAAGAACCATTAGAAATCAATTGTCCAGCTCATCCAGTGCTTTAATTAAAAAAGTTAACACCTTTAACAAACATTTTTGGGTTTTAGTAAGCTTTAAGATAAAATCTGAGTTTAACAAATTTGTTAAATTTTTGTTTAATTTAAAAATTGTTAGTGATTTAATAAGTGTAATTTTGAAAATCTTAAATAGATTTAAATAGTTTAAATATTTAAAAAAAAAATTAAACAACTAATGACTTAATTAAGCTCGAAATACAATTAAATAAATCACAATTGCAAATTTTAAAAGCTCAATTATAGACTCTAATTATTGAATTAGGTGGATTATTCAAAAAATGCGGTTTTTAGATTGATCAATATCGATCTTAATTTAAAAGCTTAACTAGAATTTAAATTTTGGTAACATAAATAACCAATAAATTGTAATCAAATTGTTTTAGTAGAACAAACTGTTTATAAAATACAAGCATGTCAGAGAAAGATACCTTTCCTCAAATCCAATGTCACTTTTAGATGTTATGTCTCACAACGTATACGTGTTGTTAAATAATAACCATAACCATTAATTCTAACAAAATGTCACAAATATGTCCAATTATTATGTTAAACAAATTTAAATTCCCAGCAACGAAAACGTTTTAATATCAAAAATATTTGTACTATAATTAATTTAGAAAATTTGCTATTTTGTATTTAATAGTACGGTATATACAAATTATAAATTTATTTTAACTTTATTCACACCATTTACAAGTTGTAAGGGTCAAGAATAGTAATATCCACTCGAACGTAGACCACGAAATTTATAGTATACCGTTAAAGCTATATTATAAGTATCAACGAACTATAACATAATAATTATAGAGTGTGAATAAGGTGTTGCTTTATAGCATAATAATATAATAACGGAAAATAACTATCCAGATAAATAATCATTTTACCATACCAGCACGTAATCAAACTATTAATTTTCATTTTTATAACAGCACACCTTGAATATTATCGTAATCATATAATTTTCATTTTCATTGTTATGCTTTTTCATAGGATAATTTTAGTGTTATGACATCGAAAAGAAAACGTTGAAGGGAAATGGATTATAATTTTTTTCGTAATTTTGTTAAATGGATTGTTTTGCACACAGGTTAAATGGTGGATTACTTTTATATATTTAATGCTGTAAAATATAATATGTGAAATGTTTTTAGGTTTAATTTTATGGATCAGCTTAATTTAGTATATGATAGATGGTCTAAGTATATGATGGATTACGCTATCATTCATTAGTGATCTGTTTTAATTTTAAAATAACTAGGAAAATTTAAAGGTTAAATGGTTGAAAATAGTAGCAGCTTTTAGGTTTTAAAGCTCGCCGATTAGTTAAATTTATATTTGAGACTTTTAATCTAGTTACAAAAGTAAAATAATATAAACTCTTTTAAAAAAGTTTAAACCCTAAATTTAATAAAAATCAATTTTAAAGTAATTCTTAAATGTAAAGTAAAGCTGTCATGTTTATGACAGCTTAAAGCTTCAAATTTGCAAATAAAGTTGTAATTATTAATTAAAATCTAAAAAATAAAAAACCCATTTTGAATTGAAGCTTTTTAAAATTGTGGTAAATTCTGTTTCAAAATTTTAAAAATTTTAAAAAATTAGCATTATTTTAAAAACTTTAGTGTTAGTAAATTGTAAATGAATTTGGAAAAACCAAAAAAATTACAAATTGGACCACCAAAATCCTTTTTAGTACAAAAGTAAAAGCTAGTATAAATAAGATTTTTTTAATAATAAACTTAACAATTTATTGAATGCTTCTTTTCTAACAGTTGGAAAATTTATTTAGCTTTTGCCACGAGCATAGCTTATGCAATATGTTAATGCTAAATATTAAATAGTTGATACTGTGGTTTAAGTTACTTAATATTTTACAGTTCCGTCAAAAATTTCTTCTCTGCATTAATTTTTTTTGTCATCAATAATAATATTAATAATATTCACTTTAGTTTAATTCAAAAGCTTCTATTTAAATCAGTCTAACACTAAAATGCGGTTAAATCGAAAATCTTTTCAAATATTTAATTTAAAAAGTCAGATTAATAATCAGTTTTGTACTATTATGGCATTAATTTAAAAAGCTCATTGAAATTTAAAGAGAAAATTAACAATGACGCTTTTAAAAATTTCAAATTCTTAAGAAAAAAGATAAAACCTGACTAAAAGCTCAAACTTTGAAAACCTGCGAAAACTGTGAATATCTGCTTAAATTTCGACTATACAACGTTATAATTCTGAAGTAACTCTTTATAAAAATCAAAAATCATTTACGAAACTCGCAAGGAAAAATATTATTTTAAAAATCATCAACAAAATTTTCTTTAATGTATTTAAAAAACCAAGCTTTTTTAAGAACTCTAGTGCAAAAATACATTAAATGAAATAAAAACATAAAGTTTACGTTGGTTACTTTTAAAAATTTACTTTGAAACAAAAATTAATTTATTTCAAATGTACATCTTTAAAAATATGCTTAAAAGCTTTAAAAGCACCGATTATTTTAAATTGTTTATAACAAGAAAGTGACATTGTACAAAATATGTGTTAATCTAATAATACTTTTGGAAAAAGATCATAGAGTGCAAAGCTCCCATTAAACTGTGTTAGTTACTAAAAGCTTTTTAATAGTTATAAGCTTATAAAAAATTTAAAATTTCATAATATAATAAAATTTATGTATTTAATAATCCTAACGGATGTTTAGCACTAATTAGCTTTGACTTTTCTAAAAAATGAAATAAAAGCTTTGATTGTATACGAACTTTAAATGGCTGAAATTTCATTTAAAAAAAGCATTTACAATATTTCGAAATGTTGTAAAGCATTACTCATTATTTATAGATGGAAAAACTCATTATTTATAGATGGAAAATTAATATATACTAATTTATATTAATATATGACTTTTTACTATATTAAACGTAAATTACCTTTAAAAAAATGCAAAACCGGAAGTTCTACAGGTTGGGTTACACAAGTATTACGGTTTTGTTATTACCTTAGCTGATATCTAAATTTAAATTTAACAAGATGGTTTTGAAATCCAAAGCATAGTTCCATACTGAATAGTAGCATACAAAATCACTCAATTGTCAAAAGCTCAGTTCTGTTTAAAGTCCCTAACATATCGATACATTTAGTAGGTTAAAAAAGCTTATAATGTGTCTAGTACTAGAAGTCAGAAATAAAATTATCAACCATTTAAAAGTAAGCTTAGTTTGGTCCAGTATCGGCTATAAACTGCCTCCAAAAAAGTGCAGCCTATAACCATGAACAAGAGAAAGAGCTTTTGACTTTTTTGTTTATTAAACATTATTATATATTTAATAAAAAATATATTTTTTATTAAAAAATATCTAAATATTTCCAAAGCTTAATAATAATGGCTACTAAGTTGTATAAATTTATTAAGAAAGAAGACTAAATGACAATTTAAACTGTAGTTAAACTGTTTTTCAAAAACTTTTTTTTTATATTTTTATGAGATCCTGAATTTTAAAATACTTTCAGATTTTAATCAGCTTTTGTCATCAAGAAAATTAGATTTATCAATTTGTTTATCGTGTACCATCATCATCCTTCCATTTTTACCACTTTATGAAGTATCGTTTACCTTTAAATTTTTTCTAAGGTAAAAGTTAAGTAAGTTTTCTTTAAGCCACAGTCTCCATCTGTAAAGCTTATTTTTAAATCTTAAATCAATAACCAATTTAAAATTAATTTTGTATTTATTCCAACACTGGCTCAAAACCAAAACCAAAATCTGTAAAAAAAAATGTTAAATCTCATTCACTCGTCCCACGTATTATTAAGCAGCATTATGACACAACAACAACAATAAAAAAATCTTAATGGTTTTAAAAGAATATAATTGAAATAATATAACAAACGTTAACGATAACAATAAAGTTTGTAATAATCGTAAGAAGTTGGAAAATTAATATAATATTTTTGAAAGTTTTTCGATTTTTTTTTTTTTTTTGTTAAGTTGGTATTATATCGTAAGACGAATAATAATAAAAAAATATCCGAAAAAAAAATTAAAATTAAGTTATTATTAGTATTTCGGGTATTGTGCTTTTATAAAAACAACAACAATATCATAATGACACGGTTAAAACTGATAAGCTTCTAGCGAACAATGTACGGTGAGATCATTTACGTAATGCTGAGAGCTGTTTTTCCTCAATTGATTTTATTGATTGTGTCTGTGTACCATATACAAAGGTAAGACGTTAAACATTTTGTGTTAGACATTCCTTATCTGCTTTGCATATCGGTACACAAACATATACATATTTAAGCCCGTAGCCAAATATCTTTTTTTAAATATTTGTCCTGTTTTATCCTTTTTTTTTGTGTTCGTACCGTAACCGTACCAAATGTCTTAATCATAACTCTTGTCGTTTGGTCATATGAATTTTTAAGGCATATACCAAAATAAATTAAAGTTTTTTTGAATTTTTTTATCGATTCGGGAATATATTTAAACCGTCCCTGAATTTCCCGCATGTACAAAAATATAAATCATGGAAAATTTTTGCTGATAAATGGCAAATAATTTTTTTGTTTTATACGTTTTTTTTTGTTCCTCTCGAATATATTCGATCCGGGCAAAATATGGGTGGGATTACAAAGTTAAAACCATAAATTTTGAGATATCCATATTATATTGAGGTACTAAATTGATGTGCATGTTTATTATAAAACGCTTGTTCAACGTTATTACAAGTAAAAAGTAAATTTTTTTTTGAATATCCAACGAAAAGCTTTAACTGTGCTTTTCATATAAAATTTCATTATTTCAACATTATATGTAACTAAAAAAAAAGTGAAAAATCTTGCCTTTTAATGACAGCGAAAAGACATGCAAAACTGGTAATAACATTTTTTAATTTTAATTTTTTTTTTTTTTTTGCTCCAAGACGACATCGTCGACGACGATGGTGTTGTTTTGTGTGTTTTAGCATGAATTTGAATGTTTGCCAAAATTTTTAAAATATAAAATAAAAAATAAAAAAACGAGTCTAGATGGTAAAAATATATACAAGCCGTGCACACAGAAGAGTACTATAAAAACTAAATTAAATATAATAAGTGATAGTTTAATGGTTTCACCTTTTGAAATTTATACATATAACAGACGTCGTCGAAAAGGAATTTGCAAGATGCTGTTTAAGTTTATGGGCCTTGAAGTGGAAAATCGTATATTGTTAAAAATGGATTTAAAATTTAATTTGAATCGAAAATAAAATATTTTAATGCACAATTATGCAATTCATGCTTTATAATATTTAAGCTGGAAAAAAAAAGTTTCCCAGCATTAACTAAAGAGTTTAAAATTGGACCAAATGTTTAAATAACAGCCTTCTAGAATACTCAATTTGAATTCGTTTTTTTTTTTTTGCAATACTCATATTGGACCAACGATATGAAATTATTGAATAGACCAATTAAAAAATGATGGCATAAGTGCTCCTCCATACTAAATCTCTAAAGCGAGTTTGTAATTCTGTAGGTGTTTTGTAACAGCCGTTTGCGCACGTAGTCTTTCTTGCTTATCTATTATAGGTTTCTTACATTTTGCACTGATATTTGAAAATTACAAGCGTAATGTAGCTATCCATGTCAGTAATGCTTGTGGAGTGTTTATCCGAGATCATGACGTATAGTCCTTCCAACTTTCGATTTACACGAAACCGTGTTTTTTTGTGCTAAGGAAAATTTTGATTATCAGTTTTTCAGTTTTCCAAGTCGTTGTTATGAGAAAACCGCGGTAGTAATCCGAAACCATCTTGTGGGATTTATAAATTAAAGAGTTGGATTTATAAATTAAAGAGTTCTTTATTAATTCAATTATGCCAAACTTCGCCCTTGTATAAATGAGTCAGATAAATTCTAGACATCTCACAATGTTTTTAATTGGTATATTTTTGCCAGTTGGTCCATAGGATTTATAGTTGCCGCTTTTAAGCAACTCATAAAATTATAAGCCGGTTCTCTCTAAAGCTAGTGTAATAAGGAAGATCACTTTGTTTCAGTCAAAAGCTATGAAGATGGCAGTTTTTTTTTAAGAGGGAAATTATTCCCAAATAAAATAAATAAGAAACTTAATCCGAAATTAGAAACAATCTTTAACACGGATAACAGCCAAACGACATCCTGGTACTAAAGAACGAGGATCAAAGGGTACTAAAATATACAGAAAAAATGTAAAATTGGCAATAGAAACAATATTATTTCCTCAGGTACTAGACCAAAACTCATTTCGAAAAATTCACCATTTTCAAAAGCTCAATCGGAGAAATTTGAGGGAGCTACCCATAAGTTTTTCAAAAACATGAATGAAGATGTCAGTGCACCTAAATAGCAAGCATGTATTAAAATAATGTCTTAAATAACTTGCACTTAAACCAGCTGATTACTCGTATTAAAATTCCTGAAGTCCAAATATTAAATATTTGAAGTCTTCAATATTAGGATAGGACCTCATTGACAGCTGGGAATCTGTAAATTTGTTTATAATGTACAGGCATATTCTCAAGGAACAATATTTACCAAATATATGTTCTTTTCGTAGGCTTCAAGGTTATTTGATCCATTTGTGTTTAACACTAAAATATTATTTCTAGGTTAGTTTTGGTCAGTCATATAGTGCAGAAGTTTTGGTGGTAATCTCAAAATGCGTATTATTGGTTTAAAAACCAAGGTGGCTTCATTTCGCACTGTATCGTACCATTTTGCACTATATAGGAGGAATGTTGGTTCAAACGATAATCCGGTGACATTTTTTAGTATCTGAATTATTTAAAGAGTATAGATATAGACAAAGAAAAGAGAAAGCTAGTGCTTCAAGTAACACTATAAGGGTTGGAAACTCGGTAGCTAACTAGTTTATTAAAATTTCATCCTGGACAATGATATCATCAAGTGATATCATCAAGTGGATGGCATATTATGAGTTAGAGGAAAGATTTACAATTAAGCAGCTGATTTTAATACAAAACATCCTATTATTTTGCGCTACAAGCACATCCTCGGCAGATTGATAGTAGTTCACCATCAAAAATTTTTCCTTCAACTTCATCTATTCTTATTTTCCTCTCTCCTAAAAAAAACTTATCTAACAAAATGAGAATCTCACAATTGCAGCAAGTATTCCAACTAATCTGATGAAAACTCTACCAGAAGGAAAAATGACGAAACCCAGACTATTTTCTTATATGGTAACGGATTTTTGAAGGAAAAAATATGATTCAATCTAAAAATAGGCTCTAAATTAACTAAATAGCAAAATTAGCTAAATAGCAAAGACTTGCTAATTAGCTAATTTTGTAATGCTAATTAGCTAATTTTATTCGCTTCAGATCTCGCCCATAAGAAGAATCGACATGCAGGTCCAACGCTATTGATGTCCATAATCAAACAGCAATACACCCTAATCCGCAGCAAGAATTTGGTTCGGTGCGTGATACATAACTGTATCAAATGTTTTCGGCAGAAAAAGGAAACCTAAGAGCAGCTCATGGGACAATTACCACCGCCACGGGTCAACCTAATCCGCGCATTTTTGCAAACAAGCATAGACTACGCTGGTCCATATGTAATCAAGAATAATCAACAACGAAAGGTCATCACCTGCAAAGCATACCTCGTCGTATTTACATGCATAGTCACCAAGTCCATACATCTTGAGCTGGCATCCGATATGACCACAGACACATTCCTTCGAGTATTCAAACGATTCCAAAAGCGTCGAGGAATCTGCACCGATGTCTACAGAGACAATGGAACGAATTTTGTAGGGGCCGCAAATAAGCCAAAAACTTTTTGTGAACGCATTTTATCATCGGACAACCAATTACATTACCACCGGAGCCCGATATCACACATTTGAGGGTAAATCGTTTATCCCGCTGGCAGATGACACAGCAACTATTCCAGCATTTTGCAAGAAGATGGCAGGAAGAATATCTCACAACCTTGAATCGCCTGTCAAAGTGGCGATTGCAGCACAACAACATCAAAGTCCGCGACTTGGTCATCTTAAAAGGTGACAACATTCCACCAGGACAATGGGCATTGGGACGTATCACAAATGTTCACCCTGGTTAAGACGGGTTGGTCCGTGTGGTCACGGTTCATACATTAAAGGGGATATATGAACGATCCATTACAAAAATTTGATTTGGGCTGCAACAACTACTCGAAACTGGTCCTGCTTTCCGTATAAAAAAACTTAATTTTATCAAAAGAAATCCACAATTTTACAGTCTATAGCCACTCTAAACATGAGATAAAATTTTTATTTTTATCTAACTCCAAATTGCTGTAAAACCGTTAATATTTGGTAATGGTGGAATTTATTGCCTTATAGGTAAAGTTAACCGTATTCTCGGAAACCCATCTCACGTAATACACTAATTTTGCATTTAGAGTGTATCCAGTGTCTTTTAGACATTGAATTGCTTTGCGGTAAAATTAAATCAAATAACGTACCTGCTGTTACTTTAATTGATTACGATTTTCGAGCAATCGACATCAAAACAATCAATCAACTATTTGATGTGCATGTAACCATAACCCATCATCATTAAAATGTTTCTTCTTCGATGTTGATGTAATAAATTTTTAATTATGGCATTTCGCATTGCGTGACCAATCCACCCACAGTAAACACACGATCTAAATTTCGTACACACATCGTACACGTGTAATATATATATTATTTATGGAATCGTACATACATTGTGTTACAAGACACGAAGGTGATATTAATCTGTCTAGACACACAGAAAATAAATATAAAACGATTCCGATTTAATTAAACTTTTGCAACCATATATGAATTATAGTCCAGGTGATTAGCTGACATCGTATATATGGTCATTAAATTTGATATGAGATACAGATATGTCTCTTTCACAGCCAATTATTAACTTACAATTTATTATGTTAGCAATCAATACAAAAATTTGTTACAATTTATTTTATTTACACATATCGTATCATTGTGTGTACGCACGCACCCACATAATATCGAGTATACAACTCGCAACAGGATATCAGATTTGAATATTCAAATTTTTGCTGAATTCGTTCCGTATATTTATTTTGCCATAATTCTAATTCACCACATGAATAATCTTGACATGTCATTTTGATCATACATATATCTGTATATCCATATAAACACACAGTGGGTTATCGAATATTTCTTGTGCTTTTTTTGTTGTCTTCCTCTTAGAAGCTTTACGTACATGATATACATACACCCCTTACTAAACTGAAGACATTACCAAAAATGGATAATAATTTTAATGTTGGATTGGCGAAAAATGTTTTGAACGCTTTACATGAATGATAATGTATCGACTTATATATGAGTGTATGTGAGTAGATATCTAAAATTTGGTTGGGTGCCGAAGGTCTAACCTGGGAGAATATTTCACACCACTCTACTTTATAAATAGCTATATAATTTGTATTCATTGTAACTCATCAATCTCGTATGAATCGTGAGAGTGTGTATCGTTCGTTATTCAACACCTTCCATTGAAATAGAAAAATTATGCCCCCCCCCCCCACCAGCATCCTTCATTCAGGATATGTTTACTAAAAATTTTAACAGTATTTTTTTTCCTTCCTTTCACATTATTAATGATCCACGAGCCATGCCTTCATATATCATCTCGCATAAATATATATTTTCTAACCTCAAAAAGACGAGAGTTATCAATCTTAAAGATGGAACATGGCACGAAATCGGTGTGTGGGTGCGTGTGTGTGTGTAGTGAAAATAGAAAATGATTAATTAATTTTCAATCGAAGACGGAAATCATTTTTATGTCATTTTTATTGGATTTAAGATGAATTGATATCGGCTGTATATTACGACAGTGTGTGATTTTTAGTAGATGGTCTTGTATTGTTTTTAGAAACATTTAATCCCGGGATTACATAAGTCATCTCTGCTTTAAAGAATGGTTTACCCTTGTTGGTCTACGCTTTTTGGTATTTTTTCATGGGTTATAAAGTTAGAAAAATCGCCGCTAAGTTTCACGCACCAATTTGTTTTATCCTTAAAATTCTATCGTTCGGGAGTTCTACAAAAACTCATCCACTTTTTGCCATAGCTTCACACAAAGACTAATATTAATTTCAATAGTTAGATCGTGCTGAAATTAAATGTTTTCCAAAACTATCCTAACCTTTTTCAAATTAATACGTTCATTTACTACGTGACACAATCCATTTCATTTCCAATCGAAACAAGACAAAAAAAAATAAACGGAAAATAAGGAAGAAACATTTTTGTGCTTTGAAGCTCGTGCTAATAGGAATCGATAAACGATGTACAGTATATGGGGCACGGTCCTAGTTTAGAAGTGATTATTACTATTTTGTTCATTCTTTTTTTATGTGCAGCTTATAGTTTAAAGATGGGGTAGCTCGCATTGATCCAACAAAAATGTGCTGTAGGAAAATAAAATAAAAGTTCAAAAAAGTTCAAAAACCTGGACCCAAAATTTTACTAATTATGAGCAGACCATGCTAGGTGTTTTCTTTTCATATCATAGTACATATCCATTAGTGAGCCAACCAAAAAGGCATTAAAGAAAATTGTTTGAAAAAAAGGTGACAGTTCTTTTTTACGTGAAAGCTAAATTAGCCAAATTGCTAATTAATCGATTTTA
The DNA here is from genome assembly GCA_963556175.1 of Tipula confusa. Taxonomy (NCBI): domain Eukaryota; kingdom Metazoa; phylum Arthropoda; class Insecta; order Diptera; family Tipulidae; genus Tipula; species Tipula confusa. The sequence goes on along the minus strand of OY744475.1, from coordinate 221,052,180 downwards.
TTTATACCTTTGATAAATTCACCCATTTTTTTTAAAGAAAATCAATATAAAAATTTAAAATTACCTCGGCTATACATCTGTTACATAAAAACACACACACACATAACACGAAAAAGCATAAAAATATAATTCAAATTATCAATGCTAAAATAAACATAAAACTTTTCCAATTAAAAGTTAATAAATTATTTAACTTTTTTTCTATTTATTTATTTATTTACAATTTTTATTTTTTTGGTTTTACACCAGACGATTTTCTTAAGGTGCCGAATGTACAGATGGAAAAAACGACAGATTCTTATTATTTTTTTGTCATGACAGCCGCATTAACATCATAAATATTTTATCCAGATACATTTTGAACAGGTATAAAACGATGCGAACGAAGTGGTTTTTCATCATTCAACTTTTCATTTTGTATCTTTCGAATGAAACTTTTTAATTATAAATATGTACAAGATGTATGTAAGCTTGAAGCTAAAGTATTTAATTTAAAAAATAAAAATTAGTGCAATACACAATGTATTGGTCAAAGAAAAGGTCAAATAGATCGCTCCTGTTCTTGTAAAGCAATCGAATTTATTACATTACATACACAACAAACCATTTAAAGTAACCCAAAAAATTAATTTTTTTTCACCATAATACATATAATTAACATAATTATAAAATTATGAAAATGGTAGCATAATATTTTTATGCTCACTGTTTAACGCGGAGTTCTGCTGTTAAAAATTTGCTGGTAAAATTTAAGTAAATAAAAAAAAAATTATGCATTTTTGTAATGGATATAGCATATCCACTATATAATGTAGCATAAATAAATTAATTCAATACATAATTACAATGCATTAATATTTTAATATTTATTTTTCATTTTCCAGTTGTTATATTATTATTTATGCTTTATTTAAATGTGATATGATTTATTTAAATGTTAATGTAATTACAATTTGTCCGCAATCCACAAAAAACGTCACTCTTTCATATTTAATTATCATAAGTTGTTTAATCGTTATGTTAATTTAATCAGCTAAGTGTTTTAGTTAATCGATGTCGCGATGTCTTTTGATCACAAAAATACCTGTAAAACTAGTGTCTCAAATATTGTACAAAAAAATCTTTAAAGACTCTAAACAAACAAGAAAATGTATGCAGGCTGACTTTATTATTTTAAGCTTTGTCAATCTTGAATAGCTTTTGGAAAAGCTAACAAATTTAGCACTACTCAGAACTACTCCAATTTGTACTAGTAAAGTTAAATTGAAATTAAGAAATAAAGTGTTGTTGTTGTCAACGAGAAGTACTTGTTGTTGTCAGTTATAAATTTCATAAATATAAGTTCTTCTCTACATATAAAGCTTAATTTTGACCTTCGAACAATTTGCCACTACAATTGTCTATATTTAAGATCAAGCACTTTTTATTTTCTTCTTCACATGCTCTTTTCATTTGAGTTTAACGTTCAGTGTCATACCCAAGTATTTGGCGGAGTTCTCGTATGGCACCATGACATCGTTTATGCTGATTGGCGGCGGATTAACCAATAGTTTGTTCGCAAAGTTGATATACGCATATTTTAATTCCTTAAGTTTGATTTTCCATCGCTTGGTCCACTGGTGGATTTATTCACTTGCATATTGAAGTTTATTTGCCGCCTCTTTGATAGTTTGTACTGTTGCTAGTATAGCGGTGTCGTCAGCAAACGTTGCTATGCTTACATGATCGGACTGTGGTATATCACTTGTATAAAGTAGATAAAGGACCCAGAACACTGCCTTGTGGGACTCCTGCCCTTACCTCTCTCAGTTCAGAATACTCATCTTCTTGTGTTACTCTGAAAAGTATTTCAGATAAGTACGACTCCAGAAGGTCAACATATGGTCCCTGAAGTATAACTTTTAGTTTATGTATTAATCCCTCATGCCATACCTTATCGAAAGCTGCTGCCACGACATAAGGTAGAACAAATTTGTTTATGTTCTAACGCCTTTTCTATAATGTCTGTAATTCTGTGAACCTGGTCAATTGTTGAATATTTACATCTGAATCCAAATTGGTGATCCGGTATTAGGTTTCTTCTTTCTATTATGGTGTCATTCTTCTCAGAAGAAGACTCTCCATTAGCTTTGAGATGATAGGAAGCAGGGATATCGGACTATATGATTGAGCTTCATTTGGCGGTTTTCCTGGTTTCGGTAGCATAATAACTTCTGCAACTTTCCAGGCGGAAGGAACATGCCGAAATCTAATAACAGCATTAAACAAATGGGTTAGTTGAACAATAGCTTTCTTTGGTAGTTGCTTTAGAACTTTTCCTGTTAAAAAAATATATCCAGGAGCCTTTCCGGTCTTCAGATTGAATTTTATTTCCCTATTAACTTCTTTTTGGGTTATTATAAGGATTCTGCCCCCAAAGTCGTTGCTTCCATTTTCGATTATAATATCCGATTCGGTCTCATTCGGTTGGAAAATACCTATACTGTTATTATAACAGCGGTTCCACCTCTTGCTTGGTTATCCGGATAAATTGTCTGTAAAGTTGGTAACCCTGAATTTTTAAGTAAGATTTTCTTGTTGAGTGGGTCTCAGATATCAGACATTGATATTTTGTATTTTTAGAAAGGCTTCATTTTGCTTGCTTTTTTAGGTTCTTTAGTTTTTGAAAACTTGTATGCTGTCCTGGTGTGTTATTTTTTTCAGGCTGAGATTTTGTTTTTGGATATAGATGGTTATCCGTTTTGTCTGATGCAGTATCTGCTTGATTACATTTTTCTGATAACACAATTTTTTTTGGATTTTGGTAGTAGCCATGCTGTTTCTTGTACTTCCACGTCTTCTTCTTCACTCGAATCAGGTATAGTATAATCATTTTTTGTGGCTGACTCGGTTCTATCATCAGTTTTAATTTTTGGATCTTATTTCGTGCTTCTTTTAACTCAGCTTGTAATGTTTGGATTATTTTATCATTTGAATCACTCCCAGATATTTGTTGAGAACTACTTTAACTTATCTGCTGAGAATCATTACTTTTTGCTAAATTTTCCACAGAGATACTTCATGGTCTTACAGGAGATCTCATCATTAGCTTGCTCATTCTGAATGGGTTGTCACTACTACTTCCGCTCATGAAATTGTCTGAGCCAATGGCGTCATGATTGTTTTGCAATTATTGACCCTCCCCAGAATCCATGGGGTCAATGTTCACAATGTTTCCATAGCTATCCTGACCGTTTTGCTGCCATAGCTGTCCAGGGCGCACCGCGAGGATATTATTCAATTAAATATTTAATTTATAATTTTCCTCTAAGTGGAGGTGACAATCAGGCTATACGCCTCTATGGACATATAAAAATTGCATTTGTTATCATTTAAGAAATCCGAGCAGAAACGACCATGCTTTTGGTAGTGGTTGAACTAATACTAGAAAATAGTGCTGTTAACTCGAAATAGAAAAATCTTAGAGAGCTACATGAAAATTCTTAAAAACCTCTTATTAAACTAATTCTGTTAACTTCTAAACTAAAACTAAAAAAAAAATTCTAAATAAAAACTTGTATTCAAAAAAATCTAAAACCATAATAATGGTCTAATAACAATATGAAAAATTAAATGTATCACACACAAACAAAACAAAGCAAAATTTAAGGATTAAATCATTTTCCTTAATTTTTCCAATCTTAAAAAAGAAAATACAAATTGAAAAAATCACAACAAGGGCAAAGTAAAAACACAATTCACAATTTAGAGAAATGGGTAAGACAGTATATAAGGGGTGCTTCGTTACCCCAAAAATAAAAAAATTAATTTCAATGTTAATAAAAATAGAATTAATCTAATTTTCTTGATGATATTCGGGAAGAGCGGCAGGGTTAACATAATAACAACAAAAATAACAACAATAAAAGAAAATGTATAAATAAAAAAGGATACAAACAAATGAAATAAAAAAGGATATGTAAACAGAGCGCACACATATAAAACAGAATGGAGAAGAAATTAAAATTTATTATATGTAAAAATGGATCAACATTAATTTTAATTTAGGTTATCGATTTGTATCCTGGATTTAGCCGAATATATACACACCCACATACATACACAAGATACCTCTAAGGAATTCGATTTGTTTAGTATAGACTGCGGATTCGATATGTATGCGGTTAACCAACGATATTATGTTAATGTTTTAACCAACTATATTGAACCACACAACATTTATACAATAAATGTACTATTGATTACACACAAAATATTTTCCAATTGCTATTTATGTATGTGTACTAGTTTATGCTTAATTCGGTTTGTATAATTTGTGGTTTCAAGATTCGAATTTTATTAAAATTTTAATTTGTGTTATGTAAAAGGTGGTATATACAATTGATTTAGTTTTAATCAAAAGTAATTTAGTGATTCGATTAAATAAATTATTTAAAGGTAATTAAACGTATCATTCATCATGTCAAATGTTAATAACCTCTTATTGAATAATTATTAATTTGTTTTATAAACTTATATTTAAAAATTATACATAAAAATGTTTCCTACAGTTCCTAAGCAGTAGCAATCTGCTAAGATCCTTCTCTATCAAAATTATTCACTAACCGAAGTTTAAACGAGTTATAATGACAGACTTTCTAAAGTAGAGAGATCGCCGAATTCATAATGACTCAGTTCAGTTAGTTAAATTGGTTACAATATAGTTAAAATAATCACCAAAGTTTAAAAAAAATTACCAAAATCATGAAATAATCTTAAGCATTTTAAAATTTTACAAGCCTAACCACCGTTAGTTTCTCAAAATTCTGAAACTTTTATGTTCCACAATTTTAAATCAATAGTTTTAAGTTTTCTGAATTTTTTTAAAATATTTCAAAATTTTTAAAGTCTAACCATTATAAGTTTTTTATAATTTCGGAATTTTATAATATTCCCAAATATTTCACAATTCTAAAATGCTAACGATCATAATGCCATTCCCAATCTAAGGAATTTTAAAATTTCTCAAATATTTGACAATTTTACCATTTTGGAAAATTTTGGGAAATTGTGGGAATTTTGGGAATTGTGAGAATGTTTTCATTAGTATTTTTCAATAGTCTGACAATAAACTTTTCAAACTTTTGGGTACTTATAAATATTCTAAGTAATTTTGCTAACCAGTTTTATCAATTTTGATGACAATTATAAGCTTATGAAAATTTTCAGAAATTTTCATTTTCCTAAATATTTCACAACTATGACAGTCATAAGTTTTTCAGAATTTTTAAGACTTGTTTAATTTTTATTTTCGAATTTTCATTGAGTAACCTCGTGTCATTTACAGAATTTTGGAATATTTTAAATTTTTCCAATCAAATTTTTTTATCAAACAAAAATGTATACTACAAAAATATAGCTAACTAAATCGATACCGGGTAAAGGTAAAAGCTCTTAAAATTAATTCAGATTACTGACCATATTTAAATCATCAGCAGAAAGTTCATAAATTGTATAGATTTACCATCATGCTTTTTCTAAATGTTTCGAAATTTTAAATTGTGTCTAAATATTTCAGCTAAAATTGGTAGGCTAAAAAAATTTTAATTTTTATAAATACTTTACAATTTTGCTAGATCTACTAATTAGTCTTTTAAAATTTAAAACTATTATAATTTTGAAATGCTAACCATCATAACCATTTAAATTTTTTAGGACTATAAATTTTCCTAAATATTTCACGATTTTGATAGTCATACTATTATCAGTTTTTCAGAAAAATAGCAATTTTAATTGACTAACCATTATAATTGGTTCATAAATTTAGAAAGTATTTTAAAATTTTAAAAGTTTAACCACTATGAGATTCGGAAAAATCTTGTAGCTTATAATATTCCAAATTTTCACAATTTTGATAGCCCAACCTTGACGAACTTTTCAGTAGTTAGAAAACATTTAAATTTTCTGAAATATTTCACAATTTTGATAGGCTTACCAAAGCTTTTCAAAATTTTAGAGACTTATTAATTTTTAATTAATTTTTTTCGGGAAAATTGTAAGCTTCAAAATATGCACAGTGTTAGTAGCCTAACTATTATAACTTTTTCAGAATGTTGAGGACGTTTTTCTTTCTAAAATATTTCACAATTTTGATAGTCTAACTATAATAAGGTTAACAAAACTTTGTGGAATTCTTGAGTCCTAAATATTGAAAAAAAAATTTTAAAAGCTAAACTATCTATCATGGTTTTTTCGGAATTTTTATAAATTTTGATTTACAAAACTATCACACAATTTTGATAGCATAACCACCATGATTTTTTCGAAATTTTGAGGACCATTTTAATTTCCATTTAATTTAAAAAAAAAAAGGTTTCAAAATTTTGACAGGCAAATCATCATGATTTTTAACCATTATTAAATTCTAAGAAACTTTAGGACATAAAATATTTCAAATATTTTACAATTTTGACAGGGTAACCATATAAAGATTTTAAAAAATTTCGAAATTCGAATATTCAAAATTTTTACAATTTTTAAAACCTAACCATTATAAATTTTTTAGAATTTCGGGAACTTTTAATGTTCAAAATATTTCACAATATTAAAAGGAAAACGTTCATAATTGTTTCTAGACTTTGCAGAAATTAAATTTCGCACAATTTTCGTAATCTACCCATCATAAGATTCTGAGAAATTTTAGAAATTATTATATTCCGAATTTTTCACAAATTTGAAAGGCTATAACTCAGTTTTTTTTTCCAAATGTTAGGTAATTTAGTTTCAATCGTAGGTTTTTAAAAATATTAGGCACCTTTAAATTTCCAAAATATTTCACAATGTTAACCACCTATCATGATTTTTTCTGAATTTTGAAGAATTTCAATTTCTAAAATAATACACATTTTGGCCAAACCGTCAGTTGATTATGAGAAATTTTAGAAATTATTAAAATTCAAATGTTTCACTATTTAGAAAAGTAATCATAAATTTTTTTTCAAATTTTGGGAATTTTTAATTTTCAAAATATTAAAATTTGTATAGTCCAACCATCTAGCCATTTTAAAACTTTGTATATTTCAAGTACTTCACATTTTTGATAGTTTCACCATCATGAGTTTTAAGAATTTTAAATTTTCCAAATATTTCTCAATTTTTTACAAGTGAACTAAAACGATTTTTCTTAATTTTGGAGAATTTCCATGTCTAAAAAATCAGCCTAACTATTATTACCATATTCTGAAAAATTTTAGAACTTTTTATATTCCAAATTATTTCACAATTTTGAAAGGCTAACCATCAAATATTTTTCCAAACTTTGGGGACCTTTTAATTTCCTTAATATTTTACAATTTTCATAGCATAACCATCATGATATTTTCAGATTTTTTAAAATCATTTTAATTTCCATGGTTTTTAACCTTTATTTTTAATCATGATTTTTAACCATCATTAAATTCTAAGAAATTTGAAAATTTACATATTAACAATTTTGAAAACCTAACCATCAAGTTTTCCAGAATTTTGGGAACTTTTAGTACTATATTTTAATATTAATACTACCATGATTTTTTCTGTACTTTGCAGAAGTCAAATTTCCAAAATGACACTCAATTTTTATAGCCTAACCATCATTATATTATGAGAAATTTTGGGATTTATTATATTCCCAATATTTTAAAATTTTGAAATGCGAAGAATCTTTTTTTTTTCAAATTTTAGTTAATGTACTTTCTTTGAGGTACCTTTAAAATTTCAAAATATTTCACAATGTCAGTTGGTAAGCGATCAGTTGATTCTGTGAAATTCTAGAATTTATTAAATATCAAACATTACACCATTTGAAAATGATAATTATATATTTTTTCCCAATTTTGAAGAATTTTTAATTTTCAAAATATTTCATAATTTCATCATGAGTTTTTCAAATTTCTGGATAACTTTAATTTTCAAAAAACTTCACAACTTTAAAAGCCTTACCATCATGAATTTTTCATTATTTTAGGAACCTCTAAGATTCCGAAATAATTCACAATTTTGATGGGTAATCATCAAAAAATTCTTGGAAATTTTGAAACTTGGTATATTTCTAAATATTTCACAATTTTAATAGGATAACTTCATGATTTTCACAGAATTTTGAAAAACTTAAATTTTTCCAAATGTTTCACAATTTTTTACAGGAGATTTATAATGATTTTTCTGAATTTTGGGGAATTTAAATTCCCTGAATCAGAAAGAACTTTAATAGCCTAACCATCATTAGATTCTGAGAAGTTGTAAAAAATTTAAAATTCCAAATATTTAAAAATTTTGAAAGGTTTTTAATCAAATATTTTTTCAAATGTTGGCAACCTTTAATGTTCCAAAGTATTTTAAAATTTTTCTAGCCTAACCATCATTTGATTCTGAGAAATTTTGGAATTTACTTTATTCCAAATTTTTGAAATTTTGGAATTTACTATATTCCAAATTTTTCAAAATTTTGAAAGGCTAAAGATCAAATTTTTTCCAAATTTTAAGTAGTTTAATTTCCACCATGGATTCTTCAGAATGTAAGCCAACTACCATAATTATTTCTGAATTTCGCGGAATTTAAATTTCTTATATATTGCACATTTTGATAGGTTAATCATCAAAACATTCTTGGAATTATTTCAAAAAATTCACAATTTTGAAGGCCTAACCATCATGATTGTTTTTTGGAATTTCGAAGAATGTTAATTTCCAAAAATATTTAAAAATCTTGAAAAATCATAAATTTTAATCAAGATTCTGAGTAATTTTGGAATTTGTTACACCAATTTGAGTAGTTTTTGTTTCTTTAATATTTCAAAATTTTAAAAGACGAACAAAACATCATGGTTGTATAACGACGGTGGTGACGTGTCGTTATTTTAATTATTCAGAATTTTGATGTTGTGCAAAGCAAAGCTTAGTTTCGATCTGATGAGGAATCATAATAATTTTTGTTAAAAATTATTTGTCATCTCATCAGGCCATGGCGACCGAGTGCTATGTGTAATACCTACTTTACGCTCTATATATATTTATGTACAGTGTACATGTAGCGTTAGCGAATTATATGGAATTGCACGAAATATCCAAATAATTTTAATTGTGTGTGTAGCGATGGTCGCTACAGTTGTTTTGAAATTTGGAGAATTTTTTAAATATTGTGCAGATGTGATAGCTTAACCATTATTTGGCCTTACAAAAATTTGGAATTTTTCTGGAAATATTCCCTATTTTCCGCAATTTTGAAAAACTAATGATTAAATTTCTTCCTAAATTTCGGGTAAGTTTAATTTCCAAAATATTTCAGAATTTTAATGCGCTAACCATCAAAAAATTCAAGGATATATTCCAAATATTTCTTAATTTTGAAAGCCTACCTACCCATCATGAGCTTTTCAGAATTTTTAATTTTTTTAATTTCCTAACTATTTAGAAATTCAAGTTTCCAAATATCGAATAATTTTGAAATTCAAATTGTCAGTAGATTTTGAGAAGTTATTAAATTACAAATATTTCACCATTAAAAACAGCCAATCATACATTTTTTTCAAACTTTGGGGATTTTTTAAATTTCAAAATATTTCACAATTTCGCGAGCCTAATCATAATATGATTCTGAGGAACTTTGGAACTTAAATTATTCCAAATTTTATTTGGTCCATCATAAGTTTTCCAAAATTTAACAAACTTTTCCACTAAAGTAGTTTTAATAGACTCACCGTCATTAGTGTTGTAAAGATTTTTGGGAAACTTCACAATTTTAAAACCTAACCTTCATACGATTCTGAAAAATTTTGTACCTTATGATATTCTAAATGTTTTAAAATTTTGATTAGTAAACCATCACTTTTTAGCTAATAACAGTTACTTTTTGACGACCGTCATTAATGGCATTTTTATGCTTCTATAAAATTATGATTTAAAAAAAATGTCATAATATTTAAGCATTAACCAATTCAAAATCACGTTTCACAAATTTGCCACAAAATCGTGCAACATTATGGTTAATTTTCAACATTTTTTTTTTGGTGTCGATGTAAAAGTACGTTCACAAGGTATGGTATAAACACTTATGGCGGATTATTGTTTTCAATTAAATGTAATAAAAAATATAAAAAAAAAACACGACAGGAGGAATAAATATACAAAAAATCCACACACAAAAAAATGTGAAAGACGTGCTAGAATTTATTTTCAAGTGTTGATATCAAATGGAAATTTTTTTTATTTTTTTTTATTGTAGATTACACATAGCAGCGCATCATAATACGACAACATAGTCGAGAGAATGGAATTTAAATATTAAAATGTATTTGCTAATGGTAAAAATTCATGAAGAGAAACATGTTGTCATTGTTGATGAGGTAAACCGTATTTTTTTATTTTTTATTTTTTGTGTGTCAAAATTCACAGGTACGGGATACGTGATATTGCAATTAAAAAACATGATGTGTTGAGAATTACGCCATCACCTAATATAATAAAATCATAGATTCATTTCACCAAAATCAAAATGGATAGGTGGTGCCATATATATATAATATATACCCTAAATTGTGTAATTATAAATTTTAAATCGTTGTGCGCCTATCGCCTTTTCAAAGTACGCATGATGTTAACACACCTTTCGCAAACCCCTTTTGAGAAAATACAGAATAACAATTAAAATCATTTTCATTATTATGATTACTACTGAACAGATTAATTAATCCACGAATCCATTAACGTTTATTTAATTATATATAGAGAGATAAATACACACACATACAAAAAAAATAATTTTTCAAATTTTTTTTCCTTCTAATAATTACCTCTAAGATTTAAAAATTATTTCTACTTTACATTTATTTAAATATATAATTTTCACAAATTTTCCCAAACTATAAATCTTGTTGTTTGCGCGTTGAATTTTTCATTTTGTTTTTTGTTGCCACCCTGAATTCTTTTCCTTGACTCGTTTTGCGACAAAAAAAAATAAAAATAAAAATAATAATTTCGAAAAATTTTGGAAAATTGTTATGATAATTTCAATTATAATTTTCCTAGCTTTCGCTACCTTAAAAATAACGATAATTAATTTTCATTTATAATTTTAGAAAATTTATAATTTTCTTTTTTTTTTGCGCTTAACTCGTTTATAAACGATACGACATGAGGGATGCGGTACTTGGGAAAAACATGTATATAGCTATGAGATATAATTTGTATGCGTGAACATTTGTTTCGTGACATAACGATTAGCGGAAGGAATTTTATAAATGAGCATATTATGATGTATCTGTTGATGCAAGGAGGATGAAGATTTGGTTTATGATATACTATTGAAACGCACGATATCAAGGTTCACTGTTTGATTTCACTTTCGAATGCAATTAAAATATGCAATAAAACTAACATTTTTACTATTAAAAACATTGAAAAGGCTGGTAAATGCTTATATTCGGATAAATAAAAAAAACCCAGATGAGTATGTTATGGGTTGCATTCCTCGATATTGAAAGATTCTTTTAAAATGTTAAATCTGATGTAATATTAGAATCTGATATAATATCGTAATATATTTACGATATGTTTAGGCATCTTTTCTCCCTTTCTCTAGAATACGGAGTAGTGAGGTTTCTGACGTGATGATCACGATTTTCATCTAGCTGGTACTCTTCACTAATAAATACAAATTTACAGCGGGACGATCACTTGATAATTATCAATTTGCTAAAGAAGGAAGCGGTAAATTATATTATACTAGAGTTTAGCTTGAAAAAGCCTTTTAAACCTTATTCCGTTAAATCGAACTTTATATGAAATTTTTTTTTATTCATACGACTGAGTAGTTTACTCATTGAGTAATTTACAAACATTTATTGAAATTAAGCCTTATAGGATAATCCCAGTTTACAATGATTCCTCACTATGTTTCTTGCGCTGCTGTTATTCTGTCACCTAGGTCACGTTAAGTCCTTTGTAACCTTTTTGTCCCAGAGATGACGGTCATCATACGACGTTTATCCTGATTTGCATGTTCATGCAGGCGTTGAAAGTGTTTCCTTCCATGATATTTGTCTCGTCCGCGACAAACTCCATTTTCAAATCTCTATGAAGGTTGTCGTTTTTAAAGTAATGTAAAAAAGTCTATAAGATCTGAGAGCTTATTGATATCCGTCGGCCAGGTTGGTGTACCACCTGAGTGGAACTCGCATTTAAACTTTTTACCGGCTGCTAAACCCTCCTTCCCTTTATTTGTTGTTAACCGTGATCCCCAGTGGATATTTTTTGCGTTAAAGTCACCTCCAATTAAAAAATTATCTACAAGTGTTTTGAGGAACATAATATACTCTTCTTGTTTGAGGTGTGATATCTAGGTGGGCAGTATATTGCAGAGATGCTATAACTTTTTGTTTTACTAAGATGCACTTTAATTGTTGAGACTTACATGAACAACTTTTCAATTTTCAGTTTTTCATAGTATTGGATATTATAAAGCTGACCCTTTTCTTGCTTTATTCTCAGGATGTATCGCATTACAAAAGGTATACCCACGAAATTTACAATAAGAGGATTTTGTGAAATGAGTTTCTGGTATCAAACATATATCTATGTTTTGTAGGTTTAAAAATATTTTTAGCTCTTGAGTATGCTGTAATAACCCATTTGCATTTCAGGCTACTATTCTTAGCGTCTTAATCAGTTCTTAATTTTATAATTTGTTTTTATATAATTTATATTTTGATAAACTTTATCAAGGTTTTTTTCAACCCATTCATTTTTTTTATTTCTCCAAGTGTGCTTTAAATATCTTCTTCACGATTCTTCTTTTTTATGCTTCTTGTACATATTTACCATAGTTTTGTTTCGGATTACGAGATTTCTTATTTTTTTGTAGTTCTATTGCAACTTCATATCCTTGATAATTTGCTGGATGCGCCCCTTTGCAATTGACACATTTTGGAGGTGAGCTTTTTATTAATTTGACAAGCATTTGTTAAGTATTTCCCTGCGCATTTGTCACAACTAGGTTCACAATTACAGTATTTTTGAGTATGGTTAAACTCTTGGCATTTCTTGCACTGTGGGATTAGTCTAGTCGCTTTTCTCAATGGCTCAATTTTAACTCTCAGGTGGAGAATTGCATTTATTTTATAGATTTTTTCTGTAGTTTCTTTGTTGTTGAAGGTTAACATGAACAGTAGAAACCTCTTCATATACTATCAGTGTTTCCGTCCTTGTGTTGCTTGTTATCTTTTTTGATGATATTATGTACTGCATCTTTAATTTTGCTTAAAACCGATTTCAGGAGTTGTTAATAGGAAGTGGAAGAATCTTCTTCTCTTTGGGAGCAATTTGATTACTATAATAGACAATCTTTGCGGATGTTGGTTCAACTTTATCACAGGTGATGACTCAGCCTTCCTTTTGGTTGCTGTAATATATTTTCTTGCTTTTTTGTTAAATCGTTTGCTTCTTTTGAGAATCCAATTAGTTTCTCTAGTTCTCTTTCATCAGTACAGAATTGGTCTCCCATACTGAGTGGTTGAAAAGGATTTTTATTTAATATCGCGATCTCTGCTTCATCATTGATTTTGTCGTTCTTTATAGAATGATTTTCTCTTCTTAATTCGGCCACTTCATTATTTAGTTTTACTATGTTTTTTTTTCATTTGCTTTTGCATTAGAACATCATTATTTACAGTGAATGTCCATTTTTCAGGCATATTACTTTGTTTTGCGATTTATTTCCGAAATTTTCTTCTCCTATCCTTTGGTAAAATTTATATCGCGATGTACAATGCAGCACATGCATTTTATACTTATTGTGAATTGTTAAAGCAGCCGCCTTTCCTGAGGTATAGACACTGACCAGACAGCCGTTCAATATGAGAAATGACGCTTCTGAATTTTAACATCACATAGCTCTTATAAATGCATTGGTTGCAAGTGACCTACGTACCCCCTCTGGCTTCAGCACTGAACTAGCTTCCTCAAAGGATTTTCATCACTTGATTTTGCTTGGTTGCTCGAGAATGGCACGGCGTCAACGTAGCAAGTTGGAGTTAGGATGGAGAGGCTAAGACCTGTAGTTAGAACAACAAGAATGAATCGCTTCGCATCCCCTTAGTTGGCAATGAATATGAAATTGAAACGTAAATTTATATGAACCAGTATATTGCTTAAACTGGCGGTTACATCACTGATTCCACTGATGGTTGCTTCTACTGACAACTAGCCACTAGCTTATTCTCAGTTCTACAAACCAGATACAATTAAAATTATTCTCGTTAGTAAAGTTACTCAACGAAACAACTATAACGACTTGCCATCTCTTATCACTAATTAGTAAATCCATAAGGTATGCCACCTGAGGTATGTCACAACTGACCGTGAACAAATATATATAGGCCAATATTGGTTCATTCTGATGACCTACAGTTGTGACAGGTAGTTCAGCCTAATAACTCTGGTATTGCAACAACAAGTATTTTAAATATGCAAAGAAAGAGAATGTCATCTTCGTAAATGGGTGAGCAATTCAGAACATATTTTACGATATGTGCCTGAAGATATGTGCCTTCTCGCTCTACTAGAAGAATTAATGAAAAGCATTAGAAGTATTATGATAGCAGCCTAATATTGAGCGATTTTCATTCAAATTCAAATACCACGATTGATTGATATTGACTGTAAATCTAAATGTAAATCTCGAAAGATGCGTAAATATGCATAATATCATTTAAATACCCGCTTGTATTTGATGAAAGCTGACTACTATCGGTTTAAATGGCTAAGGTCATTAAAAATTCGATGAGGTGTCAACTTTTGATTTTTGCATGGACAGACTCGCATGTAATTTATTCTCCTTAACCGTTAAATAATTATTCTTAGTAGTAGGTTCAGGTTCTGTGCAAAGGATAATAAGCCCGAAAATCATTGAAATGTTGCATTATTTTTGAACATTCAACAAATTATTATGCACCATCGTATTTATTTACTCGCAAAAGGGCTCATCGTCAATCCGTAAATGTTCCAAAATTTATTTATTTATTTTTTGAACATGTAACGAACACAAATTAATGACCATCCTAAAACAAATTAATGACCATCCCATATCCCTTGATAAATGGTCTACGTTACAAAATGGTGCCGAAACAGGGACCCCGATGGTCATTAATTTGTGTTTATTGAACATATGTTTTAATTTAACGTTAGGTCGCTTTAATAAAGCATCCAGGGAGCTTCACTCCTTATCTACAGGTGAATTTTTTTTTTCAAAAGATACAAAATTAATTCCTTTAGATTCTCATATTACCGAGGATCCTGATTTTGAGTTTGAGTTAAAGTCTGGTTGTGAAACTTTGATATCCTTTGAGAAAACTTTAAAAAAAAGTGGTGTGTCAAGTGAAAACTTGTATGAATTATATTACCGATCAATTCACTGGGAAATGCGCTTGAAGCATTTATTGAAAAAATTTGGTGATATACCAAAATTATCAGACACTCGCAACAAATTTAAAAATGTTATTGAATATGCAATTAATAGATTAGAAGTCTTACAGCATAAAATTGCAAAAGAAGAAGAAGAAGTTTTACAAGTTGAAATTGCAAAAGAAAAAGTAGGAACCAAAATTTAAGAAGCTGCTGCTGCTGTTGAAGAGGAACAACAAATTTCTTGGCCTGGAAGTAATTTAGTTGAAATAATGTTCCAGCAACCTCAAACAATTTTTTTAGAAAAAACCAACACTACAATCCAATCAGGTCTATGTGGATGTGGGACGTAAAATAGAACAAAAGCCTACTCGATTCTACATCCCAAAATGGAAGTTATGTTTCGAGGGAGGATCACGTGGATTAAACATTTTCGATTTTTTATTTCGTTTAGAAACTTTTGCAAGACGAGATGGTTTTCCAAATAATGGGTTACCCCTTATTATCCATTCATTTGTTTCTGAAACGGCTGAAAAGTGGTTATGGGTATTCACTCTTGATCATCCACAATCAACATAGGATGAGCTTTTAAGGTCCAGAGATGGAGAGAGAAAAGAGGAGGTTAACCAAAAGAAGGGTTCAGAAATCCAGGGAACCATTCAAAGATTTTGTGCTCCAGTTATACAGACGCTGAATGGGCGCTTATCAAATACTGAAACTGAATTAATTGAAATCATCCGTGAGAATATGAGTCCTGCACTTCAAATATCAACACTTTACATGACATTTAATAGCATTGAAGATCTGAGAGCTGTTTGCCACAAATACGAACGAATTTGGTCTTACTCCGGTTGTGATCAGAAATATCATGTAGATCATATCAAAACAAGACATTTAAGTGAAATTAAAAATGTTAAAACTCCAGTTGTGTCATCCTCTGAATTTTCAACAAGATACATGGAACTGCAAACAAGATACATGGTTATATTGATATTAAGACGAAATACAACAACTAAGAATATTCAATGAGATATTATGTGGTAACAAATTTGGAGAGTCAACTTTATCTTGGAGTAGATTTTTGTCACAAATTCAATCTTGCTTATATGATAATAGGCAAAATTCAAAACTTTAACTCAACTTCTAAAATTAAGATAAGCTTTGACCTGAACAGTTAAGTTAACTGGAGAAAATTAAAAACTTATTTCCATCATTTGATGTTGATGGGTTAGGCAACACAAAAGTTTCAGAGTATATCATAGACGTGGGACAAATACAACCGATAAAGCAACGTTATTAATGTATCTCCAGCCATTCGGGATTTGTTATATGCAGAATTAAATTAAAATTCAAGGTGTAATTGAAGAAAGTAATAGCGGATGGAGCTCTCCAGTAGTTCTGGTAAAAAAATCAAATGGAGCCATTCGATTATGTCTTGATTCAAGAAAAGTTAATTTCGTTACGAAAAAAGTTGCTTATCCATTGCCACATATTGACGGATTACTGAGTCGATTGCAAGAAACCAAATTTATATCATCTTTGGATTAAAAGGACGCTTTCGGGCAGATACCTCTGGCTAAAGAATCAAGAGACAAAACTGCTTTCACCGTTGCAAGAAGACCATTATATCAATTCACGGTTCATGTCAAGTTCATGTCAACCATGTCAACTCTCATAGAAGGTAATACCTTATCAGTTTCATGATAGAATATTTGTCTATTTTGATGACCTTTTGGTAGTGTCCTCAAGATTCGAAAAACACTTTGAGTTGCTTACTACTATTGCGGGATTGCTAAGAAAAGCTGGTTGGACCATAAATACAAATTAAAGTTAGTTCGTAATGCGAGAAATTATATATTTAGGTTTCCTTGTAGGTGAAGGTGGATTAAGAAACGACCCAGCCAAACTAGAAGCTATCTGTAAGTTTTACTGTTCCTAAGTCCGTGAAACAAATAAGGCAATTATTGGGTATGGCAGGCTGGTACAGAAGATTTATTTTCAACTATGCGGAAGTAACAGCTCCAATTACGAGTTTACTGAAAAATGGTTCAAAATTTTATTGGAATTATGAAGCTGAGATTGCTTTGAAAAATTAAAATTACTACTTACCGGAGTCGATTTTGATTAATCCAGATTTCACCAAAAAAAATGTATACGATGTGACGCTAGTACAGAGGGAGTCGGTGGAGTTGTATACCAAAAATATGAAAATGTAGATAAAAGACCAATTGCATTTGTTTCCCAAAAACTCAATAGTGCTCAGAAAAACTACTCTATCTCAGAATTGGAATGTTTAGCGGCAATAATAAGCTAAAATTTTGTCCTTATACCATGCAAGTTTAAAATGCCTCATGCAACAAAAAAACTTGAGTGGAAGACTCGCACGCTGGAGTTTGAAACTTCAGGCATACTATTTCGTGATCAAACATCAAATGGGCTCATTAAATGTAGGGCTCATTAAATGTATTCTCTTTCGCGTGTGCATTGTGATGACATATCCGAATTATTGCAGAACATTTCATTATTAGTTGACACGATTGACTAGTTTCCTTTATTTGTAAATGTCCATCTTTAGATGTCCTTTATATATTACACATTAGACTTATTTATTTTGCACGTAATTCAATCTGCTGCATTTCATTAAATTTTAAGTGCATAGTACGGTTAAATTTCTTGAAAACATCATTTATAGGCCAAAGAAGCTGATTGAAGCTGAAGATCATTCTCACTTCTTTTGCAACCACTTTAATTTCACTGATGCTGATTGATTGTATACTAAAGGGTGATTCTTAACTATTTTCTTTTTGGCAACACTGATTTTGACAGGTCACGTATGTTTCGTGTTTTGTGTCACTTTCAAACATCTTCAGTTTGGTCTATAATTTAACCATGAATCGTCTTACAAACGAACAACGCTTGCAAATCATTGAATTGTATTATCAAAATGCCTGCTCTGTTAAGAAAGTTCATCGCGCGCTTCTTCCATTTTATGGTCAGTTTAATCGACCCACTGAAGCGGCTATTCGGGCTATTGTGACTAAATTTCGCACCAAATTTACATTGTTGGACATTAAATCACTAACACGCTTAAGTACAGTGCAAACTGAAGGAAATATCGCAGCTGTATCGACCAGTGTTAGTGATGACCATCAATTATCGATTCGGCGCCGTTCGCAGCAATTGGCCCTCTATTACTCAACAACGTGGAAAATTTTGCGGAATGATTTAGGTGTGAAGCCTTACAAAATACAGCTGGTGCAAGAATTGAAGTCGAACGACCTACCACAACGCAGAATTTTTGGTGAATGGGCTCTTAAAAAGTTGGCGGAAGATCCATTTTTTTATCAAAAAATTGTGTTCAGCGACGAAGCTCATTTTTGGCTGAATGGATTCGTAAATAAGCAGAATTGTCGATTTTGGAGTAAAGATCAGCCAGGAGCATTACACTTATAGAGATCAGAGCGTTAATTATTTCGAAGCTATATGGCTAATTGGCCAAAATAAAATAAAAATCACAACACTCTATAGATTAAAGAGAAAAAACTATGACAGTAATTTCTAATATAATGCCATTTCTGGAAATAATTTTTAACTGTAAGCAGTAAAACTCTTTAAAAACAGCAGGATGCAAACAAAAAGCTTTTTAACTGTTTTTTGTTATTTCCTCGATAATAATGGCATTCTAGGAGTCATCAGAAGGTTGGCTTTCAAAAATGCATATTCTCTTTAATGAAGGAAACTTAAGAGAAACACACATTCAATATTTACATATAAAGCTTCCACTTTTAACGAGTATCTGATTCTTGTCTAAATTATTCCAAATAACATTAAACCTATTATGTGGTCGATATTTTGATAGAATGTAGAAGTTTTGAGTTTTGAGGTTTGAGTTTTTCTATAAAACTCCACCTAAAACAGTTAACTCAATGTAAAATCATGGCATCATAATGTGACTTTGCTTTTAGAGCAAACTGAAGGATTTTAAGTAATTCAACGTCGATTTATTCGCTAACTGAAGGTAATAAAGACGTTCCTGCCCTTAATCTACCACAATTTACGTCCATTTTTTAGACATTATTCATTGGACTAAGTTTTGTTTAAAAATTCTGCGGGAAATTTGAACTAATACTTGATAAATCAAAAAATGTATCGTGTTTATCGAAAAAGTCATGTTTGAAAACTTTACATAAAGGAAATTAATTGCCTATTTTCCATCTTGAACAAATTTTTTGATAGTCAATTTTCACATATTAAACATAATTTAATTCGGGAAAATTGAAAAAGGGAGACTGTATAGCACTTTTTAAAAAAAATATATAATATTCGGGATTTTATTTTTTTATAAGTGGCTCTTTAAGAAACGAACCACTTTTTGTACCATTACCAGAAAAAAGTCGAAATATGGAAAATCTACCGTGTGTGTCTGTGTGTATAAACCAAAAACAACACATAAAAGTGTATCAACCAAATAAAAAAGCTTTTGAGAAGCACAAAAAAAATAACCCCAAGATTATTATCACTTATTTAAGTCGAGGATCTTATATATAATACAAAAACCAGAAAAAGGCTTTGTTGTTTTCTGCAAAAACACTTTAAACATAAAAGTTTTTTGCTTTACTTGTAGTACGCAAAATTTTATGCTGATTATATGAAAATTCGTATATAGGAAAATTGATTGATGTTGAATGATGATGACGGGATGTAAGGAATAGTAAAAGTACCGTTGAAAGAAGAAAACTTAAAAGAAATGCTTTTTTAAGAAGACTTTTGAGAATACGATTTTTTGAACGAGTGTAAAATGTTATTATGTTTGTATGTATATATAGAGGGGTGATGACATCAAGAGTGTGTACACATTTTAGTAACGTAACGCGAGTATTTATGAAACCTTTAAAATAATATGGAAATTAGAGGGTAAACCAATTTATTGAACTAATTACGTAATTTGAACTTTAACCTTTCAAAAAAAAAAAAAGACATTTGTTCATTACGGAAAAAAAGATCATTGAGTTATTTCATCAAGTACATCTCATTAAAATCGATTTCCTTTGTTTTTCACAACCGTCTTTTCTTAGAGTGTACAGTGAAAAAAACATCTTTATTAATTCTTAAAATTAGTTCTACGAAATGGGTCCTCGTACAATTCATTTTATTGTTTTTCGATCATACACTTCAAAAGCATTTTGGGTTCTGTATATAGCTTTACGCATAATGGCAACGCAAAAAAAGTTTAAACTAATATTTCATAATTGCCACTTAGGTGAGTGGTGGACCATTTTAACAATATAATTTTTGTTTATCAAGAATATAATTTTTTGAACCAAATATTGGTAAGATCAGTTTTCACTTTCCCACTCCATTAAAATATTCTCCTGAAACATAATTAAAATTTGTTATCTAATTAATATTATTGTTGTTGTTGTTGTTGTTGTTGTTGTACTAATAAATATAATTAATGATTTTCCTTTTAATTTTTTTCGTTCCGCAATTATTGTTGTTGTTTCGTGAATTTTGTTGTTGGCTTGAGGTTTTCATTAAAATGATTATCACATTACAAAATATCCAACATATACCACACATACACACACACTTATAGTATAATTAATTTTGATGCTTTTTTTTTACAGTTTATACATGAGTATGTATTTCTGTGTGTCTAAACATATATGTTCACTCGAATATTTAATTACTTTCGATGATACTTTAAGAAAATTTAATTAATTAAATTAATAACGAGATTGGTTGGAAGATTTATAACAAACATTGAACTAGACGAATTTCCTAACTATCTAACTTTAGTAACCACAAAACATATTCTGAAAAGTATCAGAGAACTGATTTTGGAACAGCTCAAAAAATAAATACAGTTTGGTCCTAGCAGCTATGAAATAATTGAATGATGTATGCGTCTATATTACAATTGAAACATACAAACTCTTATCGCTGGAACTAAATTTTATATCACAAATATTGGATAGTCTTTTCAGACGACGACAGCTTAACCGATGAACAGATAAACCCATCTAAATATTCAATGAAAAATTGTTTGATGTGTCGCATTGCGGTTATAGGAGACACCCAATAAAATGTATAGCAAAAGACATGCTATGCCGTCCTGGTTATGTTCGACATTGATCTAATTTTTTTATTTTGTTTTACGAGGTTTTTGCCGTATGGAACGACAAATATTGTGTCCAATGTTCTGGTTTTCTCTGTAATCATACCCAGTGGGCACATTCATTTATCATTTGTTTTTCGCAAGTTTTTTTTTATGTTTTCGTTTAATTTTTATGTTCTAGTTCGAAAAACAGATATAGCTATGTGTTTGGTTGGATGAAGTACAGTGTTTGAATTTATAAAAAAAATTAAATCACCAGAATGTCCTAAATATCAAAAAAAAATAATTCAATTTAAATTTCTGAGATCCATACAGTAAATCATTGTTACATTTCTAAACTCGCCTACCGCATTAAATGTGTGTGTAGACCATTATTGGTTAAAATCCTTTAGGCCTCCCTTATATATACCAATGTAGTAGTACACTTTTAGCTATGCAACTATGCAACGATAAACTTTTTTTTAACCATGAAGTTTTACTATAACTTCACAGAAATTAGTTCCAGTGTGATGTATCTTCCATAAAAGCTTGTTTCAATCGCTACATATACAACTTTTTAATTTAGTTTTCTGATGATTGGCAATTTCAATTATGTAACATCGCCATGTTTTCGTGGTTTGGAAACATCAAACTTCTATCGAAACAAATGGATTTAGCCAAAATAGAGGTTACAAACCAAACAAAATATTGTACTAAACAATGAAAATTGTGTACTTGTTGAAATGAAAAACTTTTGTATGGCTTTGGAAAAAAGCTTATTGCACACGATCATTAAATTAATTGGTAGATGATTGATTTTTATTTGTGATCTTCAGAACCATTCTGTATTAATTTGAGAATGACGTAATTATGAGGAATTGCAAACGCTTAAATTCAAATGGCATGTCTGTTAGACTCAGTAGAATATGTGGTATGAACACAATTTCATCTTTCACTGTTCCGGTCAATATTGTGGCTTCAATTAAATTCGGCATCAATTTTTTTACCGCCAATCTTCTTTTGGTGCATTTAAATTCCAGATAGTGAAATAATTGATAAGCCAACATTTAAATTTAAACAATGCGGTAGCATATCAGGTGGTTCCAATGAATTCAAAAATCCGCCGGTGTTGATCGTGTAGCCACAGGCAATATTTGACGAAAATCGCCTGAGAATAATATCAATGCACCACCAAAAATATTTTGATTCTGACGTAGATCTTGCATTGTACGGTGTAATGCTTCCAGCGATTTTTTATACGTCATTGTACATTCATCCAAAAGAATAATTGCTGCTTGTTGCAAAACTTTTGCCATCGCAGAATTTCTTGAAATATTGCACGTGGGATGTTCAACCACCTGTTAATTTGAGACTAATTATATTTTACAATAATATCGAATAAATTTTAAAGTGATAAATCAATAAATATAAGCAAACCTGCACATTCAACTGCAATTTTAATGCAGAGTGCGCTGTTCGCCCACCATCCAATAGAGTAGCACCAATTCTCGAAGCAAGTGCCAATGCAATTTTTTGTTGCGATCGAATGGCTGCCAAAATCAGTGAAATCACAAATTTTTTCCCGTACCACCAGGCGCATCCAAAAAATATAATCCACCGACTTCATTTTGTACAGCTTGCATGATGGCATCATAGGCATGTTTTTGATGGTCATTTAATTTGGGAACATTCCAAATCATGCATTGGACGATTGGGTGGTGATAAATCTAATTACCCTAATGCTTTATTTGCAATCGTTAGGCACATGTATCTTCAATCGGTATCAATGCCTCATTATACATTTCCAATGAATTCAGCAAATCATCGTTTCTTGTGTGATGACGCATTCCAATCAAATAGTCTTCGGACATAAAATCTTTGGATTTATTCCACAGTTCAAGTGGATTTGATTGAAAATATGTTGATATGATTATGGCATATAACATACGTATTTAATGTGGAGAAGAAGCAATCGATGTATTATGAAGCGTTAAATCCCAATGCGCATCATTTTCAAGTAAACCTAATTGCTCACATGTTTCACGATATGTCGCACATAAATGTTAATTAACTCTTCGCAAATGTTTAAATAAACGTGGTCCAACAACCTTTACTAACAACAACCGCAAATAATAACATGCTGCATTGTTTGGATGAACTGTGTATAATCTTCCCATGATATCTGCAAAAAAAACACCCGAATGGCCATCAACAGGTGTTCCTTGTTTTCGTTGTTGCCATTTCTTTGCAATCAAAGTGAAATAATGCGTTACCTCTGAATACAGCGTTCTGGCAAATTCATCGCTTCAAATCACACAATTGAAAGAATGCAGTTAATGTTGTTGCTGGTAGCTGTACTGCTTTCTGCTGCACATTTGCATCAGTAAAATACCCCATTTTATACTGGGCGATTTCATCACCAGCTACTCCAAAAACAGCCGTATAAGTTATAAGCC
The DNA here is from genome assembly GCA_963556175.1 of Tipula confusa. NCBI lineage: Eukaryota > Metazoa > Arthropoda > Insecta > Diptera > Tipulidae > Tipula > Tipula confusa. The sequence goes on along the minus strand of OY744475.1, from coordinate 221,028,213 downwards.
TTTATTCACATATTTTCAAATGTATTTAATCGACTTCACAGAATTACAGTACTCAACATTTATGTGAGCCCAAAATACTTTTGATAATAGTGGAGAATAAGGCACAATCTAACGATTATCAACTTCAATGTCTTGATTGCGTATTTTAATTGTTGTCGTATGCCTATTATCCTCCGGTGACCGACGTTGGTACAACGGGTATCCGTCGTCACCTGTAATTGTATCCGAAGTTAATGCTCTTGGATACCGTTTTGTACATTTTCCATCGATCATGCATGGTGAATTCATATTTATTTGACCGCAAGTGCCATGGATAATATTTTTCGTGACAACTTCAAATAATTCTGGATCGCTGATTTCGTCTAGAATTTCAGCTGATATAATGTTATCAATTTGATCGGGTGTTATTTTACAAACCAGCCATATCAAGATTTGCGCGTGCGGCAGCCCTTCCTTTGGCCATTCAATCGAATACATCCACCAACGCACCTCTCCAAAATTTCGCAATTTGATAATCAAACCCATCAGTGCTTTTACTTTCTGTCGAAATACACGTGCGGTTATATCATGTCAATCTGTTGGATTCTGACCATAAAATAAATGGTTTTTTATGTCAGCCCACTGTGAATTGCATGTAAATTTTATGAATAGGAGAAGCTACGGCGAAGCTCTGAAACACGCCGTAATTCTTAATTTCTTCGATGTAGCACAATATCGCGAGATAAGTTATAAGTAATAAGTTATAAGTTATAAGTTATAAGTTATAAGTTATAAGTTATAAGTTATAAGTTATAAGTTATAAGTTATAAGTTATAAGTTATAAGTTATAAGTTATAAGTTATAAGTTATAAGTTATTAGTTATAAGTTATAAGTTATAAGTTATAAGTTATAAGTTATAAGTTATAAGTTATAAGTTATAAGTTATAAGTTATAAGTTATAAGTTATAAGTTATAAGTTATAAGTTATAAGTTATAAGTTATAAGTTATAAGTTATAAGTTATAAGTTATAAGTTATAAGTTATAAGTTATAAGTTATAAGTTATAAGTTATAAGTTATAAGTTATAAGTTATAAGTTATAAGTTATAAGTTATAAGTTATAAGTTATAAGTTATAAGTTATAAGTTATAAGTTATAAGTTATAAGTTATAAGTTATAAGTTATAAGTTATAAGTTATAAGTTATAAGTTATAAGTTATAAGTTATAAGTTATAAGTTATAAGTTATAAGTTATAAGTTATAAGTTATAAGTTATAAGTTATAAGTTATAAGTTATAAGTTATAAGTTATAAGTTATAAGTTATAAGTTATAAGTTATAAGTTATAAGTTATAAGTTATAAGTTATAAGTTATAAGTTATAAGTTATAAGTTATAAGTTATAAGTTATAAGTTATAAGTTATAAGTTATAAGTTATAAGTTATAAGTTATAAGTTATAAGTTATAAGTTATAAGTTATAAGTTATAAGTTATAAGTTATAAGTTATAAGTTATAAGTTATAAGTTATAAGTTATAAGTTATAAGTTATAAGTTATAAGTTATAAGTTATAAGTTATAAGTTATAAGTTATAAGTTATAAGTTATAAGTTATAAGTTATAAGTTATAAGTTATAAGTTATAAGTTATAAGTTATAAGTTATAAGTTATAAGTTATAAGTTATAAGTTATAAGTTATAAGTTATAAGTTATAAGTTATAAGTTATAAGTTATAAGTTATAAGTTATAAGTTATAAGTTATAAGTTATAAGTTATAAGTTATAAGTTATAAGTTATAAGTTATAAGTTATAAGTTATAAGTTATAAGTTATAAGTTATAAGTTATAAGTTATAAGTTATAAGTTATAAGTTATAAGTTATAAGTTATAAGTTATAAGTTATAAGTTATAAGTTATAAGTTATAAGTTATAAGTTATAAGTTATAAGTTATAAGTTATAAGTTATAAGTTATAAGTTATAAGTTATAAGTTATAAGTTATAAGTTATAAGTTATAAGTTATAAGTTATAAGTTATAAGTTATAAGTTATAAGTTATAAGTTATAAGTTATAAGTTATAAGTTATAAGTTATAAGTTATAAGTTATAAGTTATAAGTTATAAGTTATAAGTTATAAGTTATAAGTTATAAGTTATAAGTTATAAGTTATAAGTTATAAGTTATAAGTTATAAGTTATAAGTTATAAGTTATAAGTTATAAGTTATAAGTTATAAGTTATAAGTTATAAGTTATAAGTTATAAGTTATAAGTTATAAGTTATAAGTTATAAGTTATAAGTTATAAGTTATAAGTTATAAGTTATAAGTTATAAGTTATAAGTTATAAGTTATAAGTTATAAGTTATAAGTTATAAGTTATAAGTTATAAGTTATAAGTTATAAGTTATAAGTTATAAGTTATAAGTTATAAGTTATAAGTTATAAGTTATAAGTTATAAGTTATAAGTTATAAGTTATAAGTTATAAGTTATAAGTTATAAGTTATAAGTTATAAGTTATAAGTTATAAGTTATAAGTTATAAGTTATAAGTTATAAGTTATAAGTTATAAGTTATAAGTTATAAGTTATAAGTTATAAGTTATAAGCTATAAGCTATAAGTTATAAGTTATGATTTCAGTTATGAGTCATGTGTTTTATTGCAATACATTGAATCATTGCAAGTTTGTTATATTTTGCCTCTCTTTATATTTTATATTCATCAAATGTTTTCTAGGTGATCTATTTTATGTTGTTTTTTATTTATGCTTTTTTCAACTTGATCAGAAATCATAAATCATGATGAAGATAGAATGCAATTTTTTATGATTATAATTATTTATTCATGTACTAATACGCAAAAGCTTTATGTGCTTGTATTTTGTACCATCCATATTATGTTGTAGACATATCAGTCGTAGACGGTCAAAGCTTTCATAAATTATCGAATTACGTGCAAAAAATGTTATAGACAAAGTATCGACACTCATATAACTATTCTTATCATGTAAATTTTAAACAACTTCGAAGTTCTTTTCTTTCATGAATATTATGGTAAAGATGAATCAACTTTACTTAATATAGACGAAAAACTTTTTTGAATCATTAAAGTCTAACAAAAGCTCTTTCGATATTCAAACAATGGTTTTATATAATTTGCACAATATTAAAATATTAAAATGGCTTTTAAAGTTTAATGCAATAGTAAGTCTTTCACCAGGGTGTGTGTGTATGAGGCTACAAGTGTATAAAATATAAATAAAGGAAGATAGTAGTCTAATATTCAAGAGATTTACTTATGATGGAAGAAAAACTTGACTTGATTTTTTTATTTTGTTTGGTTTCGTTATATTGCGGGAAGCATTTATTGAAAAGTTTATATTTGATGTTTTGCACAAAAAAATGTATTTGTTTAGTACTCAGTTTCACCTTTCGATAATCGATCGGGAAGTTTTATTATAGAAAAAAAGAAAAACACTTTTTGTCTGGTAACAGCTATGTTCACTTCCTGCATGAAATTAATTATTATTAAAAATAAAAGAGTAAATAATTGTGTTATTTAAATATTGACTTCATGTGAATAATTATGTATAGGTATTGTGCGTTATTATGTCAATTTTTTTCAACTTTGCTCTTGGTATGCCAACTATATATTATAATATGTTTCACCCCAAAAATATTATTTTATCTTGAATAGTTTCCGTAAAAATGTGTCCTTAAATCGCAAATTTCTCGTCCCACTCCTAATCACATAATTGAGCATTCGTGTGATGTCAATTGTTCAGTGAATTTACACAATTTAATGATGTGTGCATTATTTGACATCATGCTTCCAACGCAAAAATTTCAAAATAACAATACGTATTTGAAATTTTCTGTAGTGCGGGGGATTCAAGATTCTTAAAATCGTTTTTCATCGTCCCATCCCAATAAAATGTTTAGTATCGCAACCGCTTATAAAATAGATAATCGACCGAAAAAATGGTAAAAAAAAAATAATAAATTCCAAATAATATTATTGTAACCACTTTTATAATCCCCCCCTTAACAATATTTTCCGTGTGGCGTACACACAAAAAAAACACAAGAAAATCTTGAAAATTTTATTTCCTTTTTACCTCGTTAAAACTTAATAATATTTATCACTAGAGTACTTCTTATATACGTATATTCATATAACAACGGAGTATCAAAAGGAAAACGAAAAGGGAAAAAGCCAAAATCTTACGAAATAGGGTGCAACAACCTTCTTAATTTTCTTATAACTGAGTCTAATTTTTCATTTTTTGTACTTAAGTTTTCCATCCACTTATTATTGTACCATTTCATTTTGAGATGATGCTGCCGTAATCATTTACTTTGCTATATATAGCTACGCAATGATTTGTTTTATCGCACTGATGAGATTACAACACGAGTGTTGTGAAAACGAAAAAGAAAATCTTATTCAATTATATTTTTTTGTATAAAAGAATTTTCATTGAAGAGGAAAATCGATTTTCAGTATTAACTGTCCATATATACATATATAGATTCTATATTGTTAACCGATATTTTTCTTTTGTACATTTCTAATGTACTCGTCGTATATATATGCGATATAGGTATGTACGCTTCATCGAGTTAATCGATGTGTTTCCAACTCGTAAATTGAATGGTCGGTATTGTTTGTTTCCTACATACAAAGCTTGGAAAATGCGATGTTCGATTGATTGTGATTGTACGGTGGTTGGAATTTTGTAAATTCTTCAATAATTTTACTGAATTTGTTGGTTACTTGTTTGTTTTCATTTCCAATCTGATTTTCATTAGTGCCAGTTACACGGCTATAATCACTGCATTTGAAATACATACGGAACATGAGATTATTGTTTATATGTACGCTCTATCTGAATTTTCGATTCGATTGACAAAAAAACTAAACTTAGCTCTCGAAATTTACTTTCCGAGCAAAGCAAAGCCTTTATCCTTTGGAGAAGTCAGCTTTGAGCCACCGAAAGGATTTTTTGCATTGAATTCGGCTTCTTTTTTGCAATCACCTCCTTTTTTCTTAAATAAATAGTTGTTGTCGTCTTTATTTCATTTATAATGTGGAGGACACGATAATTCCTTATTTTCTTTAGTTGTTTAGCAACTTTACCATCCCGATACTGGCTGGGTGTTGTTCTTTGTAACTAACGCAATTTGGTGATGAATCTTTTGTTAGTTTGCACATTTCTGTTGGATGCTTTCCAGCACATTAGACACAACTTGTCTCTCGTCCCTTGTCTTTTCTACAAGGCTTTCCCATAAATTTTTTGAGCAGGTGTTTAAAGTATATGACGGCTGTTTCCTATAGTCCTATAAATTATGATGCAGGGCTAGTGATAAAATGATGTCCAATATTTTCTGCTACTAAACTATACCAATCATTTCTAATGTTGTGAGCCTTTTCTAATTTATGTAAACCCGATATGAAATCATCTACATAAATCTCATGTAGTATTTAGACTTGAAGAGTTTTCGTCGCTACTTAAGGTGCTTTACCGAAGGTGATTGTACGTGGATCAGAATGCAATACAATTTTAAGGAAGTCTCTGTCATCAGAATGAAGAATTAGTCATTTGAATTTTTCCTCTACAATATCCACTATAAAATCATCTACTTGTACAGACGAAATCGAATTCAAAGAGTGGTAATTGGTTTGTAGATAGTTTTCCTTAAATTAGCATTTGATTCAGCGAAAATTTTGATTGAATATTAAATGAAGCGTCGACAATTAGTCTCAACTTCGTATAGTCGAGCTTAATTCTCTTAATACCCTATGATGTGGAAAATAAGAAATGCTCTTGTTTTGTTTATGATTCTTTTAATGGTTGATAGTGTCACATTTTCATCTTGACTAACATACGTAGACTCCATGAGATAAGTTCATCTGATCACTTTAATAGAAAATCGAAAAAACTGTGCAACTTAGAAAACTTCATCAACGGTCAATTCGGATATAGCTGCTTAATTTATTAAGTTTATAAAATAGCAAATAAATTAGCCATACATCTCGTGATTAAGTTTTTTGTGCCAACAGCCCTTATGTTGTTCCTCCCATAAAATATTTCATCCAATTATATCGTAAAAAGTTTTATTATTCAAATTGGCTGAATAACAAAAAATTCTGAATTTCATAAAAATGACTTGGGTTGATTATAAAATCTTTCATATAAATTTTCATTACATTACAAATCAAATTTTTAACTTTTCACCGTCATTTCAACCCCTTGTCGTCTACAACGAAACAATAACAAAACATATAGAACAAAACAATTATTTTAAAAGCCGAATTTCTTAATTTCTAAGTGCTTATCACCAAATTGATAGTAATTCCCACGTTAAACTTCCATTCCACTTTTAAATTTTCGCAATTTTTTGAAAGACTGCCACCACCACATCAAAAACAAAATAAAATAAAAAATTGAGCTTTTTGTATTTTCTTCGCATTTTATTGTTTTTCATCGTTTTTTTTTTTTTTTTTTTTTTTGATAACCGTAAACAAAGGAACGCACAGACACACGAAAAAAATGTAAAATAAAAGCGAACACAAAAATTGGAAAATGGGAAAATTTTAATCAATTTCTCTTTCAAATGGACTTTATTTAATTTTCCTTACTGTATTTTTCGTATTTTATCTAAAATACTTTACAAAAAAAACTCAATTTGTCACCAAAGCAATATAATAAATAAATGTTAAGCAAAAACCGAAGAAGACAACGTGGAAAATGAAGAAAAACAATGATAATAAAATGAAAATGTATAAAAAGGAAAAATCATATAGTGGTACAAACAACGAGAGGAGAATGATATATTAAATTTACAGTGAAAGTGTATATACGAAAAAAGTTCTGTACACAAAAAAAAATGTATTTGCACCAAAGTTATTATATTTTACGCTAGAAGCTTTTAACTTTTTTTTTTTTACAAATGATGAAAATAGTATACAGCATTATTAATCATTAAAATATATGAACGTACAGTTAATTTTATTTTTAATCTCCAGTCTTTTGTTTTTTGTTCTTTGCCATCGCTCGGGGATGAATTAATAACTGCACTTCAGCGCCAGTATCACGTATACATACAAAACAAAAAACTAATAGTGCTACCATAATATGATCTGTATTCAAGTACAGCAATATGGAATGTTTTTCCGAAAACTGTATGCACGAATTATAATACAATTTTTTTTTAATTAGCTAAAAGCTAACAAACAGCTTTTAGAGTATCTATATATGACAAATGCATTAAAATTCATTTCATTATTATTTTTCTTTGTAAGATAACATAAAAAGTTTCCGAGTATGTATTTGACATGGAGGCTGATGTAAATTTAATTAAAAGTTAATTACTGTGTTGAACTTGTTATAAATTAAATTTTTTATTGGGTGGCTGATTGAAACAATGGATCATTCATTAATGGCATAACGTGTCAAGTTGGTTAAAAATAGCGTTTGACAAACATTATATATATATATATATATATATATATATATATATATATATATATATATATATATGCTAGATTTTTTTTCATTGTTGTTGTTGCATAGGATACAGTTGGTCAAACAAATTTAAATTTGTTGAAAATGGTCGTGCATTTATGCAATTATAAAGAAAACTAGTTATCCGAAAAATATAAAATAGGACTCATTTTAAACCTAAAAAACAGGATTACGAAAATATTTAAGTTTTTCATTTTCAAAATGGCCACCAAACTAGTTTTTCTCAATTTTCTCGAAATTAGTAGTTTTTTTTTATTTTTTTTATCAAAAAACAAAGTTGGAGTTATTTTTTGTTTTTTTGCAAAACGCGTTTTTATATCAAGGCCTACTCTATTTTTGTATATAAAAATAAAATGTTAGCCTTTTTTAATTTTTAATTTTAAATTTATCAAAATCAATTTTTGTTTATTGTTTTTAATGTTTATTGTCACTCCAAAATATCATTTTCTTGCAAAATACGAATTAATAAAATCAACAACTTTTTATATATACGTAAAATTAAATTTAAAACAAAAACTATTGGTAAAAAATATATTATTAAAACTACAGTTAAATAATTACATTTTAAACCTAGACTAATCTTCACTATGAGAATATTTCTTAAAATTTAAGTAACCTTCTCCTGAACGAGTTACTGCATGGAAATGGTTTCTTCGTTCCAATTTGTTTTTCTTTTACGAAGGTAGATTGTTGAAGTGAAATGAAGTAATGGGGAATCAGATTTTTCAACTTCTTTATGAAGCAATTCAATAATGGTTTTGAATACTTTTCCAAATTGCATCTGTCAGTTGAAATCCACTGACTGAATAATAAATCAGCATCCTCATAGGGTTTTCCAGGAGAGCATTTTTTAAAAATTCTCGAAATAACTTTAATCCTGGACAATTCTTGCATTTTAGAAGATAACATATCGGCTTAGGCTCTGGACATAATATAATAAATGAAATGCAATCTTGGTATTTCGATATCTCTCCATTTGTAATAGTTTCTATCGTGGTTCCATAAATAAATAATTTAACATTCTGGTGTATTGTACAAACATACACTTTATGGGTTCCACTACTGCACACAGTTTTTATGAAAAAATTTGGAAAAGCAAAACTTGGAAAACCCAATTTGGCGAATCTTGTAACCCTCGTGCATGCTTTTAATGTACTCATCATTCTACTTTTTGGACTTTAACACTTTCAATAGTTTTTATTAAAATTAAAAAAAAAATAAAGAATAAAAAATAAACTTGTATACTACAAACGCCGACAATTTTCATTCACTTTTTAATAAAACCACAATAATTTTCACAAAATAAAAAATATATATTTTCCAAAAACTATAAGATTCAATTAGTATTGTAAATTCAATACTAGTTTCGATTTTAGAAAAATCATCGACAGGTGATTATTTGCAATTAAAGTTAAAAAGTTACAAAATTCTCTTTATATTCAATTTTATATACAAAAATAGAGTAGGCCATGATATTAAAACACGTTTAGCAAAAAAAAACAAAAAAATAACCCCAATTTTGTTTTGTTGATGGTAAAACAGATAAATATAAAAAAAAATAAAAAAATGTAAAACTATTTTCCATAAAATTAAGAAAAACTAGTTTGGTGGCCATTTTGAAAATGAAAAACTTTAATATGGTACTATTTTTGTAATATTTTCTTAATTCTTTTTTTCTATCTTTAAAATGAGTCCTATATTATATTTTTCGGATGACTAGTTTTCTTTATATTTGCATAAATGCACGACCATTTTCAACAAATTTACAATTTTTTGACCAACTGTATTTTATGCAACAACATCAATAAAAAAATATATATGTATATATATATATATATATATATATATATATATTCTTTTTTCAGTTCCATTTTTTGGATCCAGTCACAGAACCAAATCCAATTTTGGTACCAAATCTCGAACATTTCCGTGACTCGTTCCAGTTCCGTTTAAACTTTCTAGCACCTTTTTTCAGATCCTGAATTGGTGCAGCCATAAAACAACCTTTCAATTGTTTTCGCATTTATACCGGCACCGAAACTTTAGTCCATGTTTCTTTGGTGTAATTGTGACGAACAAGAACAGTTATAGCAGTACTGACGTGCAGAGTATCCTCTATTTGTTTTTATTTATGGTTAGTTGTGTTGGTTTCAATTTTTGCAAAATTGAATGGGAAAGTTTCAACGATTTCCTTACGTCGATATTGGTCAATCTACGTTGAAAATCAGATTCCAGAAAAAATTCCGAAAATTTTTTGAACCCAGTCCAGTTACGTTTTTGGGTTTAAAAACTGATCCAGTGTTAGTTCCGAAACCGCATCTGTGTTTGGAAATCATTACGGAACATTTTCGAAACTTTCGAAACTTTCCAAATTTTAAAAAGTTTTTAAATGTTGAATTAAAAGTTTAAAATTCAGCTGATTTCCTAAACATGTTTATACCGCTCGTGACTAAGTTGCAGTACAAACTTAATTTGACAAAGTAAAGCACCATGTACGACCATTTTGGTAAGCAAGAAATGTTTTTTTTAGGTATGGACAAGCCGCCAAGCTAAACAATTTAGCGGTAGTTATAATTTTCCCCGCCAATTCTGCTCAAATGAGATAATTTTTCTAGAATTCATCCAACGGAAGATAGAAATGGTATCAATATACTCGTATCTTCAGTAAATGACAAATAGATCAGAAAACTAAATTTAAAAAAAAAATTAAAAATTCTATTGACTGAAATGTAGGAAATTTTCAAATAGAACACGACCCAGATTCAGAAGACTAAAACTTCTGCTATGTCTAATCTGTAGCAATGTAAAATAGCTACCGTTATCAAAGTTTATTTAAGTTATACTAAGACTGGAATTGTTCCAGAAAACCTATTTTAAAATCAAACATCAACATCAAACAATTTTAGGTACCGATTTACCAAAAATAACAACTTACTATCAATTAGAATTCTAAAAAAAAATTCGATGAAGTCCTAGTCGCAGAAATCATGACTAAAATATGAAATAGAATTCTTATGAATTTGAATGTAGTATAGCAATATTTTAATAATGTTCAAACACCTTATTTACCGTTTTTCTACCGATAAAGAAGGTAACGCATTTTCTGCAAGATTTATCAATAACCACTTTCGAGCAAATTAAAAAAATCTGGAGTTCATTTTAAAAGTTTGATTTTAAACTACAAATGGAGAAAACTTTTATTTAAAAAAAGTTTTTCATCCACGAATGGTCATTTTAAGTTCTATAGGACTGCAAAACGACTTGGCCACCTTTTAACAGTTTAAGAAAACATTTCTCATTTGAAAACATTTGAACATTTGAAAAATATTTTTTTGGTATTTCTTCACTTTTTTTGAAATACCAAAAAAATATTTTTCAAATGTTCAAATGACAATTTTTTTGTTGCAGTATTACAAATCAAACTATCATAACCATCTTTTATCTGAAATATCCACAAATGTAAATAATGTGCCATTCTAGCACCAAAAAATTTCCCCGCAAAATAACCAGGATTATTAGTTTCTAACATGTCATTTCATAATACAAAAATAGTCAAGGAGTATAAAAAAGCACTACAACATAAAGATACCAGTACTCCCTATTACCAAACTAAAACTACAAAATCTAGTCGATGTAACCAAAGCTCAAAATTAACATTTTAGACGTTAATATCTAACAGAGAAATTCTACAATCTTTTTTAGAGAAAATCTTCATTCATCTAAGCTCAACTTGAGTCACAATTTTTAAATTCTTCTTTAATTTTTGTTGATGTAACTTTAAGCACCGTATTTTATATTCGCTTTCTATTTGCAAAGCTTATTTGTATTCAAAAGCTTGATAACTCTAATAGTATGCTTATATTAGAAATAATTTCCATAAAAATATTTATGTCTTTCGAAAACCAACTTTTAACTGAAATTTTTAATTTTATTTTTTATTTTTGTTTTTTATGAGCTTTCAAAGTTTTATGACATTCATTTATTTTAGTTTAATAAAAATAAATTTTAAAAAACTTTTAGAGCAAGTAATTACTTAAATTTGACCAAAAAAATATATATAACAAATGAGCTTTTAATAAATTTAAATGATTTATAAACTAGTAAGCTTTTGAATAAACCTGCTTAATTTTTTAATCTACCAATGGAACGTTTTAATTAAAAAAAAATATAGAAAAACAATTTTCAAAATTAAAAACATTCTTTGATTTTTTTATAAATTTCAGAAAGCTTCCAACATATTAATCTGAACTTTCTTGAGGCACAAACCTTAATTGTTACTTAAGAAAACTTTTTTTAAAAACATTTGGTTTTAATGTAACAAATATTTTTAAATTGCTCGTTTACATAATTTTTATTAAATTTTTAACAAATTAAACAATTAAATACTTTATAATTTTATATAATAAGTAGTTAAAGCTCTGAACTTATATTAATTAGTATTCAAAGTGCAAAGTAAAGCAAGTATAAATTAGTTGAACGATAATTTTAAAATTATCAATAACCATTTCGTTGATAATGCTTTCATAAAGTTTTAATATATTACTTGAAAAAAAAGCTACGATTTAAAAGCTCCAGAAATTAAACACAAAACTAATTGTTCGGTTTAGTATAGCGTAAAAATAGTTCTAGGTCGAAAATCAGGCCTGTCAAGTTTACATCCGTTCACCAACTTAAAGCTATTTAGTTTCCATCAAATAAATGGAATTAACTATTTAGAAGTCATTGGCATGCATAAAAGAAAAACAAAAGCTCAAAACATAATTTAAATATTTTTTGATTTAATTTAAATTAAATAAATGTTTGCGTTGTGTAAGTAACTTAAATGGAAAATCAAAGCTTAAAATAAACTTTCACTTATAACTAAGGTTTGTATCAAAACTCGAGTTTATTGTAAAGCTTAAGTTACTGTTCTATTACATTTGCATTTATGTTGGTAGTTTGAGCAATCTCGTTATAGTATTTACGAGTTTTCTAATAATTACTTTAAAAATGACTAAAATATAAACAAATATTTTAAAATAGAAAAATAGTTTTAAATTTTATGAGCTATTACTGTTTAGAAATTTTTATTAATTTGCAGTTTCAATTAATTGCTGAAAAATTAAGCTCTTCATAAACTATTTGGTAAAATTCTAAAAATATTATTTAAAACTGAAAGAATTTGAACCCAATTTATAGTACTGAGGCTTAAAAGTACATGAAAACTAGATTCCCGTAAATAGCTTCAATAATGGTACTAGTGTAAAAAATTATAAGCTTAAATACTAAATAAAATTTAAATTGAATCAGAGAAAAATATTTAAAATCTACAAAAATCCTAAATTATGAGCTTTTAAAGCTTTATGATATAAAAGTATTAAACGTTCCCCTTTTTAAATATATTTTCAAATATAACTATTCCAGAAGGTTGAAAATTAGTAAGGAGCTTTTACCGCTTTTTAACTCTACATAATTTTAGTTTTCAAAAATTTATTTTTAAAGTGTAAAGTTAAAACTTTACAACATTTTTTTTTACTCAAAAAAAATTGTTGAGCGTTAAAATATGAATACCTGTTATTTATTGAAAGCTTTTAACGTTTTATAGGATATTTATATTGAAAGTTCTGTAAAACTAATTAAATCAGCAAACACTTTAGTAAAAACCTAAATAGTTTAAAAATATTTAATTAAAATTAAAATTAAGCGGATTTAACTTTACAATTTGTGCTTTCAACTCTTTTTTGATAAAAGCTTTCAAAAGTAAAACTTAGGTTTACGGTTTTAAAAATGTAAAGTATTCACCTTTAAATAAACAATTTATTTTCAATTTGTAAATAGGCCCTTCTAGTTGGACGGCATTCATTTTTTTTTTGTAAACACAACGAGCGTCTTACAACGAGAAAAAAAGTCGCAGTTGATTGGAATACGTTGATTAATTGCCTACTTTTTTGCGAAGTACTTTTTGGCATACTACTTTCTCGACCGGGCTTTCTCGGAGCTAAACAGTTATAAATCTAATGGTGGTGGAAAACGAATTGCGGTTCACTTTTCCATTATTAGCAAGTAAAGGTAAACATCTGTAGGTCATTAATATATGCCATTGGTTTATATTTTCCATCGAAGTTAAGGTGGATACTAGGTAGTCACGCCAGATTTATAAAGGATTAAATTTGCAAAGGATTATTTCATTCTGAATGTTCTTTGAGTGGTCGCTCCATTATGCAAGTCATAAATAAAAGATTAAAGCGAAAAATAATAAGTACCAGAAATGTGTACCATCTTAAGTGTGGAAAACACATCAATTGGATTAACGTAAGACATGGAGAAGTAATTTAAAGGACTCTTCTTCCTATATTGAGGTAAAACATTAAGAATTGAGCTACTTGTAATTCACCGTCAGCATGCTGGTGATATTTTTAGTTTTCTTCTTCAAAATGGCCATATCCATAACTCTTTAATAACATTCAAGTGTTTCTCCATGTAAGGAGTTTGATATCTTGCGGTCGGTTAAAATTTTGGCTAATATGGAATATTTTTCGGCTAAATTCCTTTCGATATATATGTGACTGCAATAAAGAAAAACGATCGCTCCGATGTTAAAACGACGGAAACGTATAGGGTCACAATGGCACTTTCACACGAGTGCAGTGTATATGAAATTATTCTTCGTCGGATTGTCAAGCTAAAAAGACTCAGAAGGAGATAATTTTCATAATTCATTTCCTAAAATGAAATCATAATGCCAGATTGTTGATACAGTACCGAGCAGCAATGGCCTGTAAAACTAAAATATTATAATTAGTATAGTAATAGCAAAAAATATCTTTCCTCAATACTATACTAAAAATTATTTCCACGTTGATTGAACTGTTATTAATCTGCATAAATGGAAAACAAATAATTTCCCGATGTTTTAATTAGAAAACTAAAAAAATAACAGATTTGATTTTTGCCAATTTTTTGTACCTTTTTCAATATACACACATGAATGATATACAGATAATGTTGTGCTAATAATTCCATATGCGCAAATAATATTTTTATGATTGATTAAAGTGGATTATAGCGGGAAAATGAAAAATAGGAAAATAACAAATATTTGTGTATCATTTCAATAATATCAGTTGTAATCGAATTTATATAAAATTCCCGGATTTTCAATGTAAATATGTATAAATTATAAAATTATAAAATGTCTGCAGTTACTCGTATTTTATACTATATATTTACACTGTTATCCTTTTATTAAACAATCAGGATAATTTATTAAAATTTATCGATGGTGTTTACACAAAAAATTATTTGGAACTACATATATATAGTATAGCAAACATGTAAATCACTTTATTTCTGCGAAAAGCACACTTTGCTGGATTCCATTCATTACGAAAGGCCATTATTTTTACCGAGAGTTAGTTTTGCCTCAATTCAGTGTAACATTGTTTGAGACAAGATACCGAAAAAAATCCTCCACTTTAGCATCATATTCCTTTTTATTTATTTATTCACATCCGTATCCCTTAATAATTGAAAAAAAAAACATCATCAAAAGGGATTTTTATTTTTCTAATATTCCTTTTTGCCGATCAGTATTATTTACGTTCGTTCAAGTTGTGTACACACAAAAAGGAAAGACGTTTGAATAATAAAAAAATATAACTAGTGACAAATTGATAAGATAAAATAAATGTCCTCGATGTACATTCTCGTATATATATCCTTATGGATTGGGAAAATAAAAAATTGATTATGGAAAGTATTTTAATATTTCAAAAGTATTTATTTAAATTTTTGTTATGTTATTTCTTCAGGACATCTTCTTTCGAGAGATGGGTATTTTTCGTTCAAGGACAGTGATTATGGGGCGAAATTTGAATAACTTTGTTCAATTTAGTAGAAACAATTTTTTTTTTGTATCATATTTTAGAAATTTTTCCGGATATAGGTCAAATTGTATGTAACACTAAAGGTGTTCGACGAAGGAGGAGAATGTTTTTAAAAATTTAGATTAGTTTTGTTTAAATCTAATAGAACTTTTTTATTACATTAAATAATTTTACACAGTACATAAAACTGCATAAATTTTGAAGATGTTTTGAAAAAAGGAATTTCGAAAATCTATAGGGTGGTTTAAAGTCTTAAATACACAAGGCTGTAGACTGTATAAATTTTAATATTTTTTATTAGAAATCACAGTATTAAAGGAATTTCGACCTTCCTTTAGCCAATTTTTTCCGAATTTGCAGTAATTTCAAAATCATTTATCATAATAATTCAAAACTTGGCTGTGTATAAAATTTGTGTAACATCCTACTTAAAATTTTTTTGGTTATTTCTTAGTAGAAACAACAAGTAACAAGCATTAAAGAGATTCGAACCCGGAGGTAATTCAAACGATTCAGCGAAAAAATGAATAGACAAGCAAGAATCCTGAATAAACATTTGAGTTTTAAAAAATTGTATGGTGCAAAAAATTTTTCAGATTTTATCGAAGTAATGGAATTGAAAACTTTCATTTATGGAACATCCGTCGCCACATATTTGACATCAAAGTTTTTACAACAAAATGCACTTTTCGATAAAGATAAATACCCATTACAGGCTCTTTATCATGGATAACACAATGCCAGGATACATAAATGCTGGTGGGCTATGAAATAAAACTTCGAAGATGAATGGTTAATATTCCAAAGCTTTTAGAGAATATCACCAAAGAAAAAAGAGTAAACAATGTTGAAAACTCTAGCAATGTCATTTAAACTTTAATGATAGTTACAAACGGTCTAATATTAGCGTTTTTATAAATTTTTAGATACACTAGGGCTCCTGGCTCCTGTAATTCTTACAGTAAAAATACTGAAGCAATAACTGTGGCTGGCAAAAACTAATCATAACGAAATAAGACCTTTTTAACGTTACTGCCACTGACTTCGCTGGCGCTTTTTACGTAAAGTGTAATAACCAAAAAAATTACATTTAATGAAAGGTTGTTAACGGCCTCTCGAGTGATACTTTTATTGAATGTCTATAACTCTTTGGATGTTAGTAATTTCGTGGGAACATTATGGAGAGCTCAAAAGATTTTTTATCGGTGCTTTCATCTAAGGAAAACAGGAGTAAACATTTCTATTTTTTGTGGCAATAAAGGAACTAAATTGAGTTTTATACCGCCCAGAACCTCTTTTTTTGCAGACTCAGGAAGTCATTCTGATGAGTGGTTCTAACCCTATTTAAAACGTGTAATAAAGCTACAAATCTTGGAAATAGGGACACATAAAGTATTACACCCATGTGATTTTGACATCTGGCTCAGGTCATTTTATAACAAGAAGACCTAGTAATACTAAAGTTGCATCCAATTTACTAGAAACCAAGTCTAAGTGGTTATCTTATTGGCAATTGATAACTCAAATAGTTTTGGTTCTTATTCGAGATAAAAATTTGTCCGTCACAAATAGGCTGTTGGGAAGAATCAAGAAGGTTGTCTAAGGAAATGACAATAAAGCTCACGTTATGATTGTCTGAACCAGAAATGTGTTGACAAAGGAACATATTTCAACGTTTGCTAAACTTTTAATTGATTAATTTACCTGTTGGAATCCAGCATTCGTCGGTAGGACTGGAAGCAATTACTGAAATTACTTTACTCAATTTGAAACATTAGGCTTTTTGAGAAACCCGTTTTAGAATTTTAAACGCTAAAGTATCATCTTCACGATGCTTGAACTTTCTTGTTCGTTAAATGTACCATTTAAAGATTTTTTAATACGTGTCCATTTTAAACCAGCTGTCTGAGAAATACAGTTTCAAAATCGATTCATTTACCAAACTGACCAATGCATCCTAGATAGGCCTAGATTTTATGTTGGAGCACCAAATGTCACTTGTCCAAAAGGACCGAGTATTGAAATGGCACAATGTGAAAGTACCACTACAAATGGTTAACAGTGGCGCAGCACGGGAAGAAAGCACGGCGGGTTATGGGTCATCACAGAAGAAAGAATAGAGATACCACCAATGTTTAAAAAAGTTATCTATGCCAGAATCCGCGGTGACCTTGGAGGTAGCAAGTTAGGAATAGTGGAACCAACGAAAAAAATTATGAACGAAGGCTCGTTAGTGAAACTTATGCCAAAGATACCAGTAAGAGTAATGAACGAAACAGTGGTGATTGGTAAAGCTGCGAGAGTCAATTTCATCACAAATTTCTCACCTGTAAAAAACGTAACAAACCGATCATTCAGTCAGTATGTGATCATCTAGCAGTAAGAAAGGCAATAAAAGTACTGGATGGGTTGGCTAACGTTTTTGCCATGAATGAGGATATATAGAGAAAACCCATATAGTTTTATATCGAACAAATACAGGGAACGCAACTCCAATGAAGCTTGCCACTAGCTAAGCAACAGGAAGCAGAACTACTTGTTATGAAAATAGAACGTGATGGAATAAGAAGAAATCCAACAGTTCATGGAATTCACCAGCTGAACGAAGTAACCAAAAAGGATAGTTATACATTCATTAACGACACCTTGGACACGTTATCTGGAGCAAATATCTTCAGCACACTAGATCTCAAAAGCGGATACTGACAGGTACCAATTCACGAGGATGATAAAGAAAAAACTGCTTTTACGGCAGGAAATGGCCTATATTAATTCTCAGTAACGCCATTTGGATTATGCAACGCACCTACATTTGAAAAGTTAATGGAGCACGTTCTACGGAACTTAACTGGAGGATATGTCTGGAATATTTAGAAGACATAATCGTACTGGGGCTACATTTAAGGAACACCTGGAGAATCTCCAACAAGTACTACAAACCATCAGGTCCACCGGATCGATATTAAATGGTTCAAAATGTAGCCTTCTTCAGCAAACTCCACTATTCAGGATGACCAATCGCAGCTCCGTACATGATACAAATGGAAATTTACCAGCTATGCTTGTCTTTGGTAGAGAACTTCAACTTCCGTGTGATATAAAATTTGGCTCACCAGCAAATGAACCAGCTGCTAAACAAGATTAAATTGCTAATTTAAGGCAAAAGATGATCAACGTTCACGATGCAGTAAGACATAATATAGTGAATTCCAGGGATCGAATGATGACACGATACGATCTGCGGTCCACTAGCCCAAGATTTGTGGATGTAGATTTGGAAAATCTCCGAAACTACAACAAATTTGGGAAAGACCATACAAGGTCATCAAACAAATCAACGATGTCATGTATCGTATTCAACAAAGCCTCAAAACTAAAATGGGGGTTGTTAATGTTGATCGGTCAACACGGGTCAACACCAGAAGCGGAGATGGATCTGTTCGGTACGAACAAAATTAGGAAGGGGACAATGTGATAATTATGGCTGGCATACAACATCATCAACGCTTAAAATGAAATAAAGATTAAGCCAGTAAATTTGATCACGGTGTTTTGTTATTGCAAAATCCATTTACGAATCCAGAAAGCAAGATCGTAACCATACCTTAAAATACTTGCATAAATGTGTATAGATTGTACTACCAAAACTATGATGTTGATTAACGTTAGGCCCAGTTTCACGGTTGGGTTGTGGACCTAGATTATAGCAGTTAAACACCCTGTTTGACTACCACATACAATTAACATCATTATATATATATATATATAGGTAGCTTAAATTTATTTACCACATCATTGACACTTTTTCGTGTGTGCAAATTAAGGAACTAACACATTTAGTATTTTAGTATCCAAGTGCTAAATTTAGTGTAATCGGTTCAACTGACTGCATGTACAAATGTGGGATATATCTAAAACACATTTTTAGATTACGGTCTGAGTACTAGATTTAAGTAGTTAAAACCTTTGATTTCACCACAAAACCGTCGATTTAAATGGATTTAAATAAACATTTTATCTCTTTATGAATTATCCTTCAAAACGCAAGTTTGAACAAAAAGTTGAGTTTTTCCACATAAATCGCTTTGAAAATCACGTAGGATAAATGCCCATCGTACCGAAATACTTTAAGAATTTATTAGTGAATATTTACCACGTAGATATAGTCTTCATGTGGCTACAACATATACACATAAAACATAAAATTCTAAATAAGCCATATAAAGTGTGATGCTGTGTTGTTTGTAATGTTAATTAAGAAAGTTTCCTTTTGTGTGCGGTAGTTTTTAATGATGTAATGGCAATATGTATAGTCTTTTGATTTCTAATTAACTCGTCTGACAGATAACCAACTTTTCTATTTATACATTATGTAAATATATGTATACCACCTGCTGAAAGATAAATGTAATTAGTATTTTCCGTATACATATATAGATAGATACATATGTTATATCGTAATTTAGGTCACCATACTGGCATATAAATTACATTATTATATAATACATCTGTATCTGCCATAACCAAAGCGATATTTCAATAGACTCAGCTATATATATATATATATATTAGAAAATTTACCCATCAACAGATGCTCCCTGCCTTAAATCTGTTTACATTTATATTACTTTCGGTTTGTTGATTTATTTCATCTCATAACAAATTTTGTTTGTACTGTGTCTGGCATATAAGGCAACCGAAAAATGTACAACAACAAAAAAAAAAAAGGACATCGACTTTCGATTATAAATCGGCCGCATAATTTATTACGACAAACGACTATTATTTAACAATGTATGTACGGCAGAACTATACGCACATTTATATTATAAAATCGAGTGAGAGATTACGTTGAACGATGCGTAAATTTGAACTTAACCTAAAAAAAAATTATTACAAATCCCCCAGCCTAGCCTATATATCGAAGACAATAAAAACACTTCAAATCGATACCATATTAAGATGCTACTCTATATATGGTCCAATATACTAAATAAAGACATAAAAATCGATTTGTTTTTGTGTTTAATCGAGGCAAATGGCTTGACACTTTAATATCCGCATCCATCATAAAAAATCGAATGTTTGCAATCAAAAAAATTAAAGATTATTACCAGTATAGAGCGACGAAAATACAGCGTAAACAGGATTTAAATTTAATGTTTTGCACTAAGATCTTGATGATGATGGGCACAGCAAAATGAAATTTAATACGATTTGTTTAGGATCCTTTTTTTTCGTATGTCGTACATATTGATTTCAGTGCTTGTGGCGCATAAAAAATTAATTAATTTATATATTTACATTTTATGATGTTATCTTTTGTGTGCTCTCTCTCTAAGTAAATGTTTGTCTTCGTATTAAGGAAGATAAAGATGTGAAAAGTCGAATATCGAAAATTTAATCGAAGCACGTTAGGTTGATATATACTATAAACAGAATCGAAGGGAAGAGGTTAAGTGAAGTTTATCTAATAAATGCGTGTTGAAGTATTTTCCGTGGGAACCATTTCTTTTTTCCACTTAAACCAGAACCTCAAACCAATTTTCTAAACTTGGTTTGTATCCTTGTTTCAGTTGTAAGTCATATAGCTTGCAATTTTGTCCCTTTGAATTTATTTGTTAAGCGGAACATTTTGTGGTCGAACACCACGTTTATTTGCTTAATAGCCATTCAATCAAAAATAAAATTTCTGCATAACGCGAAATTGATTTTAACTATGGATGCATCTAACATTCCTGTTGATGCAGTCTTGCAACAATTCATTAATGATTATAAAAAGCTACTGGGATTTTTTAGAAAAAACTGTCAGATGCTGAAACGAAATTTTATACTTGCAATTTATGATTGATGGATGAATCATTAGAAATTAGTCAATTTAGCATGAACGTCTATCATGATAGAGGAAAACATAATGTGGTTGCAGACGGAAAGACCAAAAATGTGACAGTCGATACGAATTTCGACATTAATAAAGTTTTCTTAGCCTTACAAACAGACTTAGAACTTTAGAATTTTCTTCCTGGTTCCGAACGTCACAGTAGTTGCAACGTGCGCTTTTCAAGCTTCCCAGATTAAAAATCTACTGCACTACATCTATTTTATCGCCATCTTATATCCAAATTATCTATATTATACCACTAGCCTACTTTTATCTAGTTTTTAACTAGCTAACCTCTAGCTTTCCTCTAGATCATCTCTAGCTTATATCCTCTTTACCATTATCTAACTGCTATCTTTTATCTACCGTACATCTTTCTAACCTCTTGTTTCTCTCTTACTAATCTTTAGCTTACCTCTAGCTTACCTCTAGTTTACCATAATTTTACCTAAGGCGTACCTCTAGCTTACCTCTAGCGTATTTTTACCTTATCTCTGACTTACATCTAGGTTAAACTAGATTATATCTACGAAAATCACTAGGAACAAATCATTGTTTAAGTTACATTTTCTTAAGTTTCAATTATTTTTACTGACGCAAATTCACGGTTTAACTGTAAATACGATTCCCAACAATTATCATTCAACTCCACATCCGTCAAACTCTCAATTAAAAAATTCGCAGGCTGAACCCAAATCTAATACCACATTGATATAGTGTATCAATTAATACACTAAAAAAACGCAAAAAGTGAATCAAACAAAATAAATTACCACAAGTGATAAATCTGAACTTAAGGGAATCTACTTTTTTTGGAGGTCAGCCTCGTAGATTTTAGAGAGAGACCACTCATATTTTAAAATTATTGCAATTTATCCCAAGATAAATTTAGAAATAATATTAATACTCAACTAAGTGCAATAGAAAAGGATTTTTTTATCTATTCCAAAGGCGACAGAAGATAGCTTGATCTCCTATGCAAGTCACCAGCAAATTACCGCAACAAAAGAGAAAACACCCTTTAAAAATAAAAAAGATCTCAAAAACTAACTGTTGCAAGAGAGGTGCAATAATTCTATATAACACCGAGCAATTGGCGCAATGGTTAAAGCTGCGGTGATGGGATCGTTAGATATAGAGTTCAAATTGCAACGAGGAGCGTTTAAAAAGGAAATCTTGATTCCCTATCAGAGTGTCAAATCCATTGGCCAAACCATCATCCATGTCAGTACAGGCTGGCTGAAGCAATGCAATATGCTGATCTTTTCGACGGCCCTTTGAAAGTTCAATCTTCTTTTTTTCAGACCATAGTGCAAGCTTATTATAAGGTAATTACTATTGATTAGTCCAACTAGTATTTTAGATTCTCTCCCTAAAACTTTAGTACATGGTTCATATTCCAAATAGGTTCCATGTGTCATATGTTTCAGTACATCCGGC
This sequence comes from Tipula confusa, assembly GCA_963556175.1. Lineage (NCBI taxonomy): Eukaryota > Metazoa > Arthropoda > Insecta > Diptera > Tipulidae > Tipula > Tipula confusa. The sequence goes on along the minus strand of OY744475.1, from coordinate 221,005,525 downwards.
TAGTTTCAGAAAAAAGCGGGAATAGTAATAATCAATTGTTTACCCAATGTTTCCAGAGGGAGCAAGTTTAATATTATCAGGCTTGAAAATTATCTCGGGTATTTGGAAACTATTTTGATCAATGCTCTGCCAAAAAGCTTATATACCACCATACAATATTTCACTTGCGTTAACCTTGACTAGAGCTAACATTAAGCCATAACTTGAGATAACATTAAGGAAAAGGTTTGTTTTGCTTTCGTGTACCCAACAAACAGGATGGGAACAGTATACTCTAAAAAAAAAAATTAGGCTAGAAAATACCACCAAATATATACGTGTCGGATACTAATGATACAGTCTCTCAAATAATGAACCTTTCATAGAGAACAAGCCGTTCTCAGAAATAATTATAATAAGATTTGACTTAAGTTCTAATATTTAGGGGAATAAATGGTTGCTTTGTGCTCCAGTGCATGACATTGTCTTTTGCATATACCAGGCTGATTTAAAGGTACTGTAAAATCTCATTGCCATACCGTGACTGTGGATGATAAACCGTAGTCCATATTTTCTGGTTGAGTTCCTGAAAATGATGCTCACAAACTCCCTTTCTTGGTTAACCGTTATTTCGAATGGTATAATAAATTTCAAGATCTATAGATATACTGGTCTACGAGTGCGCATACTACTTATATGCTTGAATATTTACCAATTAAGTGGCTATCACGTAAACCTATGTTTTATTGTTTATCTGTATGAGTAGTTATTTGAAGGAGGTAGTGGTCCAACCAAGTCATTGTGTATTTGCTTAAACCTCTCAATTATAGTATTTGGCAATTGATAAGCATAAGACGTGTGTTGGGACAATATTCATGACACCAGATATTTAATTCAGATGTAGGGTCACGTATAAGTTTGGATTTAAACGTTGAACCTGGCTGATCGCAGGTCTCCCGAAATTTAAATTTCTTGTCAAATTTTTACAGAGGATAATTATATCTGGTACTGTCATATTATAGCATATTCGATAGTTTCCACAAGGTAGTGAATGGTTGGTGTCGCGTTTCAGAACTATAGGCATAACGGAGAAGAAACGAATAATATTGATTGTCTAAACAAACATATCATTTTGCGGCGTTTAGGAAAATTTTGGTAAATCTGATAGTGTAGGTGAGGTGATTTTTTTATAATTTCATAATTTACGGTGCTTAGCAAATATATTGTTAATAAGGTACTAGAGGTAGGATGGATATTATTAAATCATATAAAATGTGTTTTTATGAGCCGTGGCAGTTGCATTTATTTTACTTATGCATGTATTCTTATTTGCATATTGTCGTCCATTGCAAAATTTTGAGTAAAGTAGCACTGTATGTTCGATTAGTTGACTATAACTCGGTTCTACATACATTAAAGTGGATGACAAACTATGTTTTTAATTTTAATTTTAATTCGGTCGGCACAACCAAACATTTAGTGACAATATCAACAATAACTAATTAAACATTATGCCAATTTAGTTTTAATTGTGAAACATCAACTAAATAATTTATGTACATAGTTTGTAAAATAAAGTGTAAACTAAAACATACAAATAAAAATTAAAAATAAACATAAAAAATTAAATAACCCCAAAAATTGATTAAAATGTTTTTATTTCAACGATGCGCGCAGCATAAATATGTTTTAATTTATTTATATGTATGTACATAAATGTTGAGCAAACATCAGTCAATAGTTAATTTTATTTTGATGATTTTATATATATATATATATATATATATATATATATATATATATATATATATATATATATATATATATATATATATATATATATATATATATATATATATATATACATCAATAAATTTATAAAATTTAACAATATTTGGGCTGACCATTAAGGGGACGAGTTGGAAAAGTAGGAGGTCTATCACTTATGTATATATCATGAATATAGCTTGTGGTGTTGATATAGAAATTTATTAGTGTCATATGCTAATGAAATGTATACATAAAAAAAACATAAATATTTTATCAACATAAAACTGTTTTTCACAAAACCAACGAACAATTTATAATATTATGTTGTTGCTATGAATATATTGATATTTCATCTGATAAAAAGGATATATAGCTGGCAGACATACGCATTGTCTTTTATTTTTTATTTTTTTTAATATTCAATATTCAACTAAAATTGGCAACCGAAGCTTAAAAAATGTCCAACATTGCTGGTGTTGCTAGTTTATATATTCATTGGAGGCTTTTTGTATTATGCAGCAAACAATCAAACAAGTGGTAAAAATTTATTTTTAACAATTTTTTGATTGCTCATAACTTTTCTAACCTAGAAATTATTTAATACGACTGAGGTATGTGACCGCAGATTTTTTAAAGAAATTGACAAAGCAAAATACAAACGAATATCACAACACAAAAAATTATGTGACTTTCATCAGATTTTAATCATGATACTAATCGATCAGGTACTAATCATGATACTAAACTTAAAATTTACTGTTGTAAAGCTATAATTTGACAAGGTGAAAGAAAGGTTTGTTGCTTTCAATGTGTCTCCAAACTTCTCTTGGAAGATCCATTACAAATAATTATAATCTATCATAAAAGAGTCCAGTTGCTTATTTAACTAAAAATCTTCAAAATATTTGCAGTATCTAATTTTCTCAATGTTTTCTCAAAAATTGTGGGACACACGGCATTACCTAAAATCATCTGCCTAAATATCGTTTTTTCCTTTAGTTCTTTTATCATTCATTATTTCTTTCAGTAGCCTATAATTATTGGATTTTTCTTATGACATTATGTTATTTATGTCCTCTAATAATAAAAAGTTCTTAAACTGTTGGCTTCGTTAAAATTCAATTTGATATTGGATACACTATTCGCAATCGTACTGCAACTCTTATCTTCAAGTTTTCCGCAATTCCTGTCTGAAAATCGCAATCACTTCAATAAGTGCAAATTATTCGTGTTCTTGTGCGTTTGGCATTACTTTGTTAATAAACAAAATATGTACAAATTATTTTAGTTAATTGACAATATCATAAAAGTGATAAAGGTCCTAGAAATAGAACCTTTCAACCCAAATATTTCCTAATTACACCTTCTACAAACCTCTTCTCCTAAATGCAATTTATGCGAGTAATATTCAGTTATATTTTTATCTATATAGTGTTCCCAATAAACAAATAAATACAAAAGCTTGTATTATTTCATATTGCATTGCATAAAGACTCGCAAATCATCCAGTGAGTTTTGCTACACTAGAATATTAAAGCAAAAATTGTGTTCAAATTGGGACATTAGTAGTAGATCTTGAAAAGTTTGGTCTTCATCCTTCTTGCCAAAATAAACCTTAAAAATGGTTTATTTTATTGGAATAGTTGCGTTGTAATTTGCGTGTAGAATTAAACCACGTTTAAAGGGTGGCTTACTATCATCATCACTCTGAAAGATAATTGCAACAGCATTCGATACAGTAAAATTATATCGGTTTGCTCGTTCTATCACAATTCTCAACTGTTATACCCAAAAGTGCACGTGTCCCAGACAGCAAACTGAATAAGAAAGTTTATTATTTTGCTCCAATTAAAACCATTACTTCTGTAAAAGCCAAAATATATACCAGATCGTTCAAAAAGCCAAAATATATACCAGATCGTTCTGGAGACTAGAAGGAACTAGATATGATGGGTTCAACTAAAATATTTCGATTATTTTTAGAAAGCATCAACCTTCAATAATGCTTTACCCCTCCTACTTCAGAGCTTATCACACTTACACCTAGACTGATCTGGAATTTCAATGACGCTGATTGGCAAAGTCTCAAACTATTTTTCTCTTCTTTTCATTGTGCTGTGTGTTTTATTAGTAATTATGCTGATACAGTATCCACGAATATAACTGCTGTCTCACTTTGCCTCCGCATCGACTCTTTCTTTTCTACCTAACCAATCCCCACCAACATGCACTGCTGTTTCTTCATCTATGCCCAACATTTATTTCCGAACTCGAGTTGTTTCTTAAGTTCTTAGAACTCGGAGATCATATAAAGCAACTGGGCCTGATGGATTACCATCAATTGTCCTGAAATGCTGTCATTTATCTCTAGCTAAACCTTTCGCCAAATTGTTTAGAATATTAATGAACTCTCTCTTTTTCCCCTCTATTTGGAAAACAGCAAATATTCTACAGGTTCCTTAAAATGTAACAAAATTTCTCTTTCCAATTACCGCTTTTTTAACTTCTTTTACCAATTACCTCTTTCCAATTGCTTTGTGGTCGACCTTATCTCGGAAGGCATGCGTTTTTATCAAATTTTCAATATGAATTTCGTAAGAATCGATCTTCAGGTGATCCTATTTCTTATTTAACTCATTTTTGGGGAAAAAATGTTGAAAAATATGGTGAGTCAAGTATGGCATCAATGTATGATCACTAAAATTCGGTCACTCAATCTAGATAGTTCTCTACGATAGTTCTGGATAGAATTCAATCCACAGTAGTTTCAAGTGTGTCTTTTTTTTAATTTAAAATTTTGTTTCACCCATAATAAACGGCATTCAAATTAATAGATCCACTTCTCTTAGATGGTTGGGTTTTGAAATTTCGAGTGATCTTTCTTGGAAAAATGCTATATATTCTATTGCAAACAAAGCTAATCAGTATTTGGGTTTCATTAGACGCTGTAACTTTTATTTTACCCCTATTGAAGTTTTTAAATTATACAAGGCTTATATTAGGCCAATTATGGAATTTAATACATTTGTCTGGATGGTCCTCCAAAATCTGTTCTCAAACGTCTTGATAGAATTCAAAATAGAGTTATTCATATGATTAAAGATAAAAATATTGGTTTGTCAATTGACTCATTAGAGCACAGGCGTAAAGTAGGTGTTTTATCGCTCTAACAACGGCATTTGTCAGCAGGGCTGCCACTCGTTTTGGTTCAAAGAAATATAGCATCTGAGAAATTGAATTGAACTCGGCTACATACACGTGATCTATGTAATGTTTATTGTAAATTACATTCATTCAGTCTTTATATTAATTTTAATTTTAATTTTAACCCACCATGTTGCCGTGGCGTAAGCCGTTAAGAGAGTTATCACTAGGCAATGTGTTAGTTAAAGCAAAGAACACCGTTCAAGCTCAACAATGGCTTGAAAAGTATTATTTAGACTTTATTCTATCGAAATTACCCGTTGGTTGGTTGTTTTTGTCTGATTGTTTTAGACGTCAAAATGAAGCAGATACTCAAGAAACCATTAAACAACTTCGAAAACACCGTGAACTTTTGCTTTGGTAAAATTAAAAAAGTTAAAATCATTTTTAAAATGAGAAACAAGAGTTGTGATATTTGATGTACCATAAACAGAAAGAAAATAATCGGCAGAGAGATTGCAGATATCTGAGAACTGACTAGCAGAAGAGCCCTGAAATGTCATAGGTGTGCGAAACCTTGTTACTTTACTTTTACCATTTATGGAATTCCAGAACCTTTTTGGATTGGAACTTAATTCATCTTCTATCTCAGAAACTAATTTAAAGTATTAAACTCTTTAAACTCCTTTCGACCTACAACAAAACTAGAATGAAAATCCGCATCGTGAAGTCCATATAGAAAATGAAATTTGTTACAGCATTTTTTCGAGACGCAATAATTCTTTGTTGTACAATGGTTCGCGGTATCGCGGTTTGTTTTTAATTAATGGAACATACCTTTTAACACCAGTGTTGAGTAGTTCATTGAAAATGGAAATAGTTTCGTTTAAATTATTGGTTCTTCTTCCGAGAAAATGGCAATCAGAATTAATAAAAGATTCGTTTAAAAATACATAGTCAGCGCGCCTAAAATCAAAATGAGGGTAAAGCATTTTTCATCAAAAATAGTTATCGTAATTGGAGTATGGTATATGCTCAAACTTCCGGTAAGGTCATCACACGAAGAAACCTCCTAGTACAATACATCGGTTGAAAAAACTAAATCTCTAAATTTTTCTTGAGTATTGGAAATCCGATTTATCTGCAATGTAGCGATACTAGCAAAGTAGTCCAATACTGTCAATGCCTTTTGATCGGTAGAAGAAGACATAAAAACTTTATCAACAATAAACCAAGTATGATCGGGAACGTTGAAGTCTCTGATAACCTTTAATTGTTCTCCAACGTGGATCAACGGTAAAACATTAAAATTAATAAAATTAAAAATTTCAAGATAATTATCCAATTATTGTTCCATTCGGAATGTAAAAAAAATTTGATGGCATGCAATGATTTCATTTTGAATCGAGGTCTTAACAGCAATCAACACACCTCCTCCCTTAAAGCTAGTATCAAAGTCAAGTCTATCTTTTCTATGGACCACATAGTCGAACGGAAAAGTTCTTTCCCAACTTTGTAAGCACCAAACAAATGTAAATTTCGGCTGAGTTTAATATCACAGCCGGTATCCAAAATTTTACATTTGAGGAATCTTCACAAGTTATAGTTTTAGGGATGAGCATTCCAACTTTGTAGAAATTGGTACCCAAGCATTTATTCGGGAGAGCCGAAATATCGTCTTCAATAGTAGAAGAATTAGAAGGATTGAATCTGGATAAATAAAGCCAACATTTAGGAGCAACTTTTTTAATTTCCAAATTCGGCAAGAAACTGGTACCGAAAACAGTTCTTGTATGTTTATAATCAAACTTAACTGGATAATTAAATGAACCGGTAGCCCTTTCTTTGTATTTTTTTTTAGAACAGAAGGAATTAACGGTTTATTACTTCAGGAAGATATCTCCAGATTTTTTCCAAAATTTCATGTATTAGGTTAATCATTTTGCAAACCACTTTAATCAGCAATATGTAATACGAATTGAGCAGATTTAAGCCCTGAAGTAGAATCAATCAATCGATCTAAACCAGCATCGGATAAACTCGAATTTATAATAGTATTACTCACAGGAAAAGCTATTAGATTTTCATATTAACTTGATCCTCTTGATGTAAATCCGATTCACTTTTATTTTGTATAACTCTGACGTCATTTTCGACTGCCATTAACCGAGAATCAAAAATAATATTAGATTCTATAGCCAATTTCAAATCAGTTCTCATTTTATTAACATCATTTAGAATCAACTGATGTGAAACCTCGCTGACTTTCCGTTTCTGAGATAGTTTTAGCATCGTTTTATACAAATCAGGAATAGTTGCATTAGTACCTTTCTGCAAATTAACGTTAACTTTAGACAAAACAGTATAGTGGTGGAATGATGATAAATTTGATTATTGATTTCTTAATCGAAAGCTCTTTCGGTCTCATAATTTTTCAACAATTTCCATTAAACAAATTTTCATATAAAATTAAAACAAAATTTTTCCATTGGGTTTTACTAGCACACGACCAAATTATCATAATACTCGGTGCCATACAACATAAATTTAATTAATTTGTGTTAATTAATTTAATAAAAAAAATTAATTTAATTAATGATTTGGAATAATTTAATTTTATTTTTTTAAAGTAACAATAAAAATGTTATGCATGATGACGATAATAAATTAAAATAATTCCTGGATGAGTATTTTATGGACTAGTCCTATATAGCCATCTATTTGGCAACATAAAATTTTACGATCGTTTAGGAGCAAATAGGTCGGCCAAATAATGTTTTTTTTCTGTTTTTACGGAAAATTTCAATTCGTTATGTATCTGGTCATAAATGAACAATAAAAAAAAAAGACACATAAATATTATGCTGGGAATACATGATTACATAATGGCGCTAATAAAAATTTTGTTAATGTGATAATTGTGCTCAATTTTAAATACACAGATACACCTTTGCTGGTATCCTAAAAATTATATTTTAGGGAAGTGTGAATACGTTTTACAATCGCACGGAAGAACAAAGCCATTCTTTTTAAGAGCACCATAAGATGATTATTTTCGAACATTAACACGGCACTATGTCAAAGTTGAGAAAAAGCTTTAGGGCGTTTTGCAATTAACATTTAATGTCTAACAGTGAGATGCTCTGTTTTTGCAACTCAATACATAGAAACATAAAAAAAAATATTAGATTATTGACAATATGTCTGAATAATTTTCCAATAAATAAAAATATTTGGAAAACCATTTATTTCATTTGTAAATAAAAAATTTACATATAATGTGTATATGAAAAACCATTGAGTACTCTAAAGCTTCTAGATTCTGCAAACACAGTTCTATCGATTTAAATTACAAACTCGTTTAAAAACAAATGCGCCATGTGGGTACTATAAAACAATTCAATAGCAAAATTTATTGCTACAATTTTTGCAACATAACCTTTTCACAATAAATTTTCAATTATTCATAACTCATTTTACACAAAAATTCACCCATTGCCCGCACCACACCCCATTCACTCACTCTCTCTCTTTATTAAATTCGTAACAAAGCACTGCCAATATCAATGTAGATGTACTCGAACAACATTATAATAGAAACATAGACAATAAATTTTCGTATAAATCGAATTTCATTTTTATTTTAGTCGACCTTTCGAATCGCACATTTTATTATACTGACGCGATGATGAAAAGCTTGCGTCATAACCATAAAAAAATAGCAAACAAAAAAATTTTCATTTAAATCAGGAAAACAATAAAATTCCTGTGTTGTTGAGGGGTATTCGCATGATTTGAACAATAAAAACGAACACGTAAGCCACATGGCGAGTATAAATAGCAACATTAAAAATCCAATTCGTAGAGTATATATTCTCGGTTTTGGTTCAAGCAACTTGCTATTTAAATGTGTACGGCGTAAAAACTTTGCACAAAGGGCAATTTTTCAGAAATACTTATATGAACCATGGACATATGCTTGTCATTTTAAAATATCAGTACCAAACGCCATCAAGATTTAATATTTTTGTGTGATGACACAATACCAGTGTCGTCAGTAACCGTTGATGTGACATTTTTAGTAGTTGGTAGTATTTATTTTTCTCTAGAATCAGTTTGGTTTACTTACAACTTTCTCCACCTGTATACAGTACTATACTGGTCACGAAATCCAAGCTATGTGCTCTTCATATATGAACAGCACACATATTTTACTCAAAACCATAACCGAGTGAGCCAGATTAATGATAACGAATAGGCCACCAATGGCTTATAAAAAACGTTTATTATTTTACAATAAAATTAAATCGTTACGTCACACTTTTTTATACGCCTCTAAAAGTCCCCTCGCATTTTAAATCCCATCACTATAGGATAAAGATGTGTGTATAATGATTTATCTTCATTAATTTTAAATTTTATCGCGTTTTTTTTTTAATTTAAGATAAAAACTTTTTGCAACTTAATCGGAAGTGCCGAAAACAGCACCAAAACAACCCCCTAAAATAAAATAACAAACCATTGATGATAGATATTTGCGATGACGCGACTTAAAAAAAAAATTATAACGTTATAGAAATAATTTAGACGAGAATCGCAAGATATTCGATTTATCATCAATTTTAGGTCAATATAATTCACTGAACTTTGAGCTAATTATCGGGGCCGAACTTTTATTCATTTTTTAATTTTCTTTTTGTTTATTTATCTCGTCGATGGTAAATCAATTTGAGATGATAATTTTCGGGTGGCATCATTGTGCCAATACATAGGACTTATTATTTTTTTAATTAAAATTATTGATTTAGGACCTATATAGAATAAAAATAATTTTGGGTTGTTTGGTCGATGATTAACTGATGTTGGGGTAATGTCTAGAATATCGGCAAAAAAATAAACAAAATGTAATCATCCTGGAGTGTAAATTGTTTAACAGGACTAAAAAAATCGTACACGTGTCACTGGATGTGGCCAAAGATTTAACGGATTTTCGTTAACCTAATTTTAAAAAGATTAGGCAAAAACAGATTTTTCGACAATGTTGTGCCGATATGCGAAAAAGTAAGACCATTTAAAAGCAAGTGACTTAATTTGATACGATATAATTTTTATTTAGGTTATTTAGAATCTCTACATTGACTTGCGTAATTTTTACTTTAAGTTTGATATCTGCAATTGAAATAAAGGCACCTCTAGAAGGATGTGTTGGAGCTCGAATCATAGTTTGATCACTATAAGGAATGAATTCAGCCTTATATAAATGAATCGCCATAGACGATCGTATCGTCAAAAACATTACTTTACGAGCAGTAAATTTTATCAAACTGCTCAATAAAGTAGCACTAAATATTTTTATTACTATAATACTAGAATGTGAAAAATTTAGTTTTGATAAAGCTTAAAGCTTTCCATAGCAATAAACTTAAAATGTTTACCCCCATCAAAGATTTTGACTTTTCTGTGACATATATGTTACGTCGAATATATATATATATATATATATATATATATATATATATATATATATATATATATATATATATATATATATATATATATATATATATATATATATATATATATATATATATATATATATATATATATATATATATATATATATATATATATATATATATATATATATATATATATATATATAACATTTTTAAGATTTACAAAAAAAACAATAAGCTTTTTATTAAAAACAAACTTAGGTTTTAAAAGCTTAAATAATGCTTTAGTTTATCGTTATTTTAATTAAAGTATGTTTTCGCCCACTAAATGAAGTAAAATACAATTAAACGAAAACAAAAAAAGGAAAATTTAAGTTCTTAAAAGCTCAACAAATTACGTAATATTTATTTTGAACTTTTCAGTTATAATCCATTCAAGTTTACAGTAAAATTGAATTTTAATTACTTCACGTTTAAAAGTGAAGGGCTAAAATATCAAACAAGCTTTAAACTTTGAATCATAAATTATCCAGTTTCAAGCTTTAAAATTTAGTTTAAAAAGAATTATTAAAGGAATTCAAGCATGTCCTTTAAATTGAAAAAAATTATGAAAGCTTTCAGTGAAAGTAAAAACTTTTCAAAATATTTTATGGTTTAGTTACATGTTTAAGAAACGAATTCTCGATCGATCAAATTTAACTAAATAATTGTGTTTTTAAAAATGAAGTGTTAAAGCTTTTATTTAAAGCTCTTTTTTTAGGTCCAAAACAAATTTCAAACACCATGCATCATTTAAAAGCATTAAAATAAAAGCTGTAATGAAATTGATTTTAACTTTGTATGGCTTTACATGAAAACTTTAACTATTTAGTATTCTAGTAATCACAGTTTAAACTTATCACGAAATGTTTTTTCTACTTTACAACAGAATGTTTAAACTTTGATTTTGTTAAAGATTAAATTGTAATTTTGCATATTGATAAATTTATAATGTTTATCGGAACCACAAGTTATAGCTTTTTGCTGCGACAAAATTGTGGCAAGAACTGAATATAACATTTTGAGATATGATATAACAATGAGCTTTTTATCTATAATATTTATCAATAATGTTTTGAAAGCTTAAATGATGCTATAATTTATGGTTGCTTTAGTTAAAGGATGTTTTAGCCAACCAAGTAAAGTAAAAGTTAATATTTTAATTTCTAAAAGCTCAGCAAGTTTAATATTCAAATTAAATTTCAAAAGCTTTACGTTTAAGTGTAGAGCTAAAATATCAAATAAGCTTTGAGAAAACCAGAAATTATTTGGTTGAGAACTTACTGTTAATGAAATCAGTTATAGACTATCAATTTTTACTTAGCAAAACCTTCATGATAGAGACTTATGGCTGATCCTAATGAGAAGTGCAATGGTGCACTGAAACTTGTAAGTTCTAAATAAATCTTACAGCATAAATCTATTAAAATAAAAGTTTTAATAAAATGTAGGAGGGCTTTTAAAAACTAATCGTAATGAAATATTATTTTGTTAGTCTGTACATTAAAACTTAAAGTATTTAGGATTAAAGCTTTTATTAGTATTATCTAATAAAATATAGGTGATGAAAGCTTTTTGTTTTTGAATATCTAATTGCTTGTTTTATAAATTAGTATAAACTTAAAATTATTTAAATATGTAATTCAAAGCTTTAAATAAAATATAGTTCCACTTAAAAAAAGCTTCTGTAATGAGCTTCTGAAAGGATACTAAGTATTTAACTTTTAAATATTTTTATAACATTACTTGTAAATCGGCATTTATTTATAAAAGCTTTTAAAATTTAAACCATACATTTCAATTTCCCGATTTTCCCTCAAAAATTGGGCACTTCTCAATTTCAGCGCAAGAACCGAAGATTTAAATACTTTCATTATCCGGTTATATAAGATCAACATCCTCCTTTGTGAGGTGTAATATTTTATTTTTTTAAGATTGGGAAGAATCAATATATATTCAAAGCTTTTTTAGTGAAACATGCTTAAAGCTAAAATACATTGTAAAGTTGAAAAATTTTAAAATTGACTTTGAACTTAATATTAGAACACATAATTAATACTCATATTTTATTTATTTTATAATTTTAATTTTTTTATAATTTTATAACATCAACATTAGTAGTAAAAGCTTTATTTTATATTAAAATCCTGAGTTAATTTTGAAAGCTCTGCACATTTTTATTTTTTATTTTATACTAATAACTTATCATTTTAATATTTAACAATGTGCTTTAAATATTAAAAAAAACGTAACATTAAATTAAAAGCTCATCAGCGTAAAAAATATTGGAAGCTTGTTAATTTTCAAATGGCAGCATCACATTTACATTTTTAGTAGTAAGCGATTCTCGTGAATACTATTCACCAATGACAGACACCGATTTAAATCGGTGCGTTGTCATCAACCCTGATAATTTAATATGTCATATTGCTCCAGTCTACAACACAAAATCTGAAATCAGTATGTGTTCCTTAATTTTCCGTAGTTCATCTTCAAGTTGTGTAGGAGAGATTAATTGTGAATTTATTATGCCGTTATGAGCATACGTGAGTACTTCAATGATACTCCAGATTGTATATTAGTTGTTCGTAATGTTCTGCATCTCTCTCATTTAAAACACCGAATAAATCGCCCATGATATGTCCTACTGTATCACCAAGTCCACGCTTAATGCGTTTTTGCTCTTTGTTAGAATTCTGGATGTGTGAACTGTTGGATAAATGCCACACAGAAACTGGATTCGTCTTTGTTTTTCTTAGTTTCATCGCAGACTTGTTTCAAATTTTTATACTGCATATTCATGAGGTTCAATTTCTAAGATAATAGTATATGATGAAATTCCAGTCTGAGTCTAAAGGAAGGGTTCATTTCAGCTTGTTTTTCGAAGTAACATCCCGGCTGGTGATTGAGGTATTCTAAGCTTTACTCTGTTGTATTAACCCAATCCGCTACAGCACAATTAAAAAAGGCTCATCAGGCATACAGAATATAAAATGAGATTTGATTGCAGTTTTGCAAACCGACTTCGAGTTATCCTATGAGTTGTTTCGGGAGCCTTTAGATCAAATGGATCATCCACCGGCGTATTATTTGTCGGCCCGGTAATTGTAGGAATCTTTTTACAACGACTCTGACCTGGATGTGTTTCTATTTGCATCCTTTATGAGCACTTATTGGTTCTTTTTTATATTTGGTTGTTGCTTTGTCCATTTCGCGCGATGCTGCGTATTCTGTAGATAGTCTTTGCTCCAGATTTTCTAAAATTCATTGTTCATCCTGTCGATTAGCTACCACCTAGATGATAGTTATGGTTTTAATTGAAGGAGCTGGTCGTTAGGTAAGATCAGCATAAAATTGCTTATTAAAAAATGTCCTGGTTTAAGCATTCAAGTTCATTTGGATCGTCTTGCATTTAATGATGCTTCAATTTGACACAGTAAAGTTGTTAAATCTTCGAACGTTAGTAGTACCAGGCGATGGTTTTCTTCATATGTTGTTTTATTAGTTTTACTCCCGCTTCCTATAGACCGCCAAACTGTGGAGATCCTAGTGGAATGAAGTGTCACTGTATCCCTTGAATTTACAACTTGTTCGAAATATCATTCAAATGGTGAAAAATGGCCTGCAGATGTTTATTTGCTGCAACAAAGATTGTTGCGTTTTCGTTTTATAAATTTGCAATATTTCTTCTTCGTGCTATGAAGCATTATATGGATCACCTTCGTTGTTAAACCGATGAAAATTACGATTTAATTCTTCTGGCTTATCGATCCTCTGCCTTTAGACATTCAAAAATGTATGGGTCCGGCATAATCTACCCCTGTGTCGGTGGATTCTCTTGACAGTGTCACCATTGGTGACCAGCAATTAACATTAACAGCTCGACCGACGGAAAATTCAAAAATTTCAGGTAAGCCTAAATAAATTCCTCAAATGGAATCTTTTCAAAATCCAGAATACACATCAAAACCGTTAAATAAAAAATCACAAATAAAAAATCTCAAAAAACAAGAAAATTCATGATGGTTACTCTTCCATCAAAGTCGTAAAATGTATGCCACTAACAGAGAATTCCCAAAATCAAGAAAATACACGATGGTTAGTCCAGCAGAACCGTAAAATGTATGTCACAAATGCACAATTTAGAAAATTCAGATAATGTATGATGTTAGCTCATCAAAATGATGGGAAATATATGCTAAAAATGTCAAATTCCAAGATTTCAAAAAATAAATGATAGTTAAGCCAGTAAAAATCGAAAAATTTAAGCCACTAATGGGAAATCTCCAAAGTCCTGGAAATTCATGAAGGTTTGCCCATCGAAATCGTGAAATGTATGCCACAAATCATAAATTCCTAAAATCCAGAAAATACATTATGGTTATAGCCAATCAAAATTCTGAAATTTAAGCAACAAATCAAAAACTCCCAGTTCAGCAAAACCGCGAAATTTATTCCATAAATGGAAGATTCCTAAAATTCATAAAATACATGGTGGAGGAACATCAAAATTGTGCAATATATGCTGCAAATGTAAAATTCCTAGAATTAAGAAAATAAATTATGGTTAGCTTATTAAAACCATAAAATTTATGCCATAAATCAAATATTTCCAAAATCCGAATAATTCAAGACGGGTTATCCATCAAACCCGTGGAATGTATGCCACAAACGCAAAAATCCCAAAACTTCAAAAATACATGTTGGTTAGCCTATCAAAATCAGGAAATATATACCACAAAAGGAAAATTCCCGAAACCTCGAAAAACATGTAAAACTATAAAATGTATGCCACAAATTATAAATTTTCAAAATCCCGAAAAAAGGATGGTTAGTCCATTAAAATCATCAAACATGTATGCCACAAATGGAAAATTACAAAATTCCAGAAAATACATGATGGTTGTTAGCCCTACAAAACCGTAAAATTTAAACCAAAAATCAAAAATTTCCAAATTTCCAAAAATACATAACGGTTAGCCTATCAAAATCGTAAAATATGTGACTCAAATTTGAAATTCCAAATTTCCAGAAAATTCATGATGATAACCCATTGAAACCGTGAAGAATATGCCACAAATCATAAATTCTTAAAATCCAGGAAAAACGTGATGAATAGCCCTTCAAAACCGTAAAAATTATGCCACAAATGGAAAATTCTCAAAATCCAAAGAAACTGTTCACTCAAACAATCAAAACTGTTTCATTTATACCTCATATCAAAAAATTCGAAAATGCAGGAAAACATGATGGTAAACCCTTTAGTAAAATGTATGATATACGAACTCTCAGATAAATAACAATAGCGTTTATTCTTCAAGGCAAAAATATTAACCTGCTTTGATTTTTCGGTGACTTCTAGTACCAATCCTTAAACACTAAAAATTATTATTATTTGAAAGGACAAGCAATTTTAGCAATTAAAATTTACACCTTAAGTTTTTCGATGGATACAGATGCAAATTCTTTTTACCACACATTCTAAACATCGGAGACTTACAAATATGGCGTAAGCTGATATTAAAATTGATGTATTTTCGGGCATTCAATACACTCGATTGATTTATGCTTTTTAAGCATTTAAAACCATAAAAATCAACTGAACCGTAATAGCTATAAATTCTGAATTCCATCTAAAGCCTGATCAAATGTTGATTTCTTTTTTGAGCCAAAACAATTCTACTTAGATTTCATGATCCAACGTTAAATTCATTTGAATTCAATTTTTTATATTCCCACTATAAATCTGATAATCTCAATACACGATAGTGATACCAATAGTGATATCATACAATTTCAAAAAATTATTAGTTCGAATTTTACAGCAAGATAATCTTACATTTTGATCAATAAAATATTAGATTACATCTAATCCATAAACTAGATATAATATAATATAAACTAGACACTGTATATCTAATGTACTCTCGGTTGATTCAAAAAAAAAAATCTAACAAACTAGAAACTTTGCTCGTATACAATTTTTTATCATAGTTTTTCATTCATTTACTGGATTGAATCTCTATACATATCGTACCTAGTTATGATGATGGATTTGCAACAATTTTCCTTTTTTTTTTTTGCACCTCTGAGCAGCAAACGAAAGCGCATAAAAAAATAATTTTTTGCTATGACAATTTTTTCTATTTAAGATGTTCCGCCTGAATAAATATTACACAAGTAGATCTTATCAGTGAGACATAATATTAGATAAAAATCTATGTTCGTTTTTTAAAGATTTTGTGAGGTTATATATACATAGAAATGTATAGTTGGTAAGTATTTTTGCATTACGACGAATTGAGATATGAAAATGCATTTGATTGAATTATCTATTGGATTACATTTCTAGTGAGACTAGATCTCTATTTATAATACAAAATATATATATTTACAAATTGTATTATGTAGAAATTCTATTTTTTTGTAATACAATTTGAATATGATGTATATGATACTCAAACTCAGAAGTGTACACGCTATAAAAACCATAGCACTATAGATAAATATGAAACGGACATTGCAAAATTTTTTATTGATCGATACTATGTACATACATACTTGTATACGATATAGTATATAATCCAACAGGTAGACGATTTTGTTTTGCTGCATTGATGACATATTGGAAAAATTGAAAATTAAAAAACAAATTGGGAAAACAGATTGTTTCAGATTTTACATTGAATGAATTATTTATTATCTTCGTATGTGTACAAAAGAAAGGCCTCTGTAGTAAGGGGGCACTAAAATAGAATTTTGCTTCATTTTATAAAGTAAGAAAGCTTAAAGCCATTTCGGAAAATTTTCATCTTTATGATAATTTTACTTTTGAAAGTTAAATTGAATTCGGCGAAGCATCACTCAGTAGTTGTATCATGAATAAAATCTGAAAGCTTAAGTAATTTTTTTTTTTCAAGAAACATTAGTTGTCACTATAACAAGAGACTTAGACACAAATTTTCTGTAGTGCTTTAAAGTTTTTACAAAAAGCGTGCTGTAATGATGAAAATTATTTAACTTAAAATATTTATTTTTATACCCATGAGCTTTTCTTATAAATTGTATTTTATTTAATTTAAAAGCTATCAAATAAACATTAAAGCTTTTTTAATATACTATACTAAAGCTTTATCACAAAGTTTTTACTATAAACAAAAGCTTTTACGATAAGTACACAAGTTTAACCCTTACACATATTTAAAAGCTCATACTAAATATTGCATAATTAGTAAAGCTTCCATAAAGTTAAGTGTCAACTTTAAATTGCGCCTGCAAATCTAATTTTAAATTATCACAATATTTTAAAAACAGACTTTATTAAAGAACCACTAGGAAAAATGTTCTAATAAAATTAACAAAGCTTTAAATTTTATTCTTAAAGTTACGAGCATTAAACTAGTGCCTTTAAATATTGTTATTAAGAAGCATTTATAGAAGGTTCCATTTTAATTTTGTTGAGCTTTTTAAAATCTAAAAATTTTACCTGTAATTTTTCAATAGTGGCTCAAGACATCTATTGGAGCCAAAAACGGCAAAGGAAAAAGTTACGGAAAAGTTCCAGTTTGAAATCTAAAAACGGATTATATTATGAAACCTAAACTGGACCAAAATATGGAACTAGAACTAGTTCCAGAAATATGCCAGACTAGAGTCTGGAATCGGTAACGTTTCACATGCATATACAGAATTAATTACGTATCCGCATCGCGATTTAGAAATAGAAACGTACCCACGTATTCGATTCTGGGTTTAAAAATGAAGATAAAATGCATTCCAGAAACTGGAACCAACAAAGTAAATGAAACCACACCCGAAAAGGTCCAAAATCTAGATTCGAAAACGTAACCGGTTCTGAATCTGAAGTTGGACCTTGAAACGGAACTCAAACTGGTTCTGAAAATGGAACCAATTATGTAAATGGATATAAAGCCCGGTCCTATTGCTGCTGCGATCGAAACACATAGTTTAATGCTACTAAGCAAATGAGTCGACCAGTGAAATTCGACTAAAAATCTACTATGAAACATGTTATCACATTTCAAAGTTATAATCTGTAGGTTTCCAGATCCCTTGTTACGTTCAAATTTATTTGCCATAAACCATCATTAAATCGTCCAACTGTCTGATTCACAATGTCTGAATCGATTTAATTTCCAGATATTAAGTTAAAGATTTCAACCCATCGGTCGTCAGCCCACTTTAACTATTATGGTTTTAATCATTATCTGACTGGAGATCAGAACTATTTCTATCTTTTGTTTTGCTAACTTTAACCTACAGATGATGTCCTAAACGACTCTGACCATCCAGGTGCAGAACCTCTCAATATATTATCTACAACAATTTTTATAAATTTAACAACTTTTGATATTTCAATAGTTAAAAAATTGTCTTCAATGATGAAGCGCATTTTTGGGTAAACGGCTTCAGCAACAAACAGAATATGCGGTATTGGTATGATGGAAACCATTATGTGCTTCAAGAAACACTACTTAATCCACAAAAAATAACGGTATGGTGTGGTTTTCATGCTGGTGGTGTCATTGGGATATTTTTTGCGTTGATGAATATGACCGTCACGTTAGCGGAGACGTAATTGACTTATTGAAATCTAAATTCGATGAATGTATTATATTCAGAAATGGTCCTGTTGATTGATAGCCTATATTGTTTGATTTAACACATCTGGACTTTTTTATAAAGCTTTTTTATGGAAATGTATCCTTGGTGGATATATGAACGATGTCGAATTCCATACATAAATGTTTTGATTGTACTTCAAGCCAATAATAAAATTTTCGAGAAACCATTGCGTTTTATTTTTTAAAAAAATTGTCAAGTCCTTATTGGAAAACTCGATACTTTATTTTATTTCCCAAAGCACTAAAGCACGAGTCTAAAGCTATTCAGGGAATATATTGCGTTTATTTTATCTTAATATTAACATTAGTTTGTCTTCAATATTATGACCAAGATTTTTAACAAATTAGATTTTAAAATAAAAATTAAAAATTAGTTTTTTAAGCTTTTAAAAAAAATTAAAGCATTACGTTTATTTTAAAACGTTTATTTAAAATCTCTTTTAATTGAAGACATATTTGATATAATTACAACGTTTGATCAAAATGTATTTTAACTCACTAGAAAGCTCTTACTAGCTTTTCAAAATTTTGCGTTAAACATCAATTTTTATAAAAGGTGAGAAATTAAAAATATTACTTCACAGCATTACACTGACGCTTTTAAACAAATACTCAGAAAAGAATGGTAAAATGTTGTATCTCAAAAGCTAAAAATAAATGTATTTTATGTTGCTAAGCTTTTAAAAATTAAAGTACTTTACATATTAAATGAGGTCTTTCATTAACTAAAGCTTTTAAAGTGAACTTGATGTTGCGATTAAAAAGCTAATATTTCAATATATTTAAGTCTACTTTCGGATGAGAGCTTTAGGTTAAAATTATATTTCAGTTTAAAGCAAACTCTTAGGTTAAAAAAAAATTATTAAAAGGTAATATTCCAAAATCAATTATTTAAATATTTACATTTTTAAAGCTTTTAATTTTAAAATTAATCATTTTTGATATTTAATTTTGGCTATTTTTTAATAAGCCTTAAAATCTTTATTTTTTATTCACTAAAGTGCCGGGCCTCAAAATAAGCACTTTGATTTTTTTTGCTTATTTTTGTTACATAAGTTGGCTTCAAACGAAATGAAAGGTAATTATTATCATAAAGCTTGTGTCATTTCCTAAAGTTTTCAATATTTCATCGTTTGTTTTGGATACATTATAGTGTCAATAATAAAACACTGTTTAACTTTAGTTATAACTTTAAATAATTTTGTTATGAAAACCATTAGTAAATATTAAATTTGAGCTTTAAGTGTCTTGAGATTTAAATCTTTTTTCCTAAAAAGCTGAGCAATAAATTATAATTTGCAGAAAAATATCATTATCTCAATTTTTGGTCACCAAAGTTTGATTTCATGTTTTATTTGTAAATCTTTTTTGCATCCAAAGCTCTTTTTAATTGTTTATTATTTTCGAAAAAAAAACTAGATTTATTTCTTAAAGTTTACAGCATTTAAGTAACAAATTAAGTTTTATCATCGGAGCCACATTTTGAACAGTTGTTTCTTAATGTTGACAAGCTTTGAAATGTTAAAGATTTCCTTGTAAGTTGTTTTAATTATTTCCATTCTATGCAAAGGAGCTTTTTTTAACAGTTACGTTTTCTAAGATGTTTTATTTTGTTGAAAGCTCCGAAATAAATTTGTAAAATTTAAAGAAAATTTATATAAAAATATCAAACACGTAGTTAAATATTTAAAACTTTAAAGCTTTTACCATTAGACGGAACCATTTAGACATACAAGTAAATTTTGATTTGAAAGCTCTAAACCAATAAATTATTTATTTTTAGCTTTCAAAAATTTTAAAACTTTATCTAATCATTTATATCACTAGACTTTAGTATATGTAAGAATGTTTTTTCCGTAGTTTATTCTGTCTTCAAAGGAACATTAGTTTGGATTCACGAAATGAGATATAGAGCTTAATATCGAAGAGTTTTGAAAGCTTTACAATTTTTATTTAACTTAATTTCACCCTCATGAGATCAGATTAAAATTATCATTTTATTCAATGAAAGCTCCCAATTAACTATTCATTGATAGTTCAATATTTTTTGCTTGAGCTTAATTTAATTTAAGTTCACATTTTATTATATTTAGTTTTAAAAGCTCTTAGAAATAATTACATAATTAAATGCCCTTGAAATAAGGGTCAAATTCTATGTCTCAAAAAGTTGAGCAATAATTAATTACAATGCATGAATGATTTTCTGTTTTATCGAAAACGGCCTTTGTAATAAAGAAAAATAAAGAAAGCTAATTTTATTTTTTAAAAGCTTTTAATACTACAATAATACAATTAGATGTATAATCTGAGCAGCGTTTCAAACAATTAAAAATTTTTGTTGAGCTTTTAAAAATTTAAAAGTTTCAATTGTAATCTATAAAGTTTTTCATTTTATTAACTTGAGCTTTAAAAAATGTGATGTAATAGTTGAAAACTGTTTTAACTTAACATAACTTGAAATGTTCCTGTGCGTGTGAGCTTTAATTTAAAGTTTTGTTCTTTTGAAGTTAACCGAAAATCGGATCATATTGATTTCGTATTTCGTCCTTTTTGTGAGCTTAAAATAGTAAACCAACTAAAATATAAAACTTGCCACTCTCATTAAAATTAGAAACATTAATCACACCACCCCTTATGCCCGCGTTCACCCAATGATTGATTAATGCGTAAATGAATTCAAAACATGAAAATGTTTTTCCATTTCAAATATTTTCAATTAATTTTTATGATTTTTTTTTGTTCGTTTTCAATATTTATCATTTCCCAAAAAATACAAGAAAAAAAGGAAGACGAGAACGCAAAAATTATGTAAGATTTTCTTCTCGTCGTCGAGTATTGTCTATATCGGCACATTATCGACTGTATACTATAATGTCAGCGAAGTGCGAGTTACCATTTTTAATCGACACCATTTAACATGGTAAAATATATTATGACGAAAGATTCGAACACTAAATCATTGATTGATTGATGTGCTCAGCAGGAATTGATTAGATATGCACAAAGCATACACACATATATATATAGAATTAGCATAATTTTCATTAATTTTATTAGGATGCGAATTCGAAATGAATATAATTTCAATTAACTTTCAACATCATCAATCAATATATAAACACTGTGTGTGATATACTTCAAATATTTTATTATTTCAAAGTGATTTATTGTGACTGGGTTGTGATCATGACAACGTGTTCCGATTAATTTTAATAATTATTTTATGGTGCAGTGACATAGGCAGATACAAATTTTGTAACGTTTTACTTTTAAGGTTTAAATATGTGTCATAGCGGGTTTCGTATTTTACTGATGTTACACATTTCAGAATAACGCATTTTGTTGTTTTCCATATTTTTTTATTCAGTCAAGATAATACAGTACAAAATGTATGAAACATTGCAGTAGCACGTTAGCACGTCACAGTGAGAACATAAGAAAAATGTTTTCGATTAATTTTTAAATTTTAATAAAAGCATACGGGATGTTTCAATATTACACAAAATACTTTTCTGGTTTCGATAGTTAATACCAAAAAGCTCAAAAAGATTGCTCCAAAACATCTGGCCTATGCAAGATAAATATTTTTTAACTATGCATTACCTACGTGCGAAATTTTTAACAAATTTTGATTATTTATAGAATTAAATGACAATCGAAAGTGAAAATCGAAAATATTAAATTTACTCCTTACGTATAACCATAGTAACGCGCAATCCATCTAAAATATCATCATTAGTCGACATTCAATACAGATGGTAACTTTTTACTAAAATAACGAGAATATTTCAATTGAAATCTAAAAATAAATTTGAACCAGTGATAAGTCAGTGCCTAAATAGTTAAATCCATTGCCGAAACAAATTCGACATTCATTTATTTTAATTGCCTAAACTTTATCATTTATCGCGCACGAACAAATTTTTTTTTTGTTGTTTTGTTGGTTTGTATGTTTTTCCAAACACCATTTAAACTTATCTCATTATGCCAGACGTTTTTCGGTTTTTCAATTTTTCTGTATTTTTTTATTTTTATTTTTTATTTTTATTTTTTTTTTAAATTAATACAACTTTCAAGTCTACAACAAAAGTACAACTTTAAACATAACACGCATACAATACGCAAAAAAAAGTGTTGTTGAGTTGAAATTCTAAAAACGGATCCAACAAAATACAAAATACCTTCGTATGCGGAACAACAAATGAGATATGTGTAGGCCAACATTTTTTTTTTTTTTTTTTTTGAAGGATATATACAAACCAATAAAAAGGTTAATCTGTTATGTCCTTCATCACGCACAGCAAAATCTTGTCATATAGAATGGCTTAACTATTACTGTTATCGTTATACAGGATGATAGCCTTTTTAGTTATACCCCAACCCTTGCCCCGACAAACAAATCTTGTGTGTATATTAAAATAATGTTATCGCTATTAATTTTTGTGTGCGAGCTTTTTTTTTATTTTTTTAAAAAGCTTTGTAAATAAATCTATAGAACAAACCTAAATCTCAGTTCTTACCTTTTTTGCTTTGTGTGTGTGTGTATGTGTGGTTGTGTGTGTGTACGTTTGTTTGTGTAATCCATTTGGTATTATTGTATTTTGTATATATACCCCAAGAACAATATGTCATATAGCTCTAGATATTTGTATACCGGGTAATTTATTTTACCTGAAACGTTGGAGTATTTCTAATTTTTTTTTATCTATAATAGATGGCGATGTAATCAATATAAATTAACAATCAATATTAATTAGATTTTAAAAAAGTGTATTAAATATTACAAATCAATTGAATTAACCATTTTATGACAAATACGTCATAAAACCACTGAAAATCTAATTTACATACACTTTATTTGATACAAAATTTTAAAGTAAATATAAGTTAGATTTAAAAAAAATTGATTAAACATTACAAATCAATTGAATTAACCGATTTATGGCAAATACGTCATATAATCGCCAAAAATCTAATTTGCATACACTTTATTTGACATAAAACTTTAAAATTAATATAAATTAGATTTTAAAACAATTGATTAAACATTACAAATTGATTAAATTAACCATTTTATGACAAATACGTCTACGATTAAACATTACAAATCAATTAAAATAACCGTTTTATGACAAATACGTCATATGATTGCCGAAAATCTAATTTATATACACTTTAATTGACACAAAAATTTAAAATTAAAATAAATTAGATTTTTAAACAATTGATTAAACATTAAAAAATTGAATTAACGGTTTTATGACTAAAACGTCATATAATCGCTGAGTTTCACAAATTATTTCCAAACATAAAAATTCGGACAATGAAAATGGAATGAATATTCAAAACAACACGCAATTGTGGTCTAATTTTGATGGATGATACCTCAATCAAAAGCTCGCATCATCATTAAAAATACTTATAGCTCGTATTTCCAATGGAATTTATATTTTCACCCTGTGACATATCACCCTTCCACTCTGTGCATTTCTTCAATTGTATTATGCTTTTTAAACCTCGCACATGGTTGCTTGACGTTGTTCATCAATGATGTAACGTATAGCCCCAAAAAATGTAAGATGGTTCAGAATAGTAGATGCAGGAAAAAAATTACAGGATAAAAATTATGCTTTTTGCGAAATTCAAATTGGTGATCCGGAATATTGCGATTTTGCTCTAGAACTGGTGTCAGTTTCTGGTTAATGACTTTTTCAAATATCATTGAAAAAGATAGAATTGGTAGTAAGCTTATTAGCCGGTAACAAGCTATACCTGGCTTCGGTATTATTATAATTTGAGCTAATTTCCATGTTTCTGGAAATAATTGTGCTTTTAATGAATCACATATGGCCTATTTTGCCTGAGTTAGACGTTTTCTAATACTTTGAATACGTTTATCTATTTCTACTTTAAACATAAGTTGCCTTTCTTTAACAAAGCATTATAGTTATCTCAAAATCTACTATACTACTTCGATGCCTTTAAATGCTGCTCTAAGATACTTAGAGATTTTTAAATGATGCAAGTAGTATGATTTGCCTTTCTATTTAGAAGTTTCAGGTAAAATTATTCACTCGGTACTTCATTATATGTTCTCAGGTCTCATTTGGTTATACAAACCCAAGAAATATATCTTAAAATCTTATAGGTTGACTGGACGTATATGAAAGACATACATACACGGACAATTATTATGTTAGATAGGATAAATAGGTTGATCCCCCCATTACGTTCCAAAGTCCGAGAGCTAGATGCCCGTTCCATAATTTTGAAATAAATCACAACAAATATTCATATTACATATTATCACAAGTAATATAAAACATATTTCAGTATGGGGGTGGGAGTGGGTCGATGGAAAATGGTTATGGAGACTATCATGAAAAATTTAAATTAAATTTATTTATTATTTGCTTTAATGGTTTATTATAGTTATAATTTTTTTTTATTGTTATTATTATTATATTGTTATTATATATATATATGCTTATGTCGGAAAAATTAATTTCCTATTCTTGTTAACCAAAGAAAAAAAAGAAACAGGAATGAAAACAACCACATAACAATATTGCCCAAGCATAGGAAATTTTCGTTTTTTTTTTTTTTTTTTTTTAACCCATTTCAAACAAAAAAATTGCTTTTATATTAATCCTTAAATACGAAATAGAATTATGTCTGTCTTATTATTTAAGAAGGTATTAAATCTAGGAGTACGAAATGTATTTATTTATAGGAAACTGAGAGTATGGAATAAATTTGAAAGGTTTTATATGGTTGGATTATTCGGCATAGGTGAGTGACTTCAGACTTGTATTTTTTGTTTTACTTGTTTTTGGTTTATATCATTTTGTTTGACACATATCACTTTAAAAGTTAGCAATATTTACAGGATCTTACAGCAAAACGGTTTGACGGTTGGATTGAATTGGATACTTGGTGTTTATTTGGGCATGTCATAGTTGGTATATATTTATTAGTATATTAGTATCACTGAGTGATTATATAAGTCATTAGTTGAGATAAAGTATCATTTTCGATTGCAATCGCTAGATCCATTAGGTTCTTTGAATGTCAAAGAAATTTTAAAATTGTTCTTTTTGTCATGGTACCCCACCTTCATTTGTTAATAGGTATATCAATCCAGCGTAAACTTATCACACACTTAGTAAATAGCCTTTCTGATGTTTTTTTAAGTCACGCAAATTTTTTTCAGCTGTTTTGCAAATGTATCTCTTTCTCGGAAGCATTTAACTTTTTAAGTACTCTCTCACAAGCCCTCTACTATCCTATTTTAACTATCCAGTATTTTTGACGGATAAAATGTGATAAAATGAGAAGCACCAGATAGAGATTTTGAAGTCTTCTCCCAATTCTTAGTGTATTTTGTTCAGTGTTTATCTTTAATGGTTTTAAATGTCCATAATACTAATTACCGGTTTTGTAACGATTTATTTCTATGTTGGCAAAACTTAAGTGTTTCCTCAATTTTCTGATTGTTTATGTTTCACTTCTAACGTTCGCTTTTTATTTCCAACCAAACAGATCCCTTCCACCAGTACTTCAAATTGACTTTTAGTGATAAAAAGCATTGCTGAGTATGCATGATCTTTGTATGCATGATCATTGGCGTCCGAACCATGCAACTCTGCTATTATGTTAAGTACAAACCACTATTTATCCTAATTATAGAACTCCAAAAAATTTCTTTTAATTTGGTTCCATATTTTTGCAATGTCGGCTGGTACTTTGCCAGCTCATTCTAATTTTCACAACCTTAGTTTTTGGAACTTTATTTTTGCTATAATCCAAGAAAGAGAAAACCAACCACATGGATCAAAATTCTTTGATGTATTGGAAATAAAGGTTCGTTTAGTTGAAATCGTACTTTTAGGTAAGTTAACTGTGATAGTGAAAGTCTTATACCCAATGCGCTTCTTTTATTTCAAAGATCTTTTAAATTTTACGGCTTCTGATCTTTTAAATTTTACGTCAAAGATTTTATCGATATATCCGCCCTTTGTTTGGAAACTTGAGCTCCAGAATCCAATAATATTCTGCAGTTTTGATATTTTCCGAAATTGTCCCTGCTTCACATTTTTAGCGATTGAATCTTTGTGCATTCTTTGTCTACAAATATTACGTCTAAAGTGAAACGAACAATCTACAGCATGGTGATTTCTTTTCTAGCAATAAAAAAAACCTTTTCTCTGCAATAAATCTTCTTTTATATGCATAACATCCCGTTATTTCAACTTTTCGCAGCTAAGCAAGCTGTGCTCGGAACCGCATCTAAGAAAGTTTGAAACACTTTGGTGATATTTATTTTTTATTTTTTGCAAGAACCACTTTTACTCCAACATTTTGTTCATTGAAAACAGATATCAAAATTCCGGTCACAATGTTCCTCGCTTAATTATCGAGCAATATTGCATCAAGTCATTGCCAAAAATGAAGAATTATGTTTACATATTTTGGAAGCACGTAACTGCCCACAGTAAGCATTCCCAAATTATGCTTCCAAAAATAAACATAACATAATTTTCAGAAACATTTAGAACGCTGAGTGGCTGTCCTTCTTTGATTAACAAAACATAAGTTGGTATAAGTAGGTTGAACAGAAATTTATCAGACAAATTAGACTACTGGAATGCAGTTGAGTGCAACCAATTAGTATTTGATCCCTAATTTAACATGAAAGAAAGCTTAGACATTTGGTTTGCAAAAGCAATTTAGCATCATTCTAACAGGGGCCCAATAAAAACGATACCAGAAGAGCCAGTTCCACAAAAAACAATGTTTGGTTGGGTAGTTTCAGGACAAATTGACAAATCAAACAAAATTGAGGTTACCTCAATGCTGACCCTTAATTTTGTTACTAATCTTTTTGGGTACCAATCTCGAATAGGACAAGCGGCTACTATCAGTTAAATACGTTCCATCAGCAAACCACATGGATTATGTGCAAGCCAACTGAAGGATTTCCTTAAGACTCAAAACCGCAAAAATAAATGTGGCACCAGTGAAACAACCATCATTCTACTCATCAAAAAAGGAAAACTTTGGCAAATCCTCAGATAACTTTAGATTGAATACCTCTTTAGGGAATTGCACTTGCCAGTTTCAAACATCAGAGTTGTGGTCATCTTTAACGCGAAGAATGGCAAAGAAGCAAAATAAAGCACTCAAGTTATTTTCAGTCTTACTATCAAAATAATCAATCATTGGAATGACGAACTTATCAGCAAGTATTTGTCATCCGATGGTCAGCAATATTACGAAATCAAAATAACTAAAGTGTGTTGCCATCAACCTACTTAGAGTGTAGCTGCCTACCGCTATTTGCAAACTATGCCATTACAGACAGAGAAGTTTGACAAAGATGACATAGCGTCAATGCAATCGAAATTTTAAGAAGAAAAAACTGTATAGTCTCCATTCTTAAAACCCCTTATTTAATGAACATTGCTGAACAGTCTAGTTCCGTATACTCTTCTAAAAATATTTTTATAATTCGTTGGCTTCATGGTTTGATGACAAAACAAACTTTAAAATATTAATTTTCGGGAGAACCACATGTGGAACTAACTTTTTTTTAAACAAGTGGTAAATTCAGGGCTCAGTGTCAGCATCAAATTATTTGTAACTTACCTTTAACTAATACTTACCTTCCTAAAAACGGATGTTGATTATGCTGAACTTGTTTCCATTCATTTTCTCTACTCTCAAAGGGACGAAGTCGAAAATTATACTAAGCTTATATATGCTTGTTTATCTGCTTAGGCACTTCTGAGTCGTACATTGGAGAAGATTATTGTCTTCAATGTTATACCGTTGACGATCTAAAATTCAAGCTACGTTATTTTGTAACAAAATAAACCGTTTTTAACTTACCTTTGCTTACAACTTTTTTGAGTCTATTTGGACTATTTGAAATTTGAGGAATCTTAAATCTCATTAATAAAAAGAATAGCACATTTAATTTTACAGTTTATTGCTATAATTCTAAATTTATACATTATTTATATCTACGACCCACGAACAAGGGATGTTTTCTCCATTAAATGTACTCTGAATTGAAACCAGCCTCATTAAGTTTAACTGACAACTAGTCACATCTGAAAGAAATGAGTTTTAATTTAAATTAACATTAAATTGTAAATGTAAAACTTAATTAGGTGTTATAAGAAGATGTTCAATAACTTCAAAGAAAATTTATGGAGTAAGCTTTAAATCCTAGAATAAACTCAAGTCAAAAATCTTGGATTCCAATCCACTTTAACGGTCGGTTCAATTATTATTTTAACAAGTTTTTTTAGTAAATTTGTGCCTCCATTTAGTTTTTGTATAGACTTTTAAAGATTTAGCCTCTTACAAAACAAACAAAAAGCATAATGTCTTACTGAAAAAATAATAATTTTAACGAAGGCATTTTCCTAAAAATGCTAGCCTGCTCATCTGCAGGCCTAATTTTTAAAATAAAGGAATTTTCAGAACATTTTTCTCGGTCCCAGCGATTTCTTCAATGATAATTACCACTTTTATGGAAATAAACACTCCAAGAAAGCCTCAACCAAAAAATCTCTAAGCTGGAAAATCACTAAATACAACATTTCCGTCATCTTAGCACATGCAAACTATGTCATCGTTAAGTTCTTGAGATGGGAAAATGGAAACAAATAATTTATTTCGGAGCTAGTTCAAACGAAATGGATCCCTAAATAGTCTCAGTTCTCAAGATGTATAACTTTAGCCACAGAACAAATAAACACCGAAATGAAGTTGTTGGTTGACGCATTGCCTCTTATTTTGAAGTGAACATAAACAGAGCTATAGTAGTCTACGCCACGGTTTGAAAATGTTGGAGATCATTTGATCCGCTCTGAAGGTAAACTTCCAATGATCGCTTAAAACTGAAACATCAACTACAGTTCCGGAACACCCTCTAAACAAGCCGTCTTCTTTATAGTAGTCAATAATCTTGTCTTATCAATAATCATCTACTGAGCAACTTGAAAATTTTTTATTAAATGGTTGGATCGTTAACAATAAACGCATTTCATTTTCGATGACATTATGAAGGAGGATTAAGACGCTGGCCAAACAAACTTTAAAAAATACACCTTGACCTGTTTCTTAAATGTATTTTTTTAAGGAAGATATAACCAAAAGCTACCTCGATCTTTTTTGTCCACGAAATGTTTTTTTTTTTTTTTTTTTTTTTAATAATTTTGTTGTACAGTATCCTAATTAAAATTAATAAGTCCTTTATTTCTCATATTAAACAAAACAAAAACATGTTAAGCATAATCTTTGTAAGTCTTCGGACACAAAACAATCGTTGAAAGCTTGTATATATTTTTATATTAATTTATTAAAAGTAATTTTCCAGGAAAAACCACTACCTGAAAATATAGCTATACAAATTTTATACTTTTTTTACTTCTGTATTGCTAGTATAGACCTCGAAAACCACTGCCACTCAACATTTTAAACAACAAAAATTTAACAAATTTAAAAAAAAAATTACAACAACACAACAAAGCTTTTGTTGTTATATACGGAGGCTGTTTTAACTTTTATATTTTTGTTAATTGTATAAAATAAAATAATTACTGTACGTAGACAATAGCAACAATGTGCGGTATAAAGAAAAACATTAAGATATAGCACAAAACGATGTACAAAAGCACATTTTGAAATTAGAAAAAATAAATTTGTTAACTTTTTGCCAAGCTTTTATCATATATTTTATTGTTCGCTGTTTTGATGCTTTCATTTTTCTTTCGGTGTTAAAAAACATAGAAATGTATAAGAAAGGGGTAAAGATGACTCCAACCTACTAAAATGAAAATTTAGAATGAGAATTCGACGAGTTTTCCATTGTTACGTTATTTTCATTTTCCGGTAATTGTTATTCGGTTGTTATTAAATTATTTCGCGTTTTAATCACATTTAATCTTCATATTGGTTCTGGTTTATACATATACATATTCATATAAACACACACACATTATATATATATATATATATATATATATATATATATATATATATATATATATCCTGATCATCCGGATGGGTGTTCTACTGATGCATTTGGTCGTATTTACACAGTTCATTCGAAGAATGACGACTGCTTCTACTTGTAGTGAATGTTCGTAAACGTGCGTGAATGTTCGTGGGCCGACATCATTTGAATCAATTCGAACTATCAATGGTGTAGTGTGCTCAATATTTCGTGCTGCATGTCATCAGCTA
Organism: Tipula confusa; assembly: GCA_963556175.1. Lineage (NCBI taxonomy): Eukaryota > Metazoa > Arthropoda > Insecta > Diptera > Tipulidae > Tipula > Tipula confusa. The sequence goes on along the minus strand of OY744475.1, from coordinate 220,974,234 downwards.
AATTTTCTTGAATATGATACTCATTGAGACACTAAAATCGCTGAAGCAGTAGTTTCTGCTTCTCCAAGTCAGATACCAACATTATTTTCTATCATTATTTCGACATCAAATCTACGTGAACTGTGGATCAAGTACAAGAATGGTATAGCAGAAGTCATTTTACATCGGATTCGTGTCCGTTCAAGGAATCCAACGCCATATCGTGGAATGAACGGCACTTTCAATCAATAATTGAAACGTGAACGTGAAAACGATCAAGTTGCATTGAACCAATGAATTTGAAGTAATGTATACTACTGATGAACCCCCAACAGAAAGAAGTGTACGATACGTTAATATAGGAAACTGATGATCGAAAGGTTGTTTATTTTCCCTCGTTGCGCCCGGTGGATCTGGGAAGACATTCCTGATATTATTGACTTTGGCCACGGTTTGTAAGAGATCCAAAATTGCTGTAGCAGTTGCTTCTTCTGAGATAGCGGCCACGTTACTGAACTGATGCCAGATGGCTCATTCAGCGTTGAAATTACTGTTAAACCTTCCAACAACTAAAAACCCGACATTTAACATTACGAAACGTTCAGCAATTACCAACGTTTTGAAATTATCCTTCATAGCCATGTTTCTGACAAATCAAACGGATTGATTATGTTTTCGCCAAACTTTTGCAATTTCGTCTCATCGAAGAAGGAGTTCATCAACAAAGTGTTCCCAAACATCATTGCTAACCACAAAAATTATAGAATTGGTTAAGTCATTTTATCTGTCTGACTTGGTCATTTTATCTGTCCAACTATAGGTTGGGTCGGCAGTCATCATGCTTCAAAATTTGAACCAACCAAAACTATGTAACGGAACGCGTTTGGTGGTGAGAAAACTCATAGGAAAGTTCAATGATGAGGAAGTTCTCATACCGAGAATTCTGATGATCCCAACCGATATGCCATTCGAATTTAAACGAATATAATTTCCAATTTTCCTTGCATTCGCAAAGACGATCAACAAATCACAAGGCACATCCTTAAGTGTTTGTGGCCTGAATCTAGAAAATAAATAATTTTCTCATAGTAAATTGTACGTAGCATATGTTCACGTGTCGGCAAACCATCCGCTTTATTCGTTCTCGCACCAGACAATACATAAATGTGGTATATAACAAAGTGCATTAAAGAGGGGAATCGACCAAAGTTCAACCCATCCCTCAAATAGTTTAACAGAAAGTAGTGCAACAATGCTATACGTGAACCTTTTCGATTCACTTCAATTAAGCAAATGCCTTGCTGCTAAAAAACTGAATTTGATTCAACTAATAAGTACCACATTTATTAATTCTGAGGGGCGGTAGGAAGTTCGCCGGGTCAACTAGTATATATATATATATATATATATATATATATATATATATATATATATATATATATATATATATATATATATATATATATATATATATATATATATATATATTGCACCAAAAAATTAAAGGTCAATGAGCAGGTGCTTTGTGATCTTGCAACAAAATTTATTTGATTAATTTACGATCCGTTTTGAAGTCTATATAATTTTTTTTTTTGCAGATGAGTAACCATCCAAAGTGTACACAAAATAAAATTACCAGGACGTTTGGATGCAGCCAGTTCAGGAACCGATCACTTGGAAGCCGAATATAGAATTAAGGATACAACATAAAATCCAGGTAACTATAATAGTTATCTTATTTAAGTAATTCTAAACATTAATTCTCTTGACACTCGCAATTAACCTCCAACAAAATTCTCACGGTAGTTGGTATTTAATCCGTTTCAAATACTAATTTTATTATAGACTTTAATCTGCCAAGATTAACCTTGCCTTTTTTAGTGGTATTTCTTTTTGGAATTCAATTCCACTAGCTAAAAAAATGCCAGGATCGTCAATATTGTTTAAATTAGAATTTTTAAAGTCTGATGAAATTGTATTGACATAATGGAATTGATGGAAATCGCTTCGACCAAATACGGTAGATGGACAGAAGTAGTTTAGAAATTCCAAGAGCCAAGGCTAACATGTTCGTGCCTATATTAGTCAATAGAGTACCTGTTTTTAGAATAAGGTCTTGTGTTTTGAGAAAATCTTTACTCACGCTTTTATTCTACCTATAATTTATTCCAAAATTTTAAATAAATCGACGGTTTTATCAACCGAAGCAAAAAGATGTTGTGCTTGGATGTAAATATATATATATATATCATGCACATACTAATAGGGAAAAAACTTGACCCCATCTATCTACAACCGCAGTCTTGTATATGGATCATTTGAGACCATTTTAACATGAACGAATGTATTACTGATCCTTAAAAAGTGCCTGCCAGAGTCCCATTAAGCGATGGGCAACCAGAATTAAAAAGTCCATAAAAGTCGATAAAAGTCCACCTTCAAAGGCCACTTTTGAGCCAAACAGATTAAATTATTGTTTTAAAAAATATTGTACAATGCTTGTTGTCTACTGACCATTGTCTATCACGAATTTTATTCCACACTCTTCAACTTCTACTGAAATTTTACTAATTTATGTATAACAATTATTTTACATGTAATTTGAGAGTACCCGGAAAGATAAATATTTTTGCTAGGCTCAAAATATTTTTCCATATCTAAACAGGATGTAGATTATTTGGCCTTGAGTTTAACCAGCACTACATAGGGCAAAACGATATGTATTTCACTTGTTTTAGCAGATATAACTCCATCAGTATTAAAGTCTTTGCCATAGACAAATTTGTGGGGATTATTGACTTCAGATGGTTAACTTTTTAGGTATATATATATATATATATATATATATATATATATATATATATATATACATATATATATATATATATATATATATATATATATATATATATATATATATATATATATATATATAAAGGCCAAGCTTTTTATTCATTTTTTAAGCAATATAATCCAAATGATCGTTAAAATTTAAATTTTCATCTATGATAACACCAAGGTATTTATATTGTTTTACACGTTGAATAACTTCATTATCAATTAATATATTTTGATTACATTCTAGTTTTGTTCTTATTGACAGAACCATGTGCTTTATTTTAGAAATGTTAAGAGACAACTTATGGAACATTAACCATTTTCTCAGATTTTTCAAATCTTCGTTTATTTTTTGTACAGCTTCAATAAGGGTTGGTGTAGCAATCGTAATCAAGGTATCATCGGCAAACATATTCACTTTACATTTTTTTATAACTTCCACGATATCGTTAATGTACAGGATGAAAAGCAATGGTCATAACGTAGAACCCTGTGATTATTTGGTATTGGCTTGGAGATACAGTTATCGACTTTTGTATATTGTTGTCTTTTGTGAAGAAAGCTCGTTTAAAATCTAAAAAGAGTGCTACTACTACTTTTTGGTCATCTATTTCGGACTTTCAACCATCCAACATTAAGTTTAACGCAGTTTCACATGAATGGAATTCTCGAAACCCAGATTGTTGGTCGACTAGTATATTGTTGTTATTAATGTGATTTACTAGTTGAGTTTTAACTACTCGTTCTAACACAGCTTCATTGGTTGATAGCATATTTATCGGACGTAGTTCTTCTGGTTTGGTTGGTTTAGAAGTTTTCGGAATTGGAATAACTGTTGATATTTTCCATGATCTCGGAATTTTAGCATCATCAGTAAATTTTGATGCGAATATTTCATTGTTCATAGCATCCAACATTATAGTGCGATTTATACCATCAATCCCAGCGTTTGACTTCAGACTATTAATAGTTTTGGTTATGTCTTGACATGTAATATTTTGAAAGGAGAATGGAACTGTGTAAAGTAAAGTTCTTCATATTCGGAATATTGTTATGTATGCCAATCACACTTGATACAAATGTATTATTTAGAGATTCAGCCAATTCTAATTTGTCGGCTAATACTGTATTGTTAAATTGAATATTCCACTGTGTTATGGTTTTAGTTTTATACATAGCTTTTTATGTTCTCCATGGTTCTTTATGATTGTTTTGGTTTTCTACAAAATTGTTTTTAAAATAAGTAGACTGCTATATATGTTTCTGGATCTTTTGTAGTTATCCCAGCTCGCCTTTGAATTTATTATTTCCATAATTCCATAAGATCGTAGTTTTTCTTGCTTGAGTAATTTCAAATTTTCGGAGAACCATGGTAGCTTACTTGTTTTATAAATAAACTTTGTACAAGTCATTTCATTCACACAAGTTTTTAGCTGTTACACTAAATTATCAGCAGCTTCGTTTAAATCGTTGTTTTTCTCGTTTAAGTTAACTTCTTGGCATCTCATCAATTGTTGATTTAAAGCACAGTTAAGTGATAATTTTTCAGCGAACGTATTTCTATCGGGTCACAATTTTCTGTTGACTTTGTCTTCCCTTAATTTAAATTAACGCTTATCATATAATGGTCACTAATTTGCTGCTCCTTAACTATTTCGCATTGCACATTTTTTGAATTAGTTATTACTAAATCTATTAAACTTCCACTGGTTGCTGTAACTCTACTTTATTCTTTAACCACCTGCATTAGTCTATGATCTCTTATCAAATTATTAAATTTTACACTGTAATATTCATTGGATTTGACATCAATATTAAAACCCCCGAATATAAAATTATTTTTGTTATGGTTTATGATATTTTCCATCCATTCATCAAATTTATTTAAGAAGACTGCTCTCGTTGTTTGAAATGATCTGTATACTACCCCAAATATCCCATTCGTATGATATCCTTTTATGATTTGTATTGCTAAAAAGCAAGTGCGATCCTTTTCACAGTTTGAAATTATTTTGAAATTTATGTTTTCTTGAATATACATAGCAACTCCACCTGTATATCGACTATCCGAATCGCAGCGTATAAATTTATAGTTTATAATTCTATGAAATTCGATGATAGACTTCGGATATTGGTGTATCTTGTCTGCGAAACTGCTATTGATAAGTGATTTGGTTTCTTAGCAGCTTGCGTGGAATTCCTATCCCATGTAGCATGATTTACATCAATATTTAGATTGAGTTTCTTATTTGTTTCAACGCAGTTGACATGAAGTTGAACGCTATATTTGGTTTCTGTGCTTTAACATTCAATATATTTGTGCTCTCCAGTACATTTTGGGCATGTTAGCTTACTAGTACACTTATCACCATGATGTGGATAACCATTACATTTGTAACATCTTGTTAAGCCAATGGACTCTACTAAATGGCATCTATCAAAATTTATATTTAGTTTTCCAGCCTCCATTATTTTCTTATAAGGAGTGACATCAACTTCAATGATGGTATCTACTTTATGTGTATGTCTTCTTCGATAGGTTGTTATTACATATATTAACATAAATTAATCAAAACCTCTCGATATTAGCATTACCTGCTATAAAATCTTCATACAATTTCACAAATCACAAATCACTTTGAAGCACAAAAATTCGGAAAGGCGTAAACCTTTGCATCTCGGATTGTTAGCTAACTTACGAAATTAAAAAAAACACAATGCTCCCTCCTATAACAATGCAAATATATATAATGCTTATTCAATGCATTTTATAGTTTAAAAACATAAAATTGTTGTTGCTAAAATAAAATTTTATTGTCAATAATATTGGCTCATGGTTTTTTATGTAAGATATCCATTTTACATAAGATCTAAAGAGTGAATTATAAATAATTAAATTATAAAAATATAAATTTAACGAAAACCACATATAAACTTCGAAACTATCTAGACAGTTCAATAATTTACTCCTACTAAAATTAAGCTGCCGTATTCAGTCGACCTAACCAAATCTTTTCGTTTTGGATCACTGATAAATATTCAAAAACAAAAACCGCAAATATATGGTATAAAAACCCAACCCACAAGCCATAGATAATTATTACTGCGTAACATCTCTCATCTGTTTCAGACAGTATCAAAAAATAAATTTAAGGTATAAACAATTGTGTAGGCGTCGAGATAATTAGTAAAAGCTTTTTTTATTATGCTTTTTTTTTCATGAATTTTAAATAATCGTGTTATCGTTAAATTAAAGACCGATTTAAATATAAATTTGTCTAAATTACGAATATATTTATAGCGTACACGAGTTCAGTCGACTAACTAAAAATAATTTCGTTGATTGATGAACTGTTATTTTATTTGATATATAATTCTAGGTTTCAGGCACTTGGGGAAGACTATTATTTTGTTGCTTTTTCAAAATCATGACTTGAATTTAAATTTGAATTTTTCTAGTATACAATTCTGGTATTTCCATGGAACTCTAGATATCCCACCGGTAACTCACACAAAAAGGTAACTTTATTTTCGTTTTTTTATCTTCTTTTGGTTGGTTCGTGATGGATACTGTTAATAAATCATCATACATGTCTGACATGGATATTATATAATGGATATTAATTTTTTTTTTTTTGGTATGTATAGGTCCGAAAAATCAAATGAATCTAGTGTTTTTTTACGAAGTTATTACCGCATCATATACATTTGTTGGATTGTCGGTATACACGTGGCCTGCTACACAAAATTTCTTGCACAAAAATTAAATCGCCTTAAAATTTTATAAAAAATGAAACAAGTGTTTGAGTAATCTTAGCACCCGTTGTTTCTATTTCAAAAAATACTTGCTTACTATGTTGCGATCCTTCTTTCAAACCTGTTGCTAAACTAGATTTGCATTTTTGTACTTTAATCCCATTAACCAAGAAATCAATTCGATCGAACGTAAACTCAGCTAAATAATCTGGCATTAATCCGAAAAGCCATAATTCTGAGTATATTACGAAACATTTTTTTCGATTAACTGTTCATATATGTGTGTACATGTGTGGGCGTCTGATATACTGAAATTATGTCAGACGAGCTTTTCTTTAATCTAATTTAATTTTTTTTTTTTTTTTTCTCATAAAAATTATTAAATTTTTCCAAATTTTCATTTATGTATTCGTTTGCTTTCCTTGTGTGTATTTTATGTAATTTGTTTAATGAAAAAAAAAAAGTTTTCCTTTTTTTTCGTTATTTGGAAAATGGTTTCAATTTGTTTTTCCTTTTTATTTTTTTGGGTTAGATGAAAATTGAAAATTTATTTTGTTTTATTATAAAAATTAGATGAAACGAATTAGTTAAGCGATATGTATTTGTCTCAATATATTTTATGTACATAAGTACGAGCAAAGCTCGATATGTGTTTGCTTATACAGATATGGATGTTGATCCAAGGCAGCACATTGCAGAGACACAATAAATAAAATAATTCTAAATTAGAATACGAACCCTGTAATTTGCATAGAAAACATACTTTATATGTATGGTGCTGATTGTGTCTGTGATGTTACAGAAAAAGCAGAGATTTTTGTTTTTTTTTCAGTGAAATCTATATCCAAATTGATGAGTTCATGTAATTATGTAAATTTTATGTTTTTGAAATGTAAATGAATTATTTTAGATATATGTAGAAAATGGTGCTTTTGTTAGCTTTTTTTGATTTTTTGTTAGGTTTTACAATGTCGATGGAAATGATAATAATTTGGTTAGCGTAATTTGATAAATCCTTGTTTACTTTTTTTTTTTGTGTAAACACGGCATGTGTCTGGTTATTTGCTGTACCATTTCTGACTTTATGATATTTCCGTTTTTTGGAAGACAACATATGAATGTCAACTATTTTAACAAAATTGGAAAATGTACAGTCAATCTTGGTAATTTTTCTCATTTTGTGACATTGATTTTATCTAAACGATGTAGTTTAATATTTATGAATATTAGAACTGATGTTTTAAAAAATTAAATGTTTTTAAAACAGTTATTTGCAACTATCTCCAAAATAACCTAAGCAAAAAGAAATTTTATTTTGTTTAGTATATATCGATACTATACTATCGCGATACTATCACGATACTATATTGTTTGGTAGTATTTACGCAATTATTGAAAGGTTTTATTGTAAGCTTAATTTTTACTTGAATTACTTTAACTTTAACCAGTCTTCAAATAAAAGCTTTAATATTGTAGTATTTCAATTATATTAAGTTCGAAAAGCTTCTGTCACTGTAAAATATCTATTTGATTATTTTAAGCCAGTATAGATGTTATAGCAATAAACCGTTTTAAACAATAAATACTGGTTCTAAAAGCTTTTACCATTGCATTGATTGGACTTAAAGCATTCAGCTTAATTATATCTTAAACAGTCTGTTGATAAATTTTTTTATTAATTTTTTTATCGTAAATCCTTTACGATCTTCCGGGGCAAATGGACCAGCACACATAATACAACCGCTAAAAAATATTATTTTAAGAAACACTGGCATTATTAAAAGCTTATTTTGCACCAAAAAGAACAAATTTTAATATCGATAAAAGTTAAAATGGTTATATGTATGACACAAGCGGGATTGGCCATTTTTATTTTGTTCGGTAGTTAAAAGTTAAAAGATTACAACTTTATTTTATGATTTGGTTTGTAATATAATTATTGAAAGCTTTTATGCAAAGCTCAATTTTTAATATTTAATATTAAATTTAAATATTTAATTTAATTTTTATTATTTAAATATTTAATATTCAAATTAAGCTTTAATTTGACAAATTTTAACTATTGTCTGAAAACTCTTAAAGCTTTTTAAAATTGCTAACAAAGTTCAAAGTATAATAATAAATTGATAAGTTACACACCAATGTTCCGTACACACCAATGTTCCGTGCAAAAGCTTTATTATGCTAACATTTAATTAGATTAATTCTTTAAAAGCTTTCGTCACTGCAATAAATATATTCGGTTATTTTAAGCCAGTTCGTAAAGTAATTAAACTAATACCATCTTGAAACTTATACGAGCTTAAATGAAAAGCTTTAAAAAGATAATCCTTAGAATTTGGGACTGTCAAAATTGTATTTTTGTCTCTATAAATAGACTGAGGGCATTCGAAATGATGGTAGAAGCTGTCAGTAGCGAGCTTTAAATCTAAAATCAACACTCGGGTACCTTTCGTTATTTAAATGGTCCACATTGCAGCCTTTATTTAGTAAAACAGATACTATCAAATAATCAATATGTTCCATAGATGAGGAAAAAACCAAACAAGAGACACGAGATTATGAAGATGTGCAGTTCAGCGACCGAATGAAGCCTAATAGTTTATAATACAATAATAACAAAGTAATGTTTCGAACATTAAACTTTTATTATAAGCTTAAATTGATGGACTTTTCATAAAATTTATTAATACCTTTTTTCAATTTTTCTTAAACAATAATTTTTCCAATTAATAATTTTGTTTTGTACAACATAATAAAGCTCTTTAAATTTTGTTGTTACCAAAAGTTAAACTTTATAAAAAGCTCCACTTTAAAAATAATTTTTGATGTGTTCCCACTGATCATTTAAAAAAACTTTACCGCTTAGTTCACGATTATAAAATAACTTATGTGATTATTTTTGTGCTTTTCTGAACTTAAAAAAGTAACTTTTTAAAGAACTTGTTAAAAGCTTCTTTTAACATATTTTCATTTAAATATAATTCAAACTAACTCAAATCACAAGAATTTAAAACAAGTAATCTAAATTAATTTAAACTTTACATGATGTTATTAAAGTGTAATGTTAAGTTTAAAAAGCTTTCGTCAAGGTGCGACTTTATAACAAAAGCAAAAACAAATATAGTGTCGTTTAAAAAACTATATGTTTTGATAGCACTATGCCAAATAGAAAAAATATTTTTCAAAACCTCAAAAGCTCATAAACATTTTAAAATAAAAGCCAAATAACGTTTCCAACAAGAGCTTTTATACAACATATTGTTGAATTGTAATATATGGAACTCACCTTGGAACTCACTTGAAAACTATAACAAACGGAGCTTTATTATGTTGTTGCAATCAAAACTTTTTTATAACTTGATTTCCTGATAAACTGGATACAGTAATAATACTTTTACAAAAAAAAATATAGAGGAACTTTGGTAGCTAACATTTTCTTTCTTCGTAATAAAGTAAATAAAACTCAGGTATATTGAAATATTAAAAAAATTAAAACTAAGTTCTTGAAAGCTTTTATGATTACATTTAACAATGTATTTATAATTTTTAAGTAACCTGCATTCAGTTAAAGCTCAGTTTCAGTATTATACCACTTGAAAGCCAAAACGTAATATTTTACATTTGTTTATTATGGAGAGCTTACAAATGTTTTTTGTAAATAAAGCCTTCTGGTTACCATTTTAATTATTATATTTCCTTTTTAATTAAATTTATAAAACATTTTCTTATCTTTTTTAACCAACTTTTGATCATACAAAGCTGCTAAAGCTTTCTTCGCTATGCAAACCAAAAAAAAAGTTCGAATGCATTGGTTATTAATATGGTTTGATATTTCCTTTAACCTATAAAAAAATGTTTAAATTGTCAATATATTTAAAAATACTAAAGCACATTGCTTTTATTTTTAAAAGTCAACAGAAAACGTAAATCCTGTTTAAATTGAGTTTTTTGTTATAAAATGCGCTGAAAGTTTACTTCATAAAAATCCAAGTGTTTTTTTTATGATATTTCTTGTAAAAAACTTAAAGCTTTGTATCATTGAAATGTTTTCTTTCAAATTTTCTAGAATATCTGATTTAACTTAAAGCTTTTATTGTTTATGTGGTTCCAACTTTTGCTTGCAAAAGATAACAGCAAACATTTTGCTTTTGATATTTCCCAGTATTTAGGTTTCGTGTTAATTGCTTGGAAAATCGAATTTTTATTTTGTGTTTACACGTCTTCAAACAGAATGAATTACTGAATGCTTTACAAACAAAATGTAAAACAAATTGAAAGCTTTACCTTTTATCAGAAATTTTCAAATCAATTTTTTGTAAATTATGGAGTTAGGCCAGATACTTAACTAATTGAAACACTTAGATAAAATCTATGATTTTGTTAATAATCTCAACTTGTAGAAAGCTTTTGTTACGAAAATAAATAAAACGGCAATAACTTGTTTTAACACTAAAACAAAGTCCTCGGAATTAACCTCAAATAAATCATTGAACGAGAATTTAATGGTGGAACCCAACGTACTATCATCCGTGTTCCAGGTTTTTATGAGATTTTGACCACATCCATAGGCACTTGTCGGTGACATTGAGAAAATGATTCATTAAATTACATTAGACAGTAGTGACTTGAGACCTCAACTAATCCAATGTTGGTAGAAGTTCTATACCAATAAAGTGGATATTCTAAACAGAGGAGGCTTCAAACAATGGAATATGTCGTCAAATAGTCCAAAAATGCATAGAACATTGAATATAAACTATGCTACTAGTCTGAGGGTGCTTTCTGTTCATCAAGAGCGATTTATCAATAAATACTACGATTTATCAATATCATTCGAACACGGAATCGAAGATTAACAATTTTAGTACCAGCCGAATCAGATCGAGCAATCCAATACCAAGCTATACATTACAGCCCCACTTCTAACAGTATACAATCAATAGTTTAATATATTAAAAGCTTTCTTCTATTTAAAAATATTAATAAAAAATGTCCAATATACTGTACATTTTTTTGATTCTTATTTTGGTGACACTCATAAGCTAAAAAACTCAATCGTAGAAAACTTCATAAGAAGCTTTAAAATATTTGTGTTTTTAACCGTATTTCGAATTTTAGAAAATGTATCCAGATATTTTACAAAGCTTATTTTGCCTTAAAGTGGCGAATATTGCATTAGATGTCTATTTGTACCGATTTAAAGACGATTACATTTGTAAAATTATAAAAAATATAACCAGAATTTGTAAATTAAATTGTTTGTGCTTTTATGGTACTACATCCTTTTTTCGTTTCTAAAAAGATATCACCTTTATTTGTTGCTCAGTATGGGTTACATTTTCCATTGAAAGGTTGAATAGAAAAAATAAGATTAAAATAAAAGAAAATATTTTAGAATCGGATATACTTTTAAATTTTTTTGGGGCTTAGATCGATTCTGTAATTTATATTCTTAGACTTTTTAGAACCAAACAAATTGAGATATGCGCTTAGAATTGTTATATAGCCGATTTACGTTACTATATACGAAACAATAGTACCGAACTTAATATCTTACGATTGTATATTATCATAAATTTTAATTTCATTTTTTATTAAACCCAACAACTTGAATATTAAAGCACACAACAACCAGCAAACAAATAAAAAATAAAATACCCCGAAACAATTTCTAATTTATATATAAATCACTTCGGAGAGTTCTTTTGTGCTTCGTATAGTAAAGTCATATAGCGTAACGCACAATGAAATAGATTTATGTGTACACAAAAGCTCTAAAAAATCCGAGCAAATAAAAAACGTAAAAAATCATCCAAATAAAATGTTCGAGCTTATATAATGTAAACACCGTGGATCGTATTTTGTTCGATTGTTTTGTTGCGAAACGTGCGATTTTGTTACTTTAAAGCTATTTACGATTATGAGCTTATGATGAGAACCCTTTTTTGTCTGACTGCTTAATAAACAGATAGTAGAGAGAAATTTTAGCGTACTGATGTTTTGAATTATTTACGTTTATTGTGTGGTGAGTTAACTTTATGTAATTTATTATGGGGAAGCTTTTTTGACAAATTGTAACATGCTTCATTGAAGCCTTTGTTCACAACAATTAATAGAGCTTTTTTTAATTAGTATTATTTTCTAATTAGAAGAATGGAATTGTTTTAATATTTATAGTTATATAATATTATCCATCAAGCTTTCGGAAAACTAACTTGTATTAAATTTAATTAAAGGCATTTTGCTAAGTTTGACTAAAAGCCCCCATCAAGTTTTTTTAAATCGTGTTTTATCAAAAATTATATTAAAAGCTTTAAATGATTTTGACAATTTTTGATTATTTTTAGAAACAATTACATGCAGTTTAAGTGAGCTTTTAAACATATTGTTGTATACTGAAATTCGGTATAATCTGGACGTGTTTCTAAGTTAAATAGCTCTAAGCTTAACTTATTACTATGAAATTAAGGCCACACATATTTATTATTAGTCAAGTATTATGGACCAGTCCACCCTTATCTTTATTAAATTCTTCCGAAAATAAACCACAAGAGATATAATCTGCAGGATTCTTAGACGTAGGGATACAATGCAAATTATCAACTAAAGAATTTTCCTGAATTTGTGTAATTCTATTCGCAACAAAAGAATATCGATATGGTTCGGATTTTATATGAAACAAGGTAATCTCGGAATCTGACCATAAATATACTGAATCAAACCCTGAATGACCGTGCACATCACTGAGTCTAACATAAAACACACAACCAAAATCTAGCATCACCGAAGCCGTGAAGTCTATATTGCAGTACAATTGGTTTTGCCAATTGACCTTTAAATTCAATTCACTTTTTGCCGTATAGGTTAGTGGTAATTGATAATCTCAGCTTAAATTATGGAATATCTTAATATTTTGAAAATAGTCTATAAGTTCAGGTATTTTATTTCTATATGTAGGCCAGTAAGTAGGGTGTTGATATTTAGATCTAGATCGTTAAAAAAAGTTTGTATTTCAGCTTTGTGAAATGCCATTTGCATTCCATACTTTTAGGAGAGTCATTTCTGGTTTTTGAAAATAATTTACATTAGGTGCTCATATTTTGCTTCATCATGCTCATTTGTTTCAGACAGTTTATTTATGGTTGCATGGATATTTGAATCTTCGTCATTGTAGTGAACTTTTGGTGTTGGTACTGTACCCTTTATAATATTTGCATAGGGGATGCCTGGTTTCGCAAAACTATTTTCAGCTATCTGGATATTATTGTTTTGTGCGGTTGGTGGAACAATAAAATTTATTGAGATCATATTGCTTTGATTGTATTGCACCCGTTGCTCATATCAGATTTTTGAGGTAGTTTTGCGTTTCAAGTCTAGATAAACTGGACAGCCTCGGTAATTAGCAGCGTGATTCAGTTGGTAAGTGTAATAATGCTTACCGGCTTGATCAAAATAATTTATTAATGGCCTCTATAGCCATCAATTTTAAATGACTGGATTTTGATTTCATTTATATTTCTTCTCATAAGCGGAGTAATATAAAATTTAGCATCTATTAAAGTACCTATAATTTTCACGATTTCATTACTTGAAGCGTCTCTTAGATAAATCGGTGGCGGCTTCTCGTTTTTTACTAGGACATCGGACATTTTTACTTCTATGCCATCGGACGCATCAACCTTTAGGTTAGAAAATCTATTATTCAAAGGAAAAGTATTTGGGTGGTAGGTTCTCTTAGCCTTGTAGCTTTGCTTTTACTATGAAGCAGAAAATCCAGGCAGAGCGGCCAACATATGCGACCAGACACGAGTCTATTATTTTCCACCACGATGACGCTCGGCCACATTTTGCGGCACCGGTCAAAAATTACCTGGAGAATAACGGATGGGAAATTCTGCCTCATTCGCCTTATAGTCCAGATCTTGCTCCTTCCGATTACCACCTATTTCGATCCATGCAGAATGCCCTATCAGGAATACGCTTCACTTCAGTTCAAGGTATCAAAAACTGGTTCGATTCGTTTTTGGCCGCCAAGCCAGGGCAGTTTTTCTGAGATGGAATTGCCAGAAAATTGAAAAAAGTAGTGGGTAGCGATGGGCAATACTTTGAATAAAAAATCTTGTAACATTTTTTCTCAATAAAGGCACAAATTTCATAAAAAAATTTCCGGTTTTAATGCATACACCCAATACCAAGACTGTGAATTCGAAACGAACGTAAAGAAGATGCACAGTTGGACTTTTATAACTGTATTAGAATTAGGAATGGCTTAATTGCTTCAAAAAGCTGAACTCTTTTATGTAAAATTTCAACGAACTGTTCGAATTTCAATACCTTTTGAACATATGTTGCATGGATTACAGCTACACGTGTAAACTATCCAATTTATCAAGCTCCAATTGTCCACATCCACTTTTAGGCATAGTAATGTTTTACAGATGAATTGTCTACTGGTGGCTTGACTTTATAACGCTTTCACGTGAATTCTTTAAATACCTGTTTCATTATTGTATTTATTACATAAAGTTATCTAAGCGAGTTCATATAGTTATCTACAGTTATATGTTCCACTAAAGAAAATAGTTTGCCTTCACGTATATGAGAAACTAAATAATGAAATTTAGCAAAAGCTCATAAACGTAAAAATACCAAAAATGTATTTAAAAAACCTCTACCAAACCAAAAATAAAGCACCCATTTAAATTGCAAATACCACTGAGTTGATATAAAAAATCAAACCAAAACCACTTGAGTTGGTGAAATTTAAAAACAATTTATTGCAAAAACAACAAATTAAAAAGCTTTCAATTACAGTTATATATTTTATTATTTTAAATACCATTTTAATAAAAAGATAATAATGGTAAAAGGATTACTTGGAGTGAGTTTCATAAATATATGATGTAAAAAAATTAAAAATTAATTTCTGAAACTTTTATTAAAAAGCTTATTCACTTAGTTTGAAAAATGATTTTTACACATTTACAGTTACATTTGTACTTTGTGAAATTGTTTTTTCTATTTTTTTGTGAACAAGTTTTTTTTTATTTAATAATAAAATCTAAAATCATTAATCTATAACATAGTCATAGTCTTTAGCTGTATATGCATGACTAAGTGCTGAGCTTTTGTAGTCTGTCATACCCATATGATGGAACCACATAATGTACATTAACCACCATTGTTACACTGTGTATATTTTAATTTAACGAAACCCAATTTAAATTTTCTACCTGTCTGATTTGAATAAATACAATAATAGTTTCAAATTTTATTCAACTGCAAAGTTTATTGACAGATTTAAAAAAAATACATTACTAAAAATGATAAACACTACAAACAAAGCTCAAATTTTCGATTTAGTTTAATGAAATATCACCCATACACAGTAACGACACGAATATACTGAGTTGAAATGAAATCATGACAATGAGCTTATATCTTATTTCAATCATTGCTGATATTTTCTAAAAAAAAAAAGCAAACATATATTTCTGCTTGAATGATAACTTCAGGTGAACAACATTTTAACGTACATAATATAATTTGATGGTACGAGTATCTATTTGCGTAATATTTGTTAGACTAAACTATTATTACCAAAAAAAAAAGTTTTGATTTGGTCAAAACACAATTTCCATTGACACGTATATTATAAAACTTTACTAATAAAGTCCAATGATATACCCAAGTTTCTCGTTCTTTCAATATTTATATTATAAAGAATTTGGTTTAATTTTTTATTTTCATATTTCACAACAAAAATGGAAAATTCCAACTTTTGTTTTTATTCATAAATTAAGCACAACGAAAATCTAGTACCATGAAAACATGAAAATAAAAATGTTAACCAAAATGCCCTTTTTCCCACAAACAAACAACTAGCTCATAAACGTAATACACCATTAAATTTTTTTATATTGTGTTGTGTCACACAAATGGTTGGCCACAACCAAACAGAAAAAAAATTTTAATTTTAGAATATATATATATAAATATATATATATATATATATATATATATGTATATATATATATATATATATATATATATATATATATATATATATATATAAATATATATATATTAAATTTATATATATATATATATATATATATATATATATATATATATATATATATATATATATATAAATATAAAAGAATATATGTTGTGAGCTTTTGAAAAGTTAAAAAAAATATATATATTTTCAATGGGTTTATCAAACAAAAGTTTTAATTAGTACATTCAATAAAAAGCTTTTGTGCACATATTTTTATATAAATATAATCGAAAAATGTCGTTAATTGTCGGTTAAGCTTTTCGTTTGATGCTGTTTTCTCGGAAATAAATATGGGTTTATTCCACATATTTACACCTCGAATTTCTTAAGTTGACTTAAATTTTAAAAAAATCCACTAAAAACGAGGCCACATTAACATGTAAATTTGAAAGCTTTTAAAAACGTATTCACTTGTTTTCAAAGTCCAAGGTATTATTAAAATTAAGCAAAAGCTCAAAATCAAACGTCTAAAAATCTGCATTTATGCTAAAAAATTATGTTAAATATTGCAAATCTCTTTTTAAAATGTAATTATAATTTATGAAAAGCTCACAACCGAAAATTAAAATTATTTTTGAAATAATAAATAATTGAAAAAATTTTAATAATAGCTCTCAACATACTACAAACTTATACGGTTGAAATTTTTTATGTAATAATGACATTTTTTTTAAATTTAATTAACGCTTAGAGCATTATACGGATAAAAGCTTATATAAGGTTCAGTTTAAAAATGTCTTCCTGAAAGCTTTTGCTAACCTTTAATGAAAGCTTTAATGTAAACTTCGTTTTATCAAGCTTTTTAAAAATTTAAATGCACCTAAACAAACTTCCCAAAACCGTTTCTTACAAAACAATCACTTAAAATCAAAAATTAAATAAAAATTAATATTATGAAATGTTGTTGTTGTCAACGAAATATCGTTGTTGTTGTCAAGTATTTATTTTATTGACATGAAGCCTCCTTCTGACATTAATTAATTTATCTCTTTCTGAGCAGTAACTGTTGTTCAATAACATTATTTTAGGGCAAGTTGTGATCCGAATTTTGAAAAGAGTTAGATCTTTTAGAGTAACTGTTGCCAGATATGTTATAGCAACTGTTCTGTAGGTTATAATTTTAATCTTTAACTAACCATCGGTAAGTTTCCGTTTTGAACGTAGTTCTTTAGATTTCCAAAACCGAAATTTCCTTAACTGTCTATCTATGTCTGCATAATTTAAATACACATAGCAATGTTATGTTAGCCAATTGACGTACTAGATTTCACTACTCGTATCGTTTTAAAATAATCAAAAAAATTGTATATGTATAATCGCCTAAATGTCATATATTTATTCTAATGTGATAATAATCTATCGACCCGACATCTGCAACATCAATGGGTAAACAGTTTTTTTCTTATGATGGTAGTACTATATGTATTTATATTATAATGTCTACCAGCTTTTTAAAAGACTAGTCTTTTGATTTTTTTGATATCCAGCAATATTATCAACCCTAACTCAGATTTGTGCGCAGTGCATTTGTGCGCGGAATCTTATTTTATGACTTTTACCATCATTTTTTCATAAACATCTGTTCCAATTAGCAATCCATGGGTCTAAGAGTATCAAAAGTTGAATCAAGATTTCATCCTATTTAATGTCTAATCCAATTACGATTTTGAGTCGTAATGGTTTAGTAGGTGCTCTTGAAACTCAGGTTTGTGCTTGAGTGTTGAATAATAATGAAAATTCCAGACTTTTGTTTATTAATATGATTGCCTCTAATGACTGCATCGTTTTCCAAAAACATTAAAAATCACTTTGATGTTTGGAACTCTCTCTGGTTTTCATATAGCTGGCAAAATGTGTAGTCTAATTGTTGAAACTTACTGAATAAAATAGTAACGCACCAAGAATCAATACCAACACTGGAGTTCATAATTGCATGCAAGCATTATATTGTAATAGAACGGAGGGCCAAGATGGCAGATGCAGATTTATTAACTTTTTACTAAGATTTTACTAATTTAACTTTTTTCAACGTATTCATGGTTTTCTCCAGGTGTCTAGAATTAATATATACATTTTTCTGACGTGATCCTTTAAATAGTTTAATTGGTGGGTGTCGGTTAGCTGGTTGTTTTCATGCATTAAATTTTAGTTTTTAATTTTGAATTTTAAGGCTGAGTTAGTTTGTTTTTGTAAAGTTTGAACCTCTGAGTTTAAAAATTTGCTGTTTCAGCAATTTTTATGAATAGAAACTTTTAAATTATCGGTTGATACCGTTTATTGTTTCGATTATGAACAAGTTCAAATTGTAATTTTTTTTAACTCAGAAAAGCTATCCTTCAATTAAGGAACGCAACAAAATTCTCTCAAAAACCCTTACGTCAAGATCAATCAAGCATTCAGGCAGATTTGGCCAATACGGTGTTAAGAGCCGCATGCACTACTTTATTTGCTCTAGAAATTTTTGAGGTCAGCAAAAAACTACCCTAAATTCTTCCTCGATCGATCAATGGTGCTCGAATTTTTGAAGCTCCTGAAACTCTCAAGAA
The DNA here is from genome assembly GCA_963556175.1 of Tipula confusa. Classification (NCBI taxonomy): domain Eukaryota; kingdom Metazoa; phylum Arthropoda; class Insecta; order Diptera; family Tipulidae; genus Tipula; species Tipula confusa. Next base: position 220,955,049 of record OY744475.1, on the reverse strand, counting down.
TATCAGCATCACTAGAGATTACAGTGAAACCAATAATAACTGTGTTGGTTTGAGAATTGCACAACAACAACAATGACATTTACAATAAAAATCTCAGTTTATAAATCCAAAGGAGATTGCAGCAATTGATTACGAGCTGATTGAAATTAATGACGAATTGCGGTAAGCACTGTTCAATGGAATAGCTGCAGCCCACTGTTCTTGTTTTGAATCTCATGTAACACCTTTTAATTTTTGTATCATATAACATCAAAATTATTTATATTTCGTAGGGGGGGATTATGATTAGTATGGGAACCATACTAAGCATCACATCAGTGTGTTGCAAGAAATATTTTTTACATTAAAAAATTTCATCATATTTATGATACCAAAGCTTTTCTAACCGCATATTGTCTTTAAAGTGTCGAAAATATAAAAAATACACACACACTACCACAAACGACCGAATAAAATCAAGATAAGGTGTCTACGTCTGAACAGATCCAGAGCGACATACCAAATACATAACTTCCTATATTTATAGCTGTTTTGTTCTGGTTTTCGTTTTACTTATTTTCAATAATTTTTCAACTCGGCGAAAAACACATTTTCCAACAAAATTTGTGTCATACGGAAAAACAAAAAACAATAAAACCAACATGAAAAAAAAACACTGTACTTTCGCAATATGAAAAATGTTAGAATCTGATGGAAAATGATGGAAATAAAATTTATCTTGGTAAAAAATAAAAATAAAAAGTTTTTCTCAAAATGATATAAATCAAATTGAGAGCTGAGGAATTTTCCGATTTTATTTCGTAATTGTTTTTCTTCAGTATTGTTTTTCTTGGTATAGTAAATTCGTATATCGTATAATTAATTTATTTCGGTGGTGGTATTACGTTTCACAGAGATTTTTATAAATTCGAAAGCTTCTCTAAAATAAATTTTTAATTAATTATAAATTGTAGAAAAATAAAAGAAAATTTAATACAACTTAAGATACATAATTAAAATTTGCTCATAAAAGTTATGAACAAAAAAAACACTGTGTGTCTTCCACCGTAGTCTAAATATTATCTTACTAAATTTTTTTAAGATTAACTTGCTGTTGGTGGTTTGTATTTGCGTCTTATTTCATTAAGATATTAAATTGGTTGTCAATGGTAAACGAGTACTTTATAATTTTATTTTAGTTTGACAGTTTTTAATGCCCCGTGGCAAGAAATGACATGACGTATAGATTTATATAGTCTATAGCCTTAAATATATTTTAAATTTATGTTTTCATCTGATTTCGAATTGCTACTAGATCAAATATTTATTGCACCAGTAGATTACGAGTTTTCCCTGATCACAAATCAATTAACCCGTATTTAAAACTATCATTTCGACTTGCGATTTTAAAATTGGTCACCTTGGATCCTTCTTCTATTTTGTTGGTTTCTCCTGCCCTCATATTAATTTCCAAGTGACCAGAAAATTGGAAAATAACATTGATTTGCTTCAACCAAAATTCTCCATCCAGTGAAAGTTTTAATTTTAATCCGATTAAAATCAGGATGGCAGAAAACATTTTTAAATATGGAAAACAAAATATCGACCACAAACTCACAAAAAAGATGTGTTGCTCCAATTTTTAAGTCGATCATTGACACATACAACAATAAAAGCTTAATTAAAAATTATAAATGATTGCAGTTTACGATTAAAATATAAATTTCTCAATTTGTTGGCTTCAAGAAATCCAACTCATTGGGATTACCAGTGATTAATTTGGATGGTCATAATATCGAAATGACAAGCTGTTTTGCAGTACCTAACAGTGTACACCACAGATTTATAAAGTTTATTATAGTCTTTTTTCAGTAGAGGTATTATAGAAACATCCACACCAAAATATTTTAGGACTTTGAAATATATCTTGTCATAAAAATGTTAAACTTTTATCTAAACTCAAGCTCGCCCGCCACATACCATAACTAAATACACTTAACTTTATTAGAAAATTTTAATTCTCTTAAGAAAAATATTTAACGTATCTGCAACATTCTTAAAATATGCTTTACATCAAGTACAGCAACAATGTCCTTATGTTAAATTTTCAAAAAATTAAAAACCACAAATATGCTTTTTTTAAACAAAATTCTGCAAAATTTTGTTTGTGTGCTTTGAAAGATCTTCAAACAATTTTTTTTTTTTTTATTGATTTTTATGAGAATTTTTCCTAATTTTCTGCTAAACATTTTCTTATTATTTGCGTTATATGTACAAGGTAAGAAAAATTATTATCATATATCGTACAATCTTCTGTTTAGCTAGAAAATTTTTAAGGAAAATTGCTGAATCATTTAATTGGCTTAAACAAGGAAAAATCACTGTTTATGGTTCATTTAAAACCGTACACGGTACAAAAAAAAAAAACAAATGAAAATTTATTATTTTCCGTGTGCAAAGTGTTTTTTTTTTTTTGTTGGTGTGCATCATAATTCTGTATATGATGTTGCAGATCGTGTAAAAATCAGCTTAATGGATTAAATTTGTAATTTTGAGGAAAGTAAATTTGAATTAAAAATGACAACCACCTGAAAAAGGTTCGTATGATGTACAGGGACTTTCGTTCGTCTTTTTATAGGTTATTGTTGCAATTTTATTTATCTGTCGTACAATGGAAATATTTCCATTAAAAGCTCTTGGTCAAGACCATTTAAATCTTTTTTTATCATTTTGTAGCTAGTCCTTTTTGACTAACAGCGTTTGATTCTAACAATAAAATAATAAAACCACTCCTATGTATTCTTTCCATAAAGTGTTGTTTTGGTTGATTTTGAATTATGCGCACTACTCAGGTAACTCAAAATGTTTTAGTCTTTTGAGTCTTATTACAATACTCTCTTGATGAAGTAGTCTCATAGCTTCAATATTAGGGTGATGATGGAGCCTCTCCTGGTGTTTTTGGGCACATTTTTTTATTTCACTTGCGACTGTGAAATTCCGAGATCTCTATGAAGGTCACTATTACGAGTGTACCAAGGGACGTTTACAATCTCTCTGAGAACTTTATTTTGGAATCGTTGAACTATATGTTGATTGCATGTTTTGGTGCATCTTCATATGCACCAGTCTTGTGCTTTCTTTGTCACAGGTACTTTCCACTTTAACTTTGCATCAAGGTTTATACTAATAATAGTCTCCCAAACAGTTTTGACATGATGGGAAGAAGTGATATTGGCCTGTATGAGGTTTATTCACTTAGTGGCTTACCAAGGTTTAGGTATCATTACCACTTTCGTAAATTTTCAAGATAGAAGGACATGACATAATAATCCGATATATTTTTAATAGCTTTATTAGGTAGTTGTTTATAATATCTCCAGATCAAGTCATATCCTGGTGATTTTTTAAGTACTACATTGCTCTTTATTTCTTGCTTTCACTTAGCATTAGTTAATAGGATTTCCTGTCTCAGGATGGTTGTATGGTTTTCAATCAGTATATCCTGTTGATTAAGTGTTGTTAAATTGGAGGGAAGGGTACTCTCGAGATGATCTGCGAACCTTTCTGCTTTTTCTTCTTTGGTTTTAGCCAGGCGACCATTATTTGTTCTTATTGGTGGTATGTGCATAACTGGCCTTTTCAGATATTTGGTTGCTTTCCACAATGAATAATTTATTGATTTATTTTTAAATTCCCGCTTGATTAATATGAGGGCTCTTTCTTGCTTTTCTTCTTGTGAACTTAAGTCTATTAAGAATATCTTGTAGTATTTTATTAGTTTAGTTATTATTTAAATCATTAACTGAAGTAGAACTATGTTGCCTTCTCGAACTTCCAATAGCGAGTACATCAGCATATATTACGTTTGGTTTAGTTCTTGATAATTTGCTTAATGTTTGGTGTGTCCCTAACTTTGTGGATATTCTTGTTGAGGCTGAGTTGATTTCTAGCCTGGTACTTATGGTACTTATTACCTCGCCACAGTTGACACATTTTGGTGGGGTGTCTTTTTGTTTCATACATTCAGCCGTACGGTATTTTCCTATACATTTCACGCATCTGGGCTCCTTATTACAAAAGTTTTGCGTTTGTCCGTAGACTTGGCACTTTTTACACTAGGGAATCAGTTTAGATTTTTTGACTGCTTCTATTATTGCACTTTCATATGGAGTATTTGATGTTTCATGATGTTTCTAATACTATGATAATTATCGCAATTGGATATTATAACTGGAAGTGGCCGTGGTACTTTTTTCTCCAGTTGTACATTCTTACTTCCGGTTGAGAATTCTTTACTTGATCGTTCCTGTTCCGTTGAAACCTGAGCTTTTTTCTCCTGTAGTACATTCCTCCTTTCGGTTGGAAGCTGCTCAATCAGTTGTTTCATTTCGTGCGAAACCTGTGGTGATTTACTCATCTTGGATTTTTTATTTTATTTTTTGTTACGGATCAGAATCCATCCCGTTTCTCTGTTCAGCTCTTCCTTGTCTGTTTCATATATAACTTTTATATGATCATTGCAAGCATGTTTTTCCTGCAGCTTAGAGGTTTCTTTCTCAGATATTACTGCATTTAGAGTAACTTTTAACTCCTTGTTTTCTCGCTGTAAGTTTTCGAGATCTTTGTTTAGGTTTAATAGATTAGATTTTGTTTAGATCCCTTTCCAAGGTATTCGCTAATGGTGGTGGTGATCTACCCATCCTGGGTTTTTGTCCAAATGGGTTGAGCTGCCTAAAAGGGTTTTTAAACAATGATTGTCTCACCCCGGAATCCGTTGACCCAGCCTCGTTAGGCTGGGTTACATCCTGGGGTTTAATTATCTTAATTAGTTAAACTCATTGTTTACTTTACTGGTCATGGAGCATCTACCACTCTGAACAGTACGAGTTGGTAGTGGGTCTGGTTTGAGAACTTCATTTACTAAGTTCTCGATAGTCGGTTATACTGCCGTGTCTCGGTTGCCAGAGCCTCGTTAGTTACCTAGAAGGGTGCATCACGTGCAAGTGAGGATGACATTTGAGCTGTTTGTAGTCCATTTAAATATAAATAAATGGTAGGATAACTTTTTGTATAACTGCTTTTTGATGGAATTAGAACCGTTTTCACACGGTTGAAGTGTAAAGATGGATTAAACTTGGATTAAACTTTTCCAAATAACACATTAAGATATTTTTTTAATCTTATCGAATCGTATCATTGAAAAACATTTCAAGCAATAGCTATATAACGAAAGATGTATTCCTTTATCTTCAATTTAGTATCCTTAAGCATTGCTAGTTGTATATTAATACTATTGCAATATTGGCTTGCATCTCGAATATTTGGTGTACTCCCCATTTTGAATGTAAACTTAAAGAACATATATAAATTAAAGCAAACAAAAAAAATATTTAATAAAACTCTAGAACACAAAACATAAAGCATATATAATATAAAATTAAATATTATTACAAAAAATTTAAAATTCTTAAAACATAACCCGAGTAAAGATTATTTCTAGAAAGCTTTTCATCCCGACTCTTTTATATCTTACCATTTTATTCAAAAAAAAAAAATTTTCTAACAAAAAAATAAAATAAAATTGTACTACGGAACTAATTAAAAATTATTTTTATTAGACAGTCGACAGAACAATGCAAATAATATTTAAACCTCATCCCGTATTCGGTCGATCTTGTACATAATATAAAAACGTAAAAATATCGTATGGTGCCAGTTATAAAGGAAAGCAGTAAAAGTTCGTTACGGAAAATACTTGTAGCTCAATTAGTTTCCACATTTTAAAATTTATTTTATTTTTATATATATTGTTTTTGCTCTATTTAATGTTATTTTAATTAATTTTAAAACAAAACCATAACAAGACTATAATTAAAATGAATAGTTTTTTTTTATAAAGTTGATTTTTATTTTATATTTATTTAATAAGTGAAAAAGCTCGCGGTGATAATTAAGAATGAAAAGTATATTATCATATTTATCTCAGCGATTTAATTTTTTTTTATTTATATATATATATATATATATATATATATATATATATATATATATATATATATATATATTAAGCAACATTGTATTAAACAATTATAAATTTTTGCAAAAAGCTTCATAAAATCCCTCATCAGTCAAAAAAACTATTTAATTATCTTTGTCCGTTTTGAGCTTTTAGTTTTTACTTGATTAGTAGTTTAGAAATATAAGAGGTTTCTAAAAAAAAACAAATGAATTAATTAAGAAAATCAATGTTAACAAGTAGTGCCGGAAGGGTCAAATTAAGATTTCTAATATATCCAAGTATACTCAATCAACAATTTTATTTATTTCTTAGAACGAAAATATTATTTTATAAAAATAGATTCGCCTTTAATTAAATTAGTCAAAATATTAAAGCTGGTCAAAACATCATGCCAAATTCTAAACATAAAATCATTAACACCTTTTACCTAGCCAACTATTGATTTTTTGCCGGTTTCTAAGCTTAACGTACTACCTTCCAAATCAGAGAAGATCAAGATTTTTTGGTTAAAGTGATCATTTTAATTTAACATTCCTCATAAATAATATTTAAAAGAAGAGCTTTAAAATATGGAGCTTTTTAAATATTCGTTTTTAATAAAAACATTTTTTCGTATTACTATTTTTAAAACTATTTTGAAGGATTGTTTGACCTCATGGATAGTTTTGTAGTATTAAAAAACAAAAAGCTCTACAAACTAATAATGCAGCTTTAAAGCCTATATACTCTTAATATGCAACACATATGCTGAGATACAAAAACAGTAATTCAGTTAATTGATTTATTAGCAAGTTTTTATTTTAAAGTTTTACATTTTACTAAAAATCAATCAGTAGAAATTAGCTTTTAAATCATAAATATAAATATAGATTTGCCAATATAACCCAATAAAATTGTTTGGTCACGTCTAACTGGTTTGACAGTTTTTACTTAATACATTTTATTGTACAGCTAACTTTTACAAATAATTAAAGTCTTACCTCTCTTCATATAAACAAGCTTTATAAATTAAGTTTTAAATTGAAATTTAATCAAAAAGGTATTTAATGTCTTTTCAAATTTTATAAATTAAGCTTTTTAATAAAAATAATATAAGCTTTGGTTGTACTGAATGCAGGCAAAATGTTGTTTAAAAAGCTTAAATAGTTACAGAACATCTATTAATTTGGTATTGCTCACATTATTAGTTTAAATGAGAGTTTAAAGCAAGGTACACGTTTATTGGACGTGTAGGCAGTGAATTTAAAAAAGCTTTTATTGTTTTGTTACTGGTAACTTTTTTTAAGTGTTTTAAGATTTTGCAATTAACTAGATAATATGTTGTAACTTTTTATTTGATTTAAATATATTAAAAATTTTTCTTTAGATTAAAAAGCTCAATCTTACAAATTAAAGTATTTTGGTTTGTTTTACTGTTCCAAATTACAATTAGTTAAAACCATTTATAACAATTTAAAACTTAGTTAAGTTATAAGCTTTTTTATTGCGAGCTTTCAACCATACAAATTTCCAAGCTTTATAAATCGGAAAAAAATTAGCTTTACTATATAGCACTTTTCTCATACGGTTACTTTAATCTGAATTAGTTAATTCATTTGTTGCTTAAGTTTTAAGAGCTTTTTGTAAGTAACTAAATTATTTTATTTTTCAAAGTAATAAGCACATTTTAAGTATGTTTAATGTTTTTTATATTACTTAAAGTATAAAAAGCTTTCTAGTACAGAAAATTAGTGAGCTTTTCAATTTATTTTTTGTTTTTTTTTTATAAATTTCAAAGGTAAACCAACTAATTAGTCACAACTTCCCAATTGCAATAGAGCAATAAGGCAAACTTATGTATTTCAAAAATCTCCATTTAAGCTTTTATACTTAGATCTATATTATAAAGATTTATATTATAAATAATATTTTACAGCTAAAAAGATTTTACATATTACAAGGTCTATCAAGTCAGTTGGATGTTGCTATATAAGGAATTTACTTTTTATTAATATTTGAAATGGTCGAAGCTTTTTCGATTTAAAAGATAATTCTATTATGCTTCAAAAATAAAAAAAACTGTTCAATACAATTAAAAGCTAGTTAAACACCAAAGCTTTTTTACAGTTTGAATTTATACTTTTCAATAATTATTGTAAGAAAATGTATTAAAGCTACATATTTGTTTTTCGTGTTATAGATGTCCCTACAGGCGGTAAGAATAGTTGAATTATCTTAATCACACTAAAATATTCTTACCCTACAATACTCCGCATCGAATAATTTCCCGCTAAGGACATTTTATGAAGAAAAACGTACTGTTTTGTAAGATTTTGAATCTAAATCGGTTGAGCATAATATTTTAAAGGCTGGCTTTAATCTGTCCGAACATAGCATTCTTGCCCTTGATAGATATTATTAAGTATTTGCGAAGCCGTTTGATGACTCTGCGTGGACATTCATATGGAGGAGTTAATCTGGATATGTAATTGTGAACAAATGTTGTGGCAATGGTTGTTGCAAACATATCTTTTATGCAGTACGCTTTAGGCCATCAGGTAAAGCGGTCAACACAATTGAGAAGATAGTTGTATCCATTAAATGGAGATAGCGGTCCTACGATGTCTAAATGGATGTGTTCAAATCGGCCTGTTGGAATATCAAATCTTCAATGGAGTGATTTTGTATGTCTCTGTATTTTGCATTTTTGGCATGATACACAAGGTTTTGCCCACCAGGTTACGTCTTGATTTATATTAGTCAAAAATATTGAGATAAAATCAATTTACGTTTAGCACGGATTGCTGGATGTGAAACATTATGCAGGGTGTCGAAAATGGTCTGACGTAATGCTTCTGCAATATAAGGTCGTTGTTTCGCAGTATGTTTCTAAGCCAGGTTATTTAAAAAGTTCTTGTTTCATGGTGGAACTAGTGTAATATACGGAACCAGAAAGTAAATTCTGAAGTTCTAGGTCCGCTTTTTGTAACTTAGCAATTTTGTTGTAGTCGAAATGAGGCTCGACTACGGCATTTTCATGATCAGTTAGTCGTTATATGAGTATATCAGCAACCACATTATCTTTGCCGAGAATGTGTAGAGTGTCATTCAGAGGACTAGAAGTTTTCTGTTAGCCAATTCATGTTTTAATTGACTAAATACGTTTTGGCATTCTTTAGGACACGTAAAATGTTTGGCTGTCTTGAGCAACTTGAGTAGTGCAGCCAAGTGTGAATGAATTGGAACTAGTACTTCTACTGACTTTGGTCTAAATCGATGATAATAGTTCACTATGCCAAAAACTTGCTGAATTCGTTTGATTGAATTAACAGCAAGGAATTCTGTAATGGCATTAATTCGTTCTTCTGACGGCAGAATACCATTCGGAGTAATTTTGTTTTTGTGGGTGAGAAAGTCAAGAATGCTTACGCCAAAAATACATTTTGAGCTATTGATGCTAACATCAAACAGTGTTATTTTTTGGAACAGTTGTTCCAAGTGCAGTTTTGTTGTTCCTGAGTTTGTGATGCCTCGAGTATATCGTCAATGTAGACAAAAACGAAGTTTAGATCCCAGACAATTTAATTAATGAATCGTTGAAATACTGAGACCAAAAAGCATCCGAGTTAATTCTAATAGAACAAATGAGGTAATGATTGCCACTTTGTAAACTTCTTTTAGGATTGTAAAAACAATGTTTTCAAACTGATTCCGCGTTTGCTTAAATATGTCATGTAGTATTATATTTAACAGAAGATACTTGGAAATATTTAGAATTTTAAAATTATATTTTAATAATATAAAAAAGCTTCCAAATTTTACCAATTTATTGAACAGAAGTTTTAGAGTTTTACTCAAAATACTCACCAAATATTGATCGTGCAATGCTCTATATGGGTAACATTAAAAACTGCCTAGCTATTCATTTGCATAAATTTTAACAAACTTTATGTAGATTAAAACATTTAATTTGTTATCCAGTATTCATATTCGGTATATATTTAAATAATCAAATAATAGTTTAAAGCTTTAATAACTGGAAAGAACTGAAAACTTTATTTTCTATATATTTAATATTAAATCACAATAAAAAGCTTAGAAATTGGAAAAAACTGAAAGTATAAAAATAAAATAATATTTTTAGCTTTTGTGATAGGTAAAGTTGCATTTGGCACTTTTAAAGCTTTTTTAAACACCGGAACCAAATTTACTTAGTACCTTTGATATTAAATATTCAAGTTTTTTAATTAAATTTAATAAAATTTAAAACTTTTAGAAACTTTTAATACCTATCGAAGCTTTTCTAAGCTTATTTATCGAACGCTTTATTTAACATTCGATGTTAAACTTTTTAAATAAGATTTATTAAGCTAAGAAATTAACATTTCGAGTTTTTGAAGCTTTTAATAATAATTTCAACTGCATGACAAAATTGTTCAGTATTTTCAATCAAAAGCTTTAATTGGGACCAGACTAGATAATATGATTACTAGGTAATCTTAGTTAGTAGCTGAAAAGTTGCTTTCGATATAAAATTTTGTGTGATTTTTTGAGCTTTTAAACATTTTTGACTAGATCAATAAAATCATTCACAATTGTTTGGCTTGTTAAAAATTATACCAACTAAACCAGTTTAATCACTTTATGTCAAATACTTAATTATCACGAAAAGCTTAAGTCATAAACAGATCTCAAAATTTTTGAACATAAAAAATATTTTATAGGAAGTTAAAATATACTGTAGCTGCTATGGTTTAAATAGTTTTACCAAGCTTTTACCTGGCAATTCTAGGAATGCTATTATATTGCTGCCCGGTCATCTAAAGTACTTGGAATTTAAACAAAAAGTTTTTGTTACTTAATCCACAAGTAAATTAGTTTTTACTAAGCGTTATTTAAGACTTAACTAAGTAGACTAGATGATATAAAAATTTATAGAATTATAAGAAAAATGTTTTGCTTACCAAAAAATATTTAGTAAAAATATTTTTGTACAAACCGAGATTTTATGAAGCTTTTATTAAAATAGTTTTAAATACGCTATAGTTTATCGAACTTTATACCGAAGCTTTTTACTAGTATAAATTGGAATCTATTTTGGTGGTTTCACATTAAGATCAGTGCACAGAATGCATATTCAGCATTAATTTAAAACATTCAAAAAAGTGTTAAAGCTTTAATTTCCATAATGACTAAAAGTTTAAAGCTTAAAGTATACATATAACATGAACCAGTGTAATAAATAAAAAGAGGAAATGTAAAGGCGTAAAAAAAGTTTAGTTGGATGAGCTTTACCAATTAATTAAAATTTTCGTATAGGTGAAACTTTTTTTGAATGTTGAAAAAATTGTATTTTAGAATATTTCTAATAAAAATAGCAAACAATTTCTGAGAATGAGATTTTCATACCAAAATCAAATTTATATAGAAAAATTTAAAAAAAAATCGAAACTCTCGAGGGAATCAAAAAATTCGAGGGTTTAATTATTTCTAGTTCAATACATAAGCAGCCTGACAACTTTTAGCCAGTTTCAATATTTAAAAAATTTCACTGTCTCAAATTTATAAACTTTTCAAATGTTTTTTAGTTAATATTAGTAATTAGTTTAACTTGACCGTTATTGCTCCTGTTATATTGCTTGTTCATTTTTTCTATAAAATTTAAATTTTCTGAATCAAAATAAGTGTAAAGTTACTTTCGATGTAAAATTTTAGTAACCGAATAGTTTTCAGGTTTTAAACTATTTTAAAGGTCCATTTGGGTCACAATTATTTGTGAACCAAAATTTGTATTATTTGGAAGTCATAAAAATCCTTTTTTGTCTATACTAGACCATGTGCTAAATACTAAAGGATGCAATTCAAAATATATCACTAAACAAGCTTTATTTATGGAAACTATTTTGTTCAAGATTTATTCTGGGCCTAGGCCCAAATTATAACAGCTAAACATTGAAAATACTGGAAAATATCAATCATTCCTTTAAAATTATGTTTAAAAGTTTCAAATATTAAAAATATTGATTTAGTAGCAATTCAACTATGTTTAAATTTGCTTTATCCGTTTTCAAAATATTGAAGCTTTCATGGAGCTTTTTGTGTTTACTAGTGCTGTAAAGCTCTTTATTGCGATCAATGATCTGAAACTTTCAATTAAAATCATAAACATATCATATACATATAATATTTATATATATATATATATATATATATATATATATATATATATATATATATATATATATATATATATATATATATATATATACATATATATATTTATGTATATATGCATCTACACATGAACCTTGGTAAAAAATCAGAAAATAAAATGTAAAAAAGGTAAAAATATTTAGGTGGATAAGCTTTACCAATAAATTGAAACTTTCCGATAAATAAAACTGTTTTAAAATGCTTAAAAATTTGTATATGTTTAAAACTGATTTAATTAACCGACATACATACCGTACCGTACCTCGGAGACAAAATCAAATGTAATTCCAAATAAAAAATTGAAAAAAAAATCCCGAGAATGACTCCGGCATATCAAAATTGAATTTAGCTAGAAAAATAAAAATAAAGCGACACTCTCGAGGGAAGTAGAAAATTCCTAGATTTAATCTAATTCAATAGATAATCAGCCCCATAATCATATTACAATTTTATCGTAATGAAAAATATTGATTTTCATCAAAACAGTTGAAGGCCATGGAAACAGTATAAAGCACACAGATACATACATAAATCAAGAATAAAACAGAAAATTCGATGTTTTTATGTCGCTTGAATATTTAATATTTTTGTTACACAGGCGTCTTATAAATTATTTGTCTCCAATCACCATATATGTCTTATGTCTGTGTATCTTAAAGATGTTGTCACACACACAAAACAACAACAACACAACTTTATATATATTTAATGAATAAAATAGTTAACAACAGGTTGAACAAATTGACGAGAAGTGGGTCCCCATATTCAACAACACGATTAAATATTTACCCAAAATCTTAGGAACTAGATAACAAACTTAATAATTTACAAGACACAAACCTCTTGGAATTTTATTTTATTTGTATTTTTTTTTATATCCATGTAAAATCAGTCACACGCACACACACACACACATATACAGATGTAACACTAAAAAAATTATGTATTATACGTTTCCTCGTGCCGTGTATATCAACAACAACAAAAAAAAATACTCGAAAATTGTTATATATCCACTTGGAACATAATCACGACTATATCACCGATTTAACTAAAGGATATTTTCATTTTTAATGCAACCCCAAAACTACTACTTTTCATGCGTCAATTTTCACATTTCGAAATGTGGAAGTCGTTTTCCCTTATTTTATGGATGTTTTAAAAAATCCGTTATATTTTTGGAGAAAAATTACGAACTATACTATACATTTTCCAATGGGTGTTCTCCCCTTAAAAAAAATAAAGGGATAAATATTATACAGTCGGAAAATTCAGGAAAACAATTTATTAGTTTCTATATTGCATAAAAAAAAAATTTCATTGAATCGGAATAAATTTTTATTGTTTAATAATAAAATAAATTTCGGGAAGTGTGAGGGACAAAACGGGATATAAATTTCGTCATAGTTGTATACAAAGGACATAAAAACATTTTTTGTTTTATTGTCGATTTCGGGAAATCATAAATATCTTTGGCACTAAATAAGGATCATAATTTTTAGTTTGTAGCGTATATCGGGTATATATTGAAGGGTAACTGGTAGCAGTCGTATTCGACAGAATTATTGGCACTTAAAATAGTTTTAATGCTCTTATACTTGATGTCTAGATTAAAGGACTTTTTGTATTATTGATGTTAAACAAATTAATTTTGATTGTGGTCACCACATTTGGAGAACGTTGATTAAATTGTTGTGACATTTATGGCTGAATGGATTAATGAATTTACTTGAAACACTTCTATACAACTAGTAGAACTCCCTGATTTCTTTTAAAAGACCTCATAGCTAGGTCTAGACATTTTCCAATCATAAATTCCAGAATAAATAAACAAAATTTTTTTAATTTGTTTAAAGAACATGCCCTTGAAGTTTGAAGGCTTTATTGCCATTTTGTAGGTTTTTTAATGCACCGTTGTTACTATCTAAACTAAACACGTCAATTAGGTGGCGTTACATAAAATATCATTGAAACCCCCCTTTGTGGAAATTAAACCAAAGCATTGAAAAGCTTGGGTGGTTCGCATGGACACTGCAAATGCAGGCAATTTTGACTGCAAATTTGATACTTTTGTGTGATCATTTTAACATCTTCCTTAGACTTTTTCCATTTCTATATCAAAAGGAGAGAGGCTTTTTATAATCGGTCGCTTATTTTTTCCAGAAAGTTTGAGCTCGGATCTAAATTTTCTGTTATCTAAATAATAATGTGTCTACCATAGTGGTAATTGGAATCTCTGGTATTCTGATTTCCTCGAACGTTCAAAATTCTCCATTCACTTATTTGAATTGGTTTTCATATAGCACCGGTATTAAGTTATCCCAGTCAAACCTCAATGACCAGTTCTTAGATGAACCTGGTCACTTGGCGACAAATTTTTTCTAAATCGGAGGTTATGGTCACATTATGACATCTAAATCTCATCAATATATCACAAAAAGTTGGCCGAATGGTTGGTTCCAATAAGGTGTCGTTTAAAAAAACTCCGGTTTTGCTTCCCTTTTGCAGTGTTTTTGCTGAACCTATGAAATTACTCTTGTAGGATTACTGGACCCCTTTATTTTCCGAAATAAATTAGGACTGCCAACCAGAGTCGAACAACGCTCGCCATTGACAGTCCACGTATTGATCTCGTATGGTCACTGCTCATGCCACCAAATACCTACAACTTCATCCAATATTTATCCAATTTTTTTGTTTTTTCACAGAACCATGTCAATCACGTTGTAGCTGCAATCAATGCCGGAAACGCTATCACAAATTATTATATCCAATAATCAAGGCTACTGAAGAAATCACGAATAATCATGCAACGCCTGTCGGGAAACAATAACTAAGCCATTCAACCAGTTCAGTTATACAACCAGCACTACTTTTAAATGCACGTGCAACTGTTGGAACGTAAAGGACAGAAGGAGGCTGCTTGAAGTGGGTGTAAGAAGAGGTGTTTCCGTAGAACTAAACGCGTTACAGTCGGGATAGTATGACCCGAAACTAATTAAATTGAAGGGTCTAACATTATTTTGGGATTAAGATGGCCTACTCCGAGTAGGAGGGCGGCTCGGAAATTCCACATACTCCGCTATAATATCTCCGATATCTTCATCCTGGTCCTTCCATCTTTATTAAAGCAACACTATTAGATCATTGGCTGTCATACTACTATCCGCAAAATAGTCAATGATTGTGTTACACGCATGAAACATCACGGAAGAATAAAAACAATTGATGGAGTAGCTGCCTAATTCTTTCGATGCCTTTTCCAACGCTTTTCACTCTTTCCACTCATCAACAGCCAATCTGGCGAATCTTTCAACACACTTTTCATGAACCCTTGACCAAATACCAAATTTTTTAGTAAACGTAGAATCCTTCTTACCTCCACCATTTTGTCACAATTTTAGTTTAACACGCTCCTTAATATTCATCTCGAAAAGACCAGGCTCAAAAACTCCTGTTTCAGCTTAGCTGGAGCTACCAAATTTTGTCAACCATCCAACTAACTTAAGCAATAGTGGAAGTTTTGTCATGTGGTAAAATATTCTAATATTTAAATTTTTGTTGTTTTGTTGCTTTAGTGAGGCAAATGCACATGCGTATACTACAGCAATATAGGCACTAACAGATACAGATAAGTACTTGACAAAAACTCAATTATTATGCTAAAGAACTTTACATCTGGCAAACAGGAAAGTTATAGTTTTCTGATGCTTTTAAATACAGATAGTTTAGCTTATTTTATATTCAGCGTATTCCAACTGTAATCAATATCCTTACTTTGACAGTTATTTTCATCAAAATAGTCGTACTCTAGATTTGTATGCCATACAGTAGCTGAACTGCCATCAAAACTTCTTTATTGACAATCCCACCATTATCACTATTTGTTACGTTTTTGCCATTTGCATAAGGTTAGCTACCTATACATATATAACTTACCTTTATGTATGACACCTTAGAAAACTGCCAGTTTAAAGAATGAATATTATTGGCTCATAGTAGTATTTTTTCAATAGGTTCAAAAAATTTAAAGGACTCACAAAGTTTTGAAAAAGAAGAGCTTTTTTAGTACATCGTAGTAGCATAGGTTCATACATTCCAGGCATAATTCAAAAACTACTGTCTGCTTTAGTAGCACCACAGTCTATTCAATTTGTTAAGTCTGATGCTTTTGTCAAGAAAAGTTCACCGCCTTTTATTTAGCTGGATGACTGAAATTTCATATTAAAACAATCTAGATCTAACCGTATGCTATCCATGATAATAATAAAGACAATCTAAATATAAGTCTGTTCATTTCCATTTCCATTTCCTTTAAGTCGGAAACAATACATTAAATCTATAAAAATAATCATAGACACTTTCCCTACTGATCCCCCAACTAATTAATTAAACGGTTGAAGGAAACATAAAAATATGTTTTCCAACATCTAATTGCTCATCCATTTCAATTATACGTCTCGTTGTCGATTGAAACCATTATCAGTTAAGAAATAATCAGTTATATCCTTAAAATTATTCTTCGTACAATTTCTAAGAAGCTGTGGGTATCTTCTAATTTCCATACATCTTCGCTAAATTTAGAATTCCCAATTATCGTGCTTTGTTATATTCCACAAACAACTCATTTATTTATTTATATGCGGAAAATGTTTACAGAATACTAAATTTGAAACTAACACAATGATAAAAAAAAGTTTTCCGTTTTTTTATTAAGCTTTTTCGTGATTATATAGTAAAAAGTCTCATTCATATTCTCATAAATGCGAGGGGAACATATTTCGTTAAAATGTTTTCTCCTCGTATTTTGTACGGGAAAAACGTTTTCCCAAACGTGAAAAGGAGATTCTAACAATTTTCCACTAAAACGGAGATTATATTGTTTCCCCTCTAATCGTACATCGTAATTTTCCAAATAATTTAAAATAACCGGAAACCGAATAATCGGGTTTTACATCATCATCATCATCAACAGCATACAGTCATCAAAGACGATTCGACGCAATAACAAATCTTCAATAAATAAAAATAAAATCCAGGAAAAATAAAACCGAACAGGGTCGACAACTTTAAAATTTGGAAAAACTAAAAAATTATACTCTTTCTAATAACATTATATTTAGTGCTCATTTTGCTGTTCATGATGAAGGTCATGAATTTTTTACCACAGCTTCCATATATTTATATACAGTGTCACCATTTCTCATATTTTTCCAACAAATATGAGTTATACATATTTTATGTACCACAAATTTTGTAAAAAGTCCCGGCAACCTTGCAAAATGTCAGATCAAGCTAACCATAATAAAAAAAAATGTATAGCTATTTCGTCTCGTTCGGTTTAGGATAGACGTATATTATTAGAAATGTAATTTGTTTACGAAACAGGAACAACAACAAAAATTGTAAAAAAAGGATATTGTTGAGGATTTAAAGAATTTATATTAAGACATACAAAAAATATAAATTTGTACGTGTACTATACTCATTTTCGTAAACAGTAAATGTTGTGTTATTTACCGACAAATCGTCGGTAGTTCAACCTTCGACTCTTTATGGTTTCTTTGCCATTCAATTTAAAACAGACCATTAGTAAAACTGTCAACAAACCCAACTTATTTACCAAATTTACCAAGCATTGATGAATTCATTTAAAGTTAAGCTTTTTTTAATTTACGAAGTATCAAGCTCTGTAAAATTTTATTGAATAAAAAAGGGATTGAATCTTATTCAAAAACTGCTCCCAAAATAATACCAAAAGTTCAATCAAACTGTATTCGTGTTGTAAAGTTAAACACTTCAAAGCCAATTTTTGTAAGATTTTTTACGGCTTTTAGTTTACACTCTAAACGGATAACACAATTTGCTACAACCATGTTATATCTAATAAAACTTGCAGTGTGAAAAATATTAATGTCGAGAGCATTTGATTGGGGACTCATTTATCACAATCGGACCACTATTGCATGTTGTATTGAATATAAGATTAAAATTGTAAATTATCAATGACCCCTTTGCTGAGTTTTTGGCAAAAAAATTATTTATTGAAATGTTTTCATATTTTAATGCAGTATTTTTACTCATCACCAGAGCGTTTCATTAAGGTATCATTCAACAAAATCGGGCCACTATTACTTGTTCTATTGAACATAATATGGAATTCATAAATTTGCAAAGGCTTATCCCTTTGCTAATTTGCAAATTTTTTTGAATAAAATTATTTATGGAAATTTATATTTATTTTAATGCAGTATTAATAGTGATGACCAGAGCCTTTGATTAAGGTATCATTTATCAAAATCAGGCCACTATTACTTGTTCTATTGAACATACTATGAAATTCGTAAATTTGCAAAGGCTAGCCCCTTTGCTAATTTACAAACTTTTTTAAACAAAATTATTTATGAAAATTTATATACATTTTACGGCAGTATTAATAGTGATGACCAGAGCTTTTGATTAAGGTATCATTTATCAAAATCGGGCTACTATTACAAGTTCTATTGAATATACAATGAAATTCGAAAATTTTCACAGGCTAACCCCTTTGCTAATTTGCAAATTTTTTGAATAAAATTATATATGAAAATGTATATACATTTTACGGCAGTATTAATAGTGATAAATAGAGCTTTTGATTAAGGTATCATTTATTAAAATCGGGCCACTATTACTTGTTCTATTGAACATACTATGAAATTCGTAAATTTGCAAAGGCTAACCCTTTTGCTAATTTGCAAAGGCTAACCCATTAACATAAATTTTGCATATTTTTGACTAAAAATTATTAATTGAAAAATATATTTGTTTTATTGCAGAATTCACCCTGATGACCAGAGCTTTTAAGGTATCATTCATTAAAATCGGGCCAATTTTACGTGTGATTTTGACTATTAATTGGTTCCCGTAAATTTGCAAAGGCTTTCCACTGTCCGGATCTTTATGCTTTGGAATGTGTTGTGGAAATATATAAATATTTAATTGCAATATTTATACTGATATAGCAAGCTTTTAGTAAAGGTATCATTCATCACAAATGAGCCAGTTTTACATTTGATTTTGACTATTCATTGTGTGTATACTACTGGATCTGATTGTGTTGCTGCTGCTTTATTTTACCGTGCCCAGCTGATCTCAGTGCAACCTGCTAATATCTCAGTTCGATATAATTGTATGTTTTATGTAGAAAAGTAAATATTATCATTGTTATGCTCGTATTCGTATCCAGTATGAATGCGTTGGTAGAAATAAAAAGAATTTAAAAATACGAAAGAAAAGTCACTAAAACACGTAAGAATCCACAAAATAGCCCCAACAAATTTATTAATCTAGAAATATCTCTTTTCAATTTTAGATCGATTACAGAACTCTAGGACTGGATTAACTAACACCCATGGAAAGCTTGTTATTTTTAATTCCTCACCAGATTAAGAACATCACAACAGTTTTAACAATTACAACAATAAGTATGTAACATTTGTATGATAGAGAAGATGTTTGATGTTGTAATATCCGTTCCAGAGGCTAGATGAACGTTGCAGATGGTTAGCCTAATAAATGTCTGTCTATACACAATTCGGTCACCGGCACAAGATGTAATTATTTAATATATATTTATAAATGTTTGGTTAATCGAACTCGAAACCGCTGCGTGGAAAGCAAGTCTAAACCATCGCTGATAATACACCCAATGTATAAAATATCTATTATTAATAAAATCACATTGTAAACATTAAAAAACATTAAAAACTTTAAAATATTAATTGTTATTTATTAATTTGAATCAACAAATATTCTGAGAAACAAGAAAAAAATGTAGCATAATACCTAAGGAAGTCCTATATTCACATCTTGCTTCATCCTATAATCACTACCACTCAAAACTAATTCCCATAAACACATTTTCCCACAGAGAACCCCCACTTTTCTTTAAAAGTGTTAAACCACTCAGAGAGTTAGAGAATACAACTATTCTCCTCCTCCCTTCATTCATGACCAACTTTATATCTTCCCACATAGCAATCACTTCAGCGTTTATTATACAAATGTCATCAGTTAATCTCATCATTCTCTCTTTTTTCATTGCGGGACTGAAAACTCCTACACTTACTCGTCCCTCACCTATACTAGCATCTGTAAACACGCAAAATAATTCATTTGCAATCACTTGTCTAATTTTGGTAAATATTTCCATATTTTCCAAAATTATTGTGGTTCTCTGTGTGTTTTTATAGACCGTGCCTCCTCGCAATCCTGCTAGCACACGTATTCTCGACTTTTATCAATTTCCTTTGTTACTTCCCATACAAATTGTTCTACTCATTAGCCGAGTGGTTACGTTGGAAACCAAAAGTGAAAGGTAAATAAACTCCTAAATTTACCATCCGTTTTGCAAAAACAATATGAAAAAGGCAGCATAAATATTAAATTAATCGACTAAAATGTATAACGTTGGTGGCTGAGTGGAAAAGTTGGTGGATGCACAATACATCGGCCATAAGTTATTTGGTTCGAATCGGGGGCAAAGTACATTTTAAAATATTGAGCAAAACCACTTTTTTTTAAATTTCAGTTAAAATGAGATACTGGACAACCCAAATCAACAAAAAAAAACATTACCCATGACAAGCATCGAACCACCGACTATATAAAAAAACATAAAAACGATTGGCCCGTCCAAGCGTTGAACCACTAAACTATCAATAACTTAGCATTCATTTAGGGGCATATATAAAACTCTAGCGAATTATATCGTAAAAATATAAATTTTTGTCTTTGTTTATGCTTCTCACAATCCTGCTAGCCTGGTAAAAGTTTTCCAAAAAAGTTCAAAAATCGTCGAAAAACTCGAAAAAAGTATGTTAAGCAACATCGACGAAACATGAGAAATGACGTAAATTGCTGCTTGAGAAGCGCAATGATCTTTTTTTGCATCTCAGGCTGCCATATGACAAAATATTGAAAAATCATCGAGACGTTTTTAAACATTTTTGTGAAATTTTTACCAGGCTAGCAGGAATGCGAGAAGCATAAACAAAGGCAAAATTTTATATTTTAACGATATAATTCGCTAGAGTTTTATATATGAGCCTAAATTTATGTTATTTACTTATTGGCTACGTCATTTTTAATTAGAATTTATACACTTTGGCCGCGCCCATTATTTAATGGAGTATTTTAACGTAAATGAGTGCTTGAGTTCGGTGGTTCGATGCTAGCCGTGGGTAATGTTTTTTTTGTAGATTTGGAATGGCCGATACGCCATTTTAACTGACAGTCCTAAAAAAATTCGTATATTCGTTCTTTTGAAAGTTTTTAAAAATTAACTTTGATCGTGATTCGAACCAAAGAACTTTTTTGGCTGGTATGATAAGACCACACCAACTTTACCTCGCAGCCACCAACGCTATGCGAAATGTAAGTCTAATTTATTATTTATATTGCCTTTTTAATATTTTGGTATATAATTTTGCAAACATTGGTTTAGAACGAAAAGTTGTTAGACAAGGTGCTGCCACCATGCGACATTTTTTTTAATTTTTTTTCTGTGTTGTCCATCAAATACATCTTTATAAATTACATTACTTTAAAAAAACATTTACCTGGATTTGATCACAATTCGAACCAAATAAATGTTAGATCAAATCAATACGCACCAACTTTCCCATTCGGCTATTCAGGTTAATAAAAATTAACGAATCAAATAGTATGTATGCAGACAATCTTTTGCAAAATTTGATGTGAATGAATTAGGTCTTTGGAACTAGTGCCATTAATAAAAAAAAAATTATGTCTAATCTATAATATTTATTTATTTTTTATTTTTTTGAATCAACATGTTGTTTTATTATAATTAATTCAAGGTACACTAAAATATACAATGATCTGAAACATAAAAAGGTAGGGAGCTTGGTATCATCGTTGATTTTGCCTAATACCAAAGGCATGTTGATACGGCATCCGAATCGGAAGTTAGGTTATCAATTCCTGCATTATTATTGCGTTCTGCAATTGGACGTGCCTAAGGTAGATAATTCTATAGCTGAAAAACCATATTCATTCATTATCCTTCATTTCCTTTGTTCCTATATTCCATATTGTGTACTTTAAGTTTAATGATCATCACTGTCTGATCTCCATCTGAAAGTGCAAATGAAAAATATAAAATAGATAGATATAAAACAATCTTAAGTTTAAGCTTGATCAAAAGTTTTATTAAGAAATTTATGTTGAAATGCATGTGTATTTTATTGCAGTATTCATTTCGATAATTGGAGTTTTTGGTTAATGTTTCAGTCATCACTTTAAGATCATAATTGTAGTTATGTACATTTTTTAAGTAGTTTGGTTTCCAAACTTTTTTATCCATAGATAGACTTATATTGCAATCTAGCTCAAGTATTAATGCACCCAGCCGCATTTGCCCCTAACTCTATCAGGGGCTTCAAATATTTCCTAAAATTGATCTAATAAACGTTTTAATGAACATATGGATGTAAATCTTCTGAAAACGAAGACATTACAGTTTCCCATATAGAATAAAACAATAAATAAAATCTTGGATGGAAGGTTAAACTCCTTAAAAAAGATTTTCAACTTTTAAAATTGATTAACAGTTAGTGGAATCAAATAAATTTGGCAGGAAGATCATGAGGCTTATAAATTAAGACCCTTAATCGGAAACTTGACCGAAATATTAATTTTAACATAGAATTGTCTCATACCAGGATATCCTTATATTCACTTACATAAAAAAACTGATCCTTAAACATCCAGACAGCAAATAAAGCTCAACATTTTGCAATTTCATTTGCTTTGGTCGACGCTCATATCAAATTTTAAATGCCTGAATATACATAGGATTTTGTGTTATAGATCTATGTAGCACAAAATACAGGAAATATCCAATAACAAATTAGACAAATTACATATTCGTAGCACGAAAAACTATATAATTTTTTATTCTCGATTTTATCCTCCAACTCTCAAGATATAATTTTGTATTTTTCTAAATTTCCACATACAACACCATCCCTCGTATTTATGTGTATGTAATGTATATACAAAGAACACATATATCCAAATACAACACAAAGTATTATTGCCATGATATTTTCATTTTTCGATCGGTTTGCGAAAAACAAATTTTCATTTATTTTCCTCTATTGATTTTTGAGTGGTGTTGTTGTTGTTGTGCTGCTCCATTGTCGTTCTCGTCGTCGTGGGAAAATTTATTATTTTAACAAGTTTAAGGACAATCATTTTATGCAGACATACGAAACATATATATATATACAAATACGTACACACAAACTCGTATGCTCAAATTATAAAACGAATTGTAAAACGAAGTTTACAATCAATCTATATTATGTGTGAGAGTGGTACCAGATGAAAATTAAAAATTATACTAAATGATTGTGAAAACAGATTATCGTCGTTTGGAAAAATTACATTTTTTTCTTTAGAAAATTTAATGGCGTGCCACTAAGATCACTCTATGGGATAAAAGGTGAATAGTTAATTTACCACTTATTTTATGACATAAAATTTGCACGTAGATGTAATTTTTTCTCCGATAGAAAATTAATTTTTTTGCCAATTTCCCACTGATTTTTCTATTTTTTTATTCGTTTTCTCATTTTAATCGGATTTACAATATTAAGGTTGTAAATTTTATATTGAAAAATTGATATTACGGGGACTTAGTACATGGAGAAAAGAAGAAAACTCATTTGACTGGTTTATGCATGCAACAGTTTTCTCGTAGTAATTGAGTGTCGGATCGAGGTAATGGTGATCGGATTAAAGGATATTATAATAATTTTCAATTTAGCATAAAAGTTGCTATTTTCTCGGTGAAGGGTGTTAATTGATTTCAAATTTCTTTGAACTGCGGTATAGGATATCCTCTGCAGTATTGTAATTTCCCCAAATCTACTTATAAATAATCTTTAATATTTGGCATGAATCGTTCCTGACATCTTTATTGATAAAAATCAGTATAATGAAAGCTAATGAATGCTTGTGTGAATGTAAAAATCGGCAATACTATCCAAAAAAAAAGTTCCAAAGCCCAAAAAGTAAAGAAATTAAAAGCACAAAAAGATTTAGGTTTTCCAATAAACTAACCAGTTTATCTAGAAGTATCCTTAACTTCTAACTTCTAAATTCTAACTTTTAACTTTTAACTTTTAACTTTTAACTTTTAACTTTTAACTTTTAACTTTTAACTTTTAACTTTTAACTTCTAACTTCTAACTTCTAACTTTTAACTTCTAACTTCTAACTTCTAACTTCTAACTTCTAACTTCTAACTTCTAACTTCTAACTTCTAACTTCTAACTTCTAACTTCTAACTTCTAACTTCTAACTTCTAACTTCTAACTTCTAACTTCTAACTTCTAACTTCTAACTTCTTACTTCTAACTTCTAACTTCTAACTTCTAACTTCTAACTTCTAACTTCTAACTTCTAACTTCTAACTTCTAACTTCTAACTTCTAACTTCTAACTTCTAACTTCTAACTTCTAACTTCTAACTTCTAACTTCTAACTTCTAACTTCTAACTTCTAACTTCAAACTTCTAACTTCTAACTTCTAACTTCTAACTTCCAACTTCTAACTTCTAACTTCTAACTTCTAACTTCTAACTTCTAACTTCTAACTTCTAACTTCTAACTTCTAACTTCTAACTTCTAACTTCTAACTTCTAACTTCTAACTTCTAACTTCTAACTTCTAACTTCTAACTTCTAACTTCTAACTTCTAACTTCTAACTTCTAACTTCTAACTTCTAACTTCTAACTTCTAACTTCTAACTTCTAACTTCTAACTTCTAACTTCTAACTTCTAACTTCTAACTTCTAACTTCTAACTTCTAACTTCTAACTTCTAACTTCTAACTTCTAACTTCTAACTTCTAACTTCTAACTTCTAACTTCTAACTTCTAACTTCTAACTTCTAACTTCTAACTTCTAACTTCTAACTTCTAACTTCTAACTTCTAACTTCTAACTTCTAACTTCTAACTTCTAACTTCTAACTTCTAACTTCTAACTTCTAACTTCTAACTTCTAACTTCTAACTTCTAACTTCTAACATCTAATTTCTAACTTCATCTTCTAACTCCTAAACTTCTTTCTTCTAACTCCTAAACCAACCCAATTTTACAAAGCTCATACAAAACTATTGTGAAAATTAAATATTTTAAATAAAGATCGTTTTTAATTATTTATTTAAAAGCTTTTGAAAAAATTCTCCATTTATCTTTATATAATAATTATATAGGCTTAAGCTTTCACTCTACGATAACCGTTAAAATCGTTTTTGGACGAATATGAAACAAATACCTTCTTAAGCTTAACAGTTTATTTAACAAAGCACATCAAAAAAATTCAAGTTTAACTATAAATTTGTCTAAATAATATTATAAAAAAAAATGTTGTAGGCTTTTGAACGGCTTTAATAAAACCATTCTAATTTTTGACCCGAATACAACTTTTCTAAAGTTTATGTCTTCATACTAATTTACATTTTTTAAACTTGTGCATCTTGTTATATTAAAGCTTCCAATATACTGGAAACTTTTATTTCATCTTAAAAATGAGCTTTTTGTTAACCGATTTGTTTTATAGCACAAATTTATAGCACAAATTAATAATATCTTATAACGTGTTGATAAAATAAAATAATTTAATTTAAGCTTTAAAACTACTGAAAAAGTTTAAACTAAGTTTTCAACAATGATTAATTAAAATCTTTCAGACAAATTTCTTTTAAAAGCACCATTTTTTTCAAGTTTTAGTATTAAAAGCATTTAGTTATTGTCCTAATTCACATGTTTAACACCTTCGAAGAAAATGTCAACAATCTCAGCTTATATTAAAAGCCCGAAAATTATGCTTAAGCTTTTATAAGCTTTCAACAAAACTAAATGAACGAAATGAAATGAAATTATAAGTAAAACGATTAAATTGAGCTTTTCTTAATATTTAATAAATTTTCTAACTTCCAATAATCTTGGGGATTTATAAGTAATTTTTGAATCAGTAAAATGTAGCTAGAGCTTTTTAAATTTTACACACTTTTTATATAGAGAAACAAATATTTTGGTATTTCAAAATATTTTGGTATTTAAATGCGATATGTTTAAATCAAAAAAGCTTTCTGTTTTTATTTTTAGTATTCATAAGTTAAAGGTTTTCCAAGCACTAATTTAATCAACTTTTTTTTTTGCTATCCCAAAAGACGTTATTTTAAGGATCGAATTTTAAGGATCTCAAATGTGATTACAAATCTAGAATTGATGATTTTTTGCAAATGTGTAAGTTAAGTTTAAACAACTAAAATTTAAAGCTTCTAAACTATTAAAAAATTATATTCTACTCTAAGAAAAAGGCATTTGAGAACAATAATTTCAATATAACATCTGAAGCATAATTTAAGCTTTAAAAGTTTCATTGAAATTTCATTTTCCGAAATCTCAAATTTAGTGATTTGTATTTAAATTTTTTGTGAACGAATATCCTTCCAAAACTAATCTAAACCTAAACAGCTTATTACAAAAAGCACCCACTAACTCAAGCTTTATTATTCACTAGACTAAACCATATTTTGAAATAAGTCTTTAAAGCTTTTACGATTTTAAAATATAAATTTTATTACTAACCCGATTCCGATTTTTGCTTAGTTAGTTGTTTATAACATAAAACCACAAGGCCATTACGAAAAGCTCAATTTAAAAAAGAATAACTCATTTTTAAAAGCTCTTGTTTAAAGGTGTTGAGCCACTTGTGTTAACTATATTGTGTTAACTTCGGGATCTAAGTAGCTTTTTAAAATTTATTTATAAAA
The DNA here is from genome assembly GCA_963556175.1 of Tipula confusa. Classification (NCBI taxonomy): domain Eukaryota; kingdom Metazoa; phylum Arthropoda; class Insecta; order Diptera; family Tipulidae; genus Tipula; species Tipula confusa. Next base: position 220,928,003 of record OY744475.1, on the reverse strand, counting down.
TCCAAAAATATTCTATTAAAAAAGCTCTTTTTATAATTAAATATAGTTAAACAGTTATGTATATTTAAAAGTTTTAAAATTTTAAAGGTATTACAAACTGATGACAGTTGAATTGTAATCATCAAAAATTGTGTATGAAATGACAAAACTGACTTAAAGCTCCTTTAATATTTAAGACTTTCATATTTTGAATGAAAATTGTTTTTTTTATTAAACACTATACTTTAAACTTTCATAATTTAATAAAATTCAAGATTCCTAATACAAGGTACTTTTGTTTGTTTAAATAAAGTAAAATAATTAAGTTGGATTTAAGCTTTAAAGCTAATAAATACGTCTAAAAAAATGTATTTTACCTTGAGGCAGTCCTTTATCAATAACTTCATAAATCTATTGTAAAACTTTAGTTTATTCTAAAAACTTAATTTTGGAAGCTTTCGAAAGCTTTAAACAATAAATATTTGATTGATTATAAAATTGATAAATTTCAAAATTCTAAGTAGTAAAAATATGAAAAAACTAAAAAGCTTTGTCAAATCATAAATTACTTAAAACTTTTGTAACTTTTCTGCAAATGAGCTTTTGTATTTACCATATTTGAAGAAAATTTCTTCAACAGGCTTAGCTTATATGAAAAGCTTGAAAAATTTGCCTTAACTTTTAGAAGCTTCCAATAAAACCAAATGATCCAAAGTGATAAGTAAAACCTTTTAATTGTGCTTTTGTAATCTTTATTATGTTTTTGGTAGCTTTTGTAGTTTATTGTTGCATAATAAGTGTTTCAACAACCATCAGAACAGTTAAATGTAACCGATGAAAACAGTATAATATATGTAATTATTTATCAAATTTTTTAAAATTTAAACAACTCACAATATGATAACATAACATTATTGGATTTAACGTTAAACTCGCATGCCAATTTTGGAAGATGGTTTATTTTGAGAGATCGGTGGAAATACATTCTCAGCATAATACCCCTTTCGATTTCCTGGTGGATTATAATTACAAACCACATAAACATTACCACTTGCCGCTTTTTGAATACCAATTCCCAATGCGGATGAACTTTTCCAAACGAGTTGAGTGTAGTGACCGGCTTTACAATCTTCATCATCAGTTAAATAATTGTAGTTGATCCCCTCATCCACAAATGATTTGCATACTTCAATTGGCGTTGGATACCCAATTGGATCGGGTGTAACGAGACAATAGATACTTTCACCGTATGCTGAATGGCTGTCCTCAACAAAATCTTGTTGTGCCAAATGAATAGCCCAAGCCTGAGCTATTTGGTTTAAAAAATCGGCATTTTTTAAGAACTGTACACCATGACGCTTTCGATAGATGTTATGCTGATCGGTAAGTTTTTTACGAAAAATATCGATGAACGGTGATTTTGTGCATTTGTTAACCGGTGGGATAAATACTGAACTATCACTAGAATACAAATAATATATTAGTGTTAGTTAGAATAACATACATACGAATCAATTACTTACATAATGTTCCTCGGTTTGTATATGGTACCGGCAGGGAAAACATTTGCTCTAAACTCCCCGGTCACATTACCTCGAGGATTATAGTTGATCACACAATAAACAAATCCGGACGCTCCTCTTGCAATGCTAACACCCATTTCTGAACTATCGTACCAAACCATTTGTGTAAAATGATCGACATTCACCAAAATTTTAGGATCATCAGCACCAAAATCATATTCAACTCTTTCATCGTAAAAATCGTTGCAGATCAACGCAGCCATTTCGTCCACCCCCTGAGATTGCCAAAAATCACGATGTAAATTTTCACCATAAATCATATCACGATCCGATCGATGAATTAATTTATCCATTCCAGCAATGGTCTGCGCCCAATCATAAGCGTATTTATTTAGTTGATTACACAATTTTAGTGGTTTACTGCCGTGACGCTCACGATGTCTATTGTGCTCGGCCAGCATTGCTTCATGAAACTCTGCAAGAAGTAACTTATCATTCCACGGTCCAACCGAAGACTGAGTTTCACGAGACATGTCTTCTTCTTGGGTTACTATCGAAATAATAGACAATTTTAGTATGGTTGACAAACGTATTTATACCCAACACAAATCGGTAACCGCATACAAAATGCATGTCGTAAAAACCGATTGCAGAAAATTGTTAATTGGGTCAATGTCGCGTTTCGCGGTTAATTAAATTTCACGCATGTTGATAAGAAGTAAAAAAATTTTAATCAGTTGAATATATTTTTTGCGGTTTTATGATTTACGATATTAAATTGCATCATCAAGCGAAAAGAGTTGATTGGCCATCTTCACGCGATAAAATGCATTAGCTGATAAAATATGGTCGCACGATTTTTAAATTCGGATCGTATAAATACGTTGGTCAAATTAAAAATAAACTGTCTATTATCACGATAGTAACCCAAGGAGTAGACATGGCTAGCGAAACAATAACACCCCATGGACCATGGAATGATACGTCACTTCTTGCCGAGTTTCGCGAAGCCATTTTAACCGGACATAATATAAATCGGGCCAATCATGGTAGTGGAACACTTAAATTGTGCACTAAACTTAATAATTATGCACAGCAGTGGGCCGAAATAAATGCTGATCTAGAGGATTCAATCCATAGACCGGACCATGAACTCCACTATGGTGAAAATTTACATCGCATATATTGGACATCGACACCGATAAATATAATGGCCAGTCTAATTTGTAACGACTTTTATAGTGAAGTTGCACAATATAAATTTGGTGTGGGTAGTGTCAACGATCTGGTTGATATTAATCAATTTACACAAATGGTGTGGTACGATACAACCGAGTTAGGCGTTGGTATTGCACGTGGTGATTCTGGATTTGTTTACTGTGTGTTCAATTACAATCCCAAAGGGAATATTGCTGGCGAGTTCACCGCTAATATATTTCCTGCTGGAACAAAATATGTACCTAATCGGACTAATAAGTAACATAATATTTTTGCTAAGGTATATCCTTATCAAAATTAAATAAAAAAATCGATATAATTTTAGATTTATTGCACCGACCGTCATTCGACTAGAAAACTATCCGATCATCAACAAGTTCCGAAAATTACTACTCAATCAACACAATTTACATCGTCGACTTCATAATGTACCATTTGTTCGACTCTCCGATCTACTTAATCAAGTTGCTCAAAGTTGGGCTATTCGATTGGCTGAACGAGATCAACTTGACTACAGATGTTCAACGTGCTACGGCGAAAATATTTACATGCTCTATTCGGACGACCCAAACGACTATCCAACGGCGAAAGAAGTTTGTGATGCATTTTTAAGAGAGCGTGAGAACTACACCTATGACCAAGAAGATATTGATGGTCTAGCTAAGCATTTCACACAAGTGATTTGGAAAAATACTACGGAGATTGGAGTTGGAATGCAAAAGGCGGCCAGCGGAAACGTTTATGTTGTTGTGAATTATAATCCGCGTGGTAATGTTATGGGTGAATATTGGGAAAATGTATTGCCGCCAGTTGATGAGGCTCAACTGTTAAAGCAAAAAGTTGTAATATCTCATTAGTTTGATATACTGTATGCCTAAAATATGTTATCCCGCATGACACAATCGCGTTAATAGTTAACCAGCACAAATATACGTAACATCAGTAATATATTGCAAAATAAAGGCAAAAAATACAAACTTTCAAAATCAGGAGTGTTTCACTGTCTCACTGTGTTTAGATTAAATGTTAAACTCGATGGTCAGAAAGAGAAGTCCTGTACTTCAAAAATCAGTTATTTGTATATCTGCGTCCAAGAAAATTATTTTTTAAAACAGACACTAACAAGCGACAGTGGAAATTATGATGATCTATTTTAGCTTTGCACAAGATCATTGTTACCAAATCCAATTTACTGATTTGATTTTAGCAGGACGTATTCTAGCCTTAGTTTATCATTTCAGTATGCCATCAAATTATGTAAACCACAATTATCGAGTCACGACCACAACTTTTAAAGTCAATCTAATTGGCATATGCAGTTAATATAGGAGTGATACAATTTTAAAATTTGATCCTCCCATGAAGTAAAAGAGCGCCGAGATCGCAGGTTACAATTAGATTTTGCAAGAGTTATCATTTGGTAAGCGTGGCAGTCGATGTGCCTTATTTTTAAAGGAATTTATTTCGCTTCCCGATCAGGACAAGATCTATATATTATCCAAAAGGTTACTTAAAATGGGCGGTGTGTACTCTATTTGGCTATACAAATGACCTTAAAAGTTGTTTTAAAGAATACTGTCAAATATTTGGGAAAAACCAGGTAACCAGCACAACACGTAAAAAAAACAAATTTAATTGCTATCGAAACAATCACTCCAGGTAGAAATTCTTTTCCAACTTCTTATAATCGACATTTCACGCCATTGAAAATTCAATCGGATACGATCCCAAACCCTGTTGAAGTGTCTGATAAGACATCAGGAATTATCAATAAGATCATAATGCTTTGACTAAAAGGAACTCAGCAAATATCATATTTTGTAAGCCTGCATCTATCGGGATCTAACGCTTACATCCAAAAAAATGGTCAGTTTAGGAATACAAAATATCGTTAGCAAAAATGCAAATCGTACTTTATTTTTGAATCTCCTAATACACATAATGATAAACCAGTCTGATTGTGCATGTTAAAAATGGATACGTCTTAAGAGATGTAATATCGAGCGTACACCCAGTATGATGTCGCGAAGGTTGAGGTCGGAATCGTCGGGGCACTATCGAAATAGTTCCGGAAATAGACGGTGTTTTCGGTTTTGTAATTCTAAACCAAAACAATGTAATAGGTTATGTTATCCACATGTCAGATATGGCACCATCATCTGCAATGAAGTTGGAAAAAGTGCATTTTACGCAAAATCCGAGTCCTAGACCTGATCAAGAAAATAATTCGGAAAACTAATGTATAGTCAGTCCCTCGGTCTTTATGGCACAGACCTTGACAGAAATAAGCCGACTCACATTATTCGACAAAATTAACAACTTATACTTCCTTTTAGACACGGAAGCTGACCTGTCGGTGCTCCCAGTCGAACGATTTAAGTCGTTCAAATTGAATTTTTATAATGATAATAAAAGTGGTGATTTGAAGTTAAAGCCACATATTTTGAAATATAGTAAGACCGATTTTTTGGTTAAGTTGGGCCTATTAGTCGATCTTAAATACAAAAGGCTAATTGATTCAGCGACACGTTGATGAAAGTTAATTATCCGAGTAGCCCCATTTATTATGCGATCGACAATGGATATGGAACAATTTTAAAAAAGTTTCCATCATTGGTATCAGAGCCGAATTATAACTTGCTAGTTAAACATTCCGTGGTACATCACAATGTGACATCTGGACATTTACCAGTTACCAGATCACGACGGTTGGATGCAGTTCGGTATAAAGTAGCAATTTTAGAATTTCAACAAACAGTAGATTTGAGAATTTGTAGAATTTCATCATCCCCCTTGAAGATCTTAATTAGAGACCATGTGGTGATTATCGCAGATTAAATGCGAATTCCGGATAGATATCCGATTCCGCATATCCAAAAATTTTCCATAAATTCGCATGTAAAATTTTTTCAAAAATAGACTAAGTTAGAGCGTATCATTTGATTCCCGTAGCATCGAAAGACATTCATAAGACGGCAATAACTACCCCATTTGGGTTATTTGAATTTACGCGTATGCCATTTGATTTGCGAAATGCCGGACAAACCTTTTAACGGTTTATGAACGAAATAGTTAGAAATTTAGACTTCGTTTTCGTCTTTATTGTCGATATTTTAGTAGCATATTCCGATGAGGCTCAGCCAAATTACATTTAGAGCAGCTATTCAAAAGATTAGCCGAATTTGGTGGGCATATTAAGAGTTCTAAGTGCGTATTTGGCGCAAATTCCTTCGATTAAAGCCATAAAATTACAGCTAATGGCATTTTGCGCTCAGAAGAGAGAATTAATGCTATTAAAAGTCTTTCTCGTCCTGAATCAATCAAGAATATTCAACAATGTGTCGACATGGTTAATTATTACCACAGGTTTATTCCGCACCTGGCCGAATTACTAGCGAAATTGCTAAAGTGGCCTAAACTCCTAAAAAGTTGGCACTCTGAATACAATGAGGCATTTCAGAGTTTGAAGCATAAACTAGGGGAAATTGTAATGCTAGCGCATCCACTGGCTGATTCAAAATACAGCGTAACCACAGTTGCATCAGAAATTGCAGTTGGAGCAGTGCTCCAACAATATAGTAAGAACTGCTTGGAGCCATTAAGATTCATTTCAAAAAAATTAACAGACGCCGAAAGAAAATATTCAGCATCCGATAGGGAATTACTGGCAATTTATCTAGCTTATTTGTGTAGAGCTAGAAAGAAACGGAGATCCTAAAAGTCAGTGGAAATTGGTTAAGGATATTATAGGAACGAATAGAGGAAGAACGGTGTACAAAATATTTTAAATTGTGATAAGATTACTATATCTTATAAATAGGCTATAGCTACTGAATTTTATAATTTTTTTGTCGCCGTTGCTGCTAATTTAAAAAATACTATCCACATAACATCCAATCCTGCCTTGGTATCTGTTGATTTAAAACCTTCATTTTTTGTAGCACCCATAAGTAAACAGGAAATACTAGCTGTTGTAAAACGGCTATTGTACTACCTCTGTTTAAAAATGGAAATAAATCTAGCATGGGAAAATATTGACCTATATCTTTATTGCCTGACATACCGAAACTTTTTAAAAAATGATCAAATCAAGGCTGATTTCTTTCTTGTCAAAAACAAAATTCTTATCGAATTCGCCATATGGCTTTCGCCCAAATCATAGCACAGAAGATGCCCTGTAGAACTTTTTAATCGAATATATGAGGCTTTGAATAATAATCTATTTGTTGCAGGTGTTTTTATAAACATTACCAAAGCCTTCGATACTGTGGATCATGAGTTTCTATTGTCTAAAATGCATTGTACAGAAATCAGAGAAGTATCTAATGATTGGTTCCGATCAAAGGCAAATAGTTAAAATAGATGATAGTTTTAGCCATGAGAGACAAGTAAAATCTGGGGTACCACACAAGGATCCGTCTTTAGGCCTCTTCTATTCTTTTTATATTAATTCAAATTTCAAAATACCGCTTTCATCGCATTCTACTGTCGCCTTTGCTGATGACATGGTTCTAATTTATAAAGGGATGAGTGTAACATCAAGTATCATTTTTCTGTTTGCACAAATTTTGATAATACAGACAGCAGGTCTATTTGTAATGGTGATTGTGTCACCACCAAATTAGTGGGAACATTTAAATATTTAGGTTTAAATGTTGATAGTAGACTCAATTGGAAATTACATATTGAAACACTAAAAAATATTTAGTTTATTGCAATAGGCAGCTGTATTTACTGATTTACACATGTCCTAAAAGTATTCTGAAATCAGTGTATTCCAGTCTTGTACCAAGCAAGATCAGCTATGAACTTTGTTGCTGGGGTGGTAAATTTAAAAATACAATCAATCCATTGGGAATTGCTTAAAAATACACCAAAAGGATTGTTAGTAGAAAAACTCTTTTCGATCCTAATTGTCCATTTTTTCTATCTTAATAACTGTTTTAATAATCAGATTTAAACAAAAAAAAATAAAAAATTAAAATAAAATTCTAACACTATACTTTAAAAAATAAATTGTTAAATAAAAAAAAAAAAGACTGAGTTTACTATGTCAATGTTTCCACCATTATACACCAATAAAAACCAACAACAACTTGAAGGAGAAACTGATTGGCCATCATTCCATAAAGCACATTAAATAAAAATAACTTACGAAAAAAATCTTGTGAAAGCTTTAAAACACAAATTCTACTGGTTATATTAAGTAATGGGAAGAATTTCTATTTTTCTTTCATTTTTCGAACTTTTCGAATTTGAAATTAGGATAAAATTAGAATCATACTGAATTTGATAATTTCAATCGAACGTACACATTTAAGAACATAATATTTTATAAAGCTTAAGAAAGATTTCCGCAACCACCAATATAACCTTAAATTGTAAATTATATAACTGTGCCAGATTACATCGATTCATATACCAAAAAATCCCAATACCAGAAGAAAAATACGAAAAAATATTTTTAAAATCTTAAAATTATTTAAAACCTTCGGTTACATAATAAATTACCACAATAACAAAAACTTCTATATACCACGGATTTGGATATAAAATCTGCAAATAAATTTTGATTTTATTTAAAACAAAAAACTATAAACTTTACCTATATTCGAACGAATGTATATATGTACACCATGTATATGTATGTTTGCACCAAAAGCTTAAAATTCGGTACGGGATAAAAAAAAAAGTTGCATAGCAAACAATTCATTTCAATTTCTTGTATTTTCCCAATTTTTTTTTTTTGTTTTTTTATCGAAATCTGTGTTTTTTGTGCTCCTTCTTATTAGTTTCTATTTCTTACAAGGATGTTTTACCTGTGCTTTCGGGAAAATATACAAAAAAAAAATAAAATCATTTTTTCTATTCGAATATAAACTCTTGTTTGTAATATTATGTGAACTAATTTTGTTGTTGTAGAAAAAGCTTTGAAAATATAATTTTGTGAGCGAAAAACACATTTCATCCTGATGACGTAACCGTTTCTAGTGCAATAACATATTTGTTATAGTATTTTGCTGAATTTTGTGCGATTCACCTGTGTTTCCAAGAGAATGTTTAGTTGATCCAGAAAAGCAAGCTACACAAAGGACTTTCCGTTAAACAAGCCAAGGTTTAATCAATGGTAACTGTTCCTTAGGCAAGAAAATGTTTACGATAACTGTCATATTGAGTAGGAGAGTAACTTTAAGCATTAAATATATTTTTATCATTTTGATTGCAATATCATTTGCAAAGGTAGCTATAGTTGCTTCATTTGTGATTGTTGTATTTCGTGTATATACAGTAAATTAAGGATTGAAACTTGCATCAAAATAATTCCTATGAATAAACTGTTTAAATTTGATCTTATAATGTTAAAAAATTGGATCGACAGATCTATAAGGAGGACAGCTGAATATAATTACTTTAATAATTTTGCAAAGAGAGACGCCGTTTAATGCAAGATTTCGAGACTGCGTGATTTTTTACAGTTAGGAACATTATTATTAAGTGCATAAGTTATTTCATTAACCTGAAAGCTTCCACTGATTGACAAGTAACTAAATTATACGATGGGACCTGAAAAGTAAATTATACAATGGGACCTGACCGATTCAGCGTATAGATACTACTCTTAAACAATCGTTTGCTAAAATTATATTTGGATACCTGTAAGGATATGAGTTGGCCAAATATTAAAAAACGAGGCGTAGCATTCAAGTTCTGACATCTCAGGAAAATTAATTTTGGCAACATCACGTCGGCAGCTCAGCCCCTGAAGTACCAACAAATTACATCTAATATAATATGGGGGAAGAGCGTACTGAGCATTTTTTGTATGCGGTAAGTGGCACAGTGCATAAAGAACGAATTGCATCTGAATATTTTCAATTTGGTCTAAGTGGCGCAAAAATAGTGCAATTGTTGGAAAATGCACTGTTGAAAAATCGGAGACCGGATTCGGTAGTAAGAAAGATTCCTACATTTATACATATTCAAAAGCATTTAAACAAATTATTGTTAGTAGACCAATCACAAAACCTGTTCAGATCCCACTATAACATATGACTATGCGCAAGACACCAGTGCAAACTAAAATTAGTACTTTTTAATCAATTACGGCAAAAAGAAACCAGATTCGTAACTGTGTATACCTGATAAAAACCATGTTGCTCGGCATAGATAAATCTTCACAGAAAAATGGGCATGGCTAGATGAAAAATGGCGCTACGTAGATGAAAATATTGAGTGGTGGTGCAGGATCTTAAACAGATGGACAGAAGTTGGCAAACACATTTCATATATCCTGGACTAGTTTAGCGATGTGCCATGGCACGCAGAAGCACTGCTTATTTATCACCAATCGGATATATCTTTCGATACCAGCACACATAACTTTGCGGTTGAATCATATTTCCACTGCGCCTTCTATCACCTATCTGACCCTCAGGCTGAAGATTTACTTCCCGAGTTTCTCCCACATTTGCTTCTGAACCTTTATTTTCATCGGTATTGTATTCCGAAAGAACCCGATCTGACATTTTCTTCGAAAAATAGATCACTAGCATTGAAATCTACATTTTGTTTTTAGCCATAGAAAAAGAACATAAGAATGATAAATCTCGTATGTGCCAAAAAATCACTCTGCTAAAAAAATTTTTACATCAGATGGAAACATCACCTGCATCAGATGAAAACATGCATCACCACATATTGACTCACCTCATTTGCCTCGTAGCATCGCTTTAGAATATTCTTTGCAATTGCCACTCCCTTTTCTGCCATTTCATTGCTTTGTGGATACCTGTGACTTGAAAATTTGAAAAATTTGAATTTCAAATTCCGATGAGCTGAATGGAACATTATCGCCCTAATGATTATCGCCCTAACGATTATATTGAGTACTGAGCAAAATTTTTCAATAATAAAAGCAGACGTTTTATTATTGAGTTTTGTTGTAATCAGAAAATTTAAATATCCCAAAATCCCGATCAGCATATTCAAATAAATCCACGGATATAATATGAAATGAATATTTCGGGTTAATTTCCTGAACCAGTGGTTACTTTTGATTGGCTTGCTTAATTTTTTCACAAATGTTTACATGATGCTACCATGTCCTTGATTTCTGTGTTCATTTCCAGCCAAAAATATAACATTCTTGCTCGAGCAAGCGTTTTTTCAATTCCCAGAAGTAGTTTGTGCAGCCATCTTGCCATTTTCTGTTGTAATTTCATTGGAATTACCAGACTGTGATTTCTGAACAAGAGCTCATTTTCAAAATGTAATTCCGACTTGTACTTATCGAACACCGTTCAAAAATCGTTCAACGATCGCTATACAGATCACGTACTACTCACATATCCACACACACGTCTGAGATTTTCATCGGATTTCAATATCCGTTTGTAATAAAAAAATAATTTTCTTGATCACTTTCAATTATTTCTAAATTTGACCCCATTGCTGTTCACATTTACTAAGAGTTCTGGAAGCAAATGCCACCGGATGATCATTCTGTATTAGGCCTGATCCAATTCCCTCTTTTGATGCATCCGTTTGAATAACAATTAGCGTTTTCAGATTATACGGCTTAAGCACTGATTTAGACGTTATAATTTTCTTTAAATTTGCAAGCTCAATGTCATGTTTCTTGTCTCAGCTATCGACATCACACCATGCTTATCAGCAGGTTCCCTCATATTTATTATCGCTTCGATTTGCTTTTTTGCGGGTCTAATTTTTCCATCCGATATAATTTGGCCCATGAACTTGACCTCTGATTTGCAATAGTGAATTTTTCTCTTATAAATGAAGTGTAATTTGTCCGGGAATGTTTCCAAGTCCAGTGGATACGTCACTATTTTTGCTAATAAACTTTCCTTCTATATTGGAGCATTTAATTGAATCAATGTTTACCGGGTTAATCAATCCAAATTCAACACAAGTTTCAAGTCCAAGTATCAGTTCAAACGTGTCGTCAACAACAATGGATTTGATTTTAATTTCCTTGATAATTTTTAATGGAATGCCATTTATATCTGCTCGACTTTGAATTTGCCTAACTTATTCCCCATTCGGTATGTCTAGGTCCATCGATTTCTTTTTGATCCAATTGAATTTATTGTACAAACAAAATTTATAACACTAAGAATCCTTTCTAATTTCCGATGTTTATCCGCTGATTTACCTGATGATATATCAGCCCAACAAAGATTGCTGACGCTTTTTTTCCGTCGCTGCTTTATATTTGATACGCTCGCATTCGATATTCTTGCATCCAAATTGATTGAATTAGTAGTTGCATTATCAGTTTTGGTGAGAATGGAAACTTGCTCAAAGCAAGATTGAATTTAGTCCAAAATTTGATTTCGGATTCTGTCTATGCTGATTCGATACAAAATGCAGAAAACGACTCAACGGGGATTATGGATTAGGTAATAAGACGCCGTTAGATAAGTTGGTTAAAATTTATTAAGTCTATAAAGCATAATACTTCCAGTTTTGATTAAATGGTAATATTTTTCTAAAATGGGCTTTAAGTTCTTAAAACATTTAAATTTGTAAATCTTAAAAAAAGTTTAACATTGAAAATAGTTAAAAGCCCAAAAGATTAAAAGCTTTCAGTTTATTACAAAATTCGCATTTCTTTCTTTGGTCTTCTCTATTGAAAGCTCAAATAAATTTAAGATACGCCATAGCCACTTTTGAATTTAAGAAATAAAAAGCTTAACTCCACTGAAGGGTTTCTCATCGGACACATTTACTGAAATCGAGCTTATAATCTCATCGAGCTTGAATTTCTTACACGAATTAAGGTATCATCATATTGTGGTGATTAGACCGTAAAAAATTAATCCGAATGGAGTTCACCCCTTTGTGATTGACTACCAAATTTGTTAGCATATTTTCTGATCAAATTCAGCGAAAGGAAGAATATCCTACACAATTTTGATTCTGGCTAGATCGAAAATCAATTAAATATCAAAAAGTTTTATACTTAAAGTTTTTACCCAAATTTTATTGGATTAAAAATCCCACACACAAATTACAACCCACTTTTACAACGAATAAAATTTTTGATGTGGTATTACCAATATTAAAGACATTTTTATTATCTTACATGTTGCAAAATATATTTCGAACGTCATCAGAATACAAGCACAAACACACACACGTACACACCATTACAATACAACTTGGTTAAATCAAAAACCCATAAATTTATCATTATACAAAATTCAAAAACGAGCTGCAAAGAAAATTTTTCATGATGAGCTTTTTAAGTTTTGATTACATTGAGATGGTGTATGTAAGTGTGTGTGTGTGCGTATTCAAGAACAACCATCAAATTACTGATGACATCGAAAAAAAAAGTATAACATTTTTAGGGTACCTCCATAAAGTATACGTATACGCATCATTCGGCGGGAACAAGTAGGAAATTGATTGTAACATACACACATAATATACTCCTTATTAGTAATCACTTGTATGTCGTTGTTGGTATTGTTACATAATATATTATATACGATCATTATATGCGTATATAAATATTAGATTTCGATGCTATCATAACGTAACAACATATATGCTCGCATATTATGTGTAATGTGTGTAACACTTTATCCTCATTATTCTGCGTGTAATTTCTTCCTGTCATTCAACATTTACAACAGCAACGTAGAAAAATGTGGAAAAATCTTCCAGAGTATGTAGATACATATATATATATGAAAACATTATGTTTTCAGAGGGGTAACACATTTTAGCCTTACAGATTAATAATTGTGACGTGATTTAAGAGAATCGATTTTTTTTTTTGTGATTGTTATAAATTTTTGACGGAATTTATGTAAATCTTTCGGTTATGTAATAGGGGTTCAAAATGTTAAAATTACTAGGGCGTTTTTTATTCATCGTCTCTTCACATAAATGCTACATAATATAAATTTGATTCTTGATTTTTTGTGTTATCGCTCTCGTAAAAAAGTTTCACGGTGACTTTCTTTTGTGGTTTCTGTGAAGTGAATTTTTTTAAGATTTTTATAGTTGAATTTTTTTATAAGTGATTTTTCGCCACTTTAGAGTGTGGCATGAGCTTTAAGAAATGCGTCCAATCAATCTGCTGTAATAATATAAAATATTCGATGTCAGATCTGACCAAATTTGTAAAGGTTTAAATCTAAATCGAAAAGAGCTTTTGAATTTCTGATTTTTTGTTATGAACCGTGTTATGTATTTTCCGACAGGTACAACAGATAATATATGAGAGTATATTAAAAATAATACCCATGGAGATTAACTATTTGTAATAATAAAATATAAACTACAAATTTGCAATATGATCGATGGTCGTATATTACACCAACCACGGTAAACGTACATTACCCTGGTCCAGGATAAATTAAATACTTCCGTCTAATAAAATTTTTAGTCGAGAAGGATAACTGGATCAAAACACTGGAAAAATGTAGTAAAGATATAACACTTTAATTTATCCTTCAGTCAACATTTAATTTATCGTTTATCGTTTTTTTTTGCATCGTACTAGGAGTCTTCGTAAAGGATATACAGACAAATAGGAGAGAATGAAGACATTAAACTACATACATATAGTGAGAATATTAGAGATAATAAAAACTAACAAGGATATAAATTAATTTCCTTTATTTTTTTTCGGTTGTTGTTGTTGTTGTTTTCAATTTTCGAAAGCTTTTACACTATCTTTTGTTTTAATGTTTTCATTAGTGTATGGCATAAAAATACATATATAGGTAGAGGGAAAATTGCACAGTCGACACATACATTTGTAAATCTCATTGTGTTAATGACCGTTACACAAAACGATGCACATTACTATATTCTGTATTTTGGCAAATAAAAGTTCGCTACAATACGTCTTTAAAAACTAAAAAAAAAAAGCTTTTAATTAAATAAAATCCATGTTCTTCTTTTTTATATTGTGTTGTCATTAAAAATCGGCACAAGACAACCAGGAATAAAAGACAATAACCGATAAAATAAATCCAACTTTTTTATAAAAACAAAACAAACCAAAATACGGGAGAAAGCTCATTTAATCAACTGTTCTAATTATAACCATGTTTATCTTATTTTATGTACAGTAATACAGAAAGAAGATGTCTTTTGAATTAAATTTTTATTTTTTTTTTTTTTATTTCTTAATTCTAAAGTAAGTGTATAAGACAGTACAGTAAAAATAAAAGTTTAGATTTAATGGTTGTCTTGCTTATTTTGAAAAAACAAAAATTTAAAATGTAAAAGTTTTCATTTTATTCAATTTTAAGTTCGATTATGTTGGAATTGTTGCTGTTTTTAAATTGGCAATTAAGTTAATGGACATGATAAAAGTTTTGGGTATATGGTAATGGTTTGGTAATTAAAATTTAAAAAAATTGTTGGTCATTGGTTACAGTAAAGCTCATTTATCAGCCAATGGGATATGCTAAAATCTAGACGCTTCTAATGAAAACACTGCTAAAAAGAAGAGATCAAATCTAGCAAATCTTTTTCTGACAAATATGAATCCAGTTTCATAACCACTTAGAACCAGAAAATTGAAGAAAGAAGCGGTATATTTGCCAAATTACGAAAGGAGATAATAAGGCTTGTTTCGATGATTTACAGAAATTGAGAAATTAACGAGCCTCTAAAATGTTGCAAATGTCTGAAATATGTTCACAAAACTTAACAATTTAAAAGTTTGCAGGATAGGTCTAAGTTGATTAGAAAATGCGAAGAAGAGGGTCATATTGCAAAGGATTGCAGGAATGATTCAAAATGCAAACTTTGTCCTGATTAAACCATTGGAACGAACCGACATTTCTCTAGTAGCTTGAAGTGTCCGATATATCAAAAGGCTCTGCAAATAAAACGGTTGATCCAACTAAATCTTAATTACTGTGAAGTTGCGTCAGACCTGTTACAGTAAACAATACGCAATTTCAACGTAGATGCTGTTATTGTATGCAAACAATACAAGAAGTTTGATATAGTAGGACATGGGTAGCTAATTTTTCAAATCACGCTGCTTTCTTGATTTGTGGGAAGTAGCAATTTCAAAAGGATGAAGAAAAAAAATTTTAAAATGATCTCAAATGGAACTTGAAAAAATAAATCTTCCTAACTTGGAAAATAAATGATAAATGATAAATGATAAATGATAAATGATAAATGATAAATGATAAATGATAAATGATAAATGATAAATGATAAATGATAAATGATAAATGATAAATGATAAATGATAAATGATAAATGATAAATGATAAATGATAAATGATAAATGATAAATGATAAATGATAAATGATAAATGATAAATGATAAATGATAAATGATAAATGATAAATGATAAATGATAAATGATAAATGATAAATGATAAATGATAAATGATAAATGATAAATGATAAATGATAAATGATAAATGATAAATGATAAATGATAAATGATAAATGATAAATGATAAATGATAAATGATAAATGATAAATGATAAATGATAAATGATAAATGATAAATGATAAATGATAAATGATAAATGATAAATGATAAATGATAAATGATAAATGATAAATGATAAATGATAAATGATAAATGATAAATGATAAATGATAAATGATAAATGATAAATGATAAATGATAAATGATAAATGATAAATGATAAATGATAAATGATAAATGATAAATGATAAATGATAAATGATAAATGATAAATGATAAATGATAAATGATAAATGATAAATGATAAATGATAAATGATAAATGATAAATGATAAATGATAAATGATAAATGATAAATGATAAATGATAAATGATAAATGATAAATGATAAATGATAAATGATAAATGATAAATGATAAATGATAAATGATAAATGATAAATGATAAATGATAAATGATAAATGATAAATGATAAATGATAAATGATAAATGATAAATGATAAATGATAAATGATAAATGATAAATGATAAATGATAAATGATAAATGATAAATGATAAATGATAAATGATAAATGATAAATGATAAATGATAAATGATAAATGATAAATGATAAATGATAAATGATAAATGATAAATGATAAATGATAAATGATAAATGATAAATGATAAATGATAAATGATAAATGATAAATGATAAATGATAAATGATAAATGATAAATGATAAATGATAAATGATAAATGATAAATGATAAATGATAAATGATAAATGATAAATGATAAATGATAAATGATAAATGATAAATGATAAATGATAAATGATAAATGATAAATGATAAATGATAAATGATAAATGATAAATGATAAATGATAAATGATAAATGATAAATGATAAATGATAAATGATAAATGATAAATGATAAATGATAAATGATAAATGATAAATGATAAATGATAAATGATAAATGATAAATGATAAATGATAAATGATAAATGATAAATGATAAATGATAAATGATAAATGATAAATGATAAATGATAAATGATAAATGATAAATGATAAATGATAAATGATAAATGATAAATGATAAATGATAAATGATAAATGATAAATGATAAATGATAAATGATACACGGAAATCAAGCTAGCATTTGATTTAGAGTTTAAGATCATTGCCGACTGGCAAGCCATTCCGAGTCCCTTTTTCGAATTGTGTTCATATATCTTGGCTTTGGTCAACTTTCCATCCACTTTTTCCTTTTGTTTCTCGGCTCTCCGTTTTTTTGCTCCCGAAATTTTGTCTTTCATGTTATATACTTGACAATTATTTTGCACGTATTTTTTCCTTACTACAAAAATAATTTTCTCTTCTAGCCTAAATGTGGTTTACAATTTATGCAAACAAAACTTAATTTTCCAATCAAAACAAAAACGTAGATGGTTCGATTTGAAGTGGAAATTTTTTGGCGTTGCATTTGCTTGCTAACAACTTTTTCAATCCGACTACTAAACTACATAAAAATTAGATGTAAATTGGAATTAAAATTTCAAGTTTTGGAGCGTAACCAACTTCGAATTATAGATAAGGTAATTGTTTGGCTATATCTAGGATCTTAGAACTTCATAGAACTGTACGGAAAGGTCTTGTTGTAACTTGTAAAATCTAGTTCTTTATGCCTTTATCTTGAACATATCTTTTTTGTAATCTCTGTTTTATTCTCTATACTAAGAAATAAATTTGCTACTCCCAAAAATAGGTTCTCGTGATCCTTTGTTTAACATACCGTTATACTGCAAGCAAGTTAGACTTTTTTATGGAAAGTCCAAAGATGTATATAGGCTCGAAAACTATTTTACACATTTTCAAATACTTATCGGCGACCCAAATTTTTTTAACAACGGTCCTGGCCAATTATTCACTGCTATTTTAATTTTATTAGCATAAATCGTATCGACCAATCACTCAAAATGTGAACGATAGGAAAATAGTAATAAAATTATATTGGACAATAGACGAAAAAAAAAATGTCTAAAACATTTCAGGTAAGACGGTAGCAGATGGTAATCAAATTCGACAAATGACAATCAAATAAAAATAAAAATAATTTAATTTTGCCACATAATTAACATAAACATAACCGTGTTGTGTTCGATTCTTCATAAATAAATTCGGGTAGGCATTAAATATTGAGGGATGGTATATTAAGAATATAAGTTTGATTGCTATTCAATCATGAGACGTTTTATGGGAAATGGAATGCCATTCGCTGTTTTGTTTTTATGTTTCAATTATTTTTGTTTTTTTTTTTTTTATTGAATTTCTTTTGTTTCAGGTGAATTTTTATTAAGATTGTGGCTGTAAAGTATAAAAATTTGTTTCGTTCAGTTAATGATGTTACACGTTCATGATTTTTATGATGTCTGGAAATTTATGAATTATTATAATGCTGTAAATTCTAGAATGGCCTTCTACCAAATATAAACGTTACATACTGTGTGAATCAAAAGCAAACAACTTCGTTAAGAAACACTTCCTAAATAGTTATTTCGGTAAGCTATAGGTATATGTCACAACTAGGAATTTGACTGATTGATGCTTAGAAAAGTGTTATAAAATTTTTTGAAAACCATGATGATTATGCACGAAGTCTATAAGCTAGAAATACTATTTGGAGCTACATTTTTTCCATAGTTCCAGTGGATCCGAAGCTAAAGGTTACCTGATAATTAAATTGCTCTTCAGCGGCTCATTTAAGCGATATTTGAGCACAAATGTTACTTGAGAGAGTTTTTAAACTTTTGACTAGATGAAGCAAATACTTATCAGAGGCACTTTGTAGCTTTAGAGTCAATTTTGCAACCCATTTGTTGTATATTATAAGAATTGCAAATAATCTCTTAAACTCTTTGGGTCTCTACAACAGCCTGAAAATTATTTGTGTATACTAACCATGAAAAGAAATCAACCAGAATATTTTACTTGCGGTATAGCAAACTAAAGTCATTGTTTTGGGTAAAATTTCTGAAAGCTTAAATTCTTTATTCGTCTAGACGGACACATTTCGTTTCAAAATAATAGTTTACAATTCACCAGATGATAAGCGCCTATACAAAAATAGCTTAAATCGTATACTAAGGCATGAATTTTACTTCGCTGACATTAACCAGTTTCTTCGGTTGAGAAACATTTCGTTTAAAATCATTACTATTGCTTATAAGAAGATCACACAATAATTCAGGAGGCGCATCTATCTCTCAAACTCGTAACAGATTGAACCTTTAAAAAAATCCATGATAAAGATATTTTAGCTTATGGTCCGTTTTTGTAGCAATTCTCTAACTAATTCGAAATTCTCGATGTTTTTTACATTTGCCGCTTGAGCAAACTAATAATGTTAGAATTATTTTCTCACTGCTTTGCTAAACCACAATACTGTTACCTTATTATTGGCATCTACCTTGGAAGTGTATATTGGGGTAAATTCCTTTATTTATTCCGTAAAGCAGGGCTGGATGATTTGCAATTTTTTTTAATGATCTAGTAGCCGAAAATAATGCTGATACTAGACCATATGTAGCTAATGCCAACTAGTGTTGAATTGGTTCCGATGAGTCTGAAAGCCAAACTACCCTTTAATACCATGTGATTTTAAGAGAAACAGGGACCTGGCTAATTATTATTCATTTGCAGATTGGACTTTAGTGTGTTCTCTATAAACTGCAAAAACTATTGCGTATAAGCTGGACTGTACCAACGAAATGACTGCTAAACAAGTGTTTCACGATAAAAGTTTGGCAAAAGCAGGATCACTGTTCTGTAGGATTGGTTCATTTAAACGTGCTCTGTTTTGTTCTTTAAGAATTCTGAAAAAATAATTAGATCTCTAATTAAACAAAAAATTTCATGTCCACTGGTAAGTAACGAGGTCAGGCTTGTTATGGTACCTAATTCTTTCGATATTTCTGAGCTTGATTGATCCAATTCACTAAATATACTACGCGCATTTTTTTAAGCCAAACGAAATCACGGCGTACAAGATTCGGCCATAAAGCTCGCTTGTGAAATTGAGTCCGAAAGCGCTCTACGCTCGTAGCTTCAAAATAATTATTTAGGATAGCAACTGATGATGTTGGTGAGCATTGATTTGAATTGTCAGAAATTGTCTATTGATGCAACAGCGATATTTTTTTTACTGAACTTTTTGACAATGATCTCTGGAAGTAAAAACCAGTAACTCTGAAACTTGGAACTGATGGATGACATAAGAACTTTTCTTTAATAGCCACTTCTCTTTCGTAGGCTTTATAAAAAAATATCATTGCCAGCTGCTTTTGTTCCACCCTTCGAAATCCAAAATGTATTAAAATTAAATTAAAGCTACAACCAACAAACTTTAATTTTTTGAACTTGCATACTGTGCTTAACTACAATTAAATATCTATTTTGTTTAGTTTTTATCTAACTAACACGAAAAACCAACCAACAACAACCAAAATCAAGTTTCACCCCATTTATGACATTTTTCGGTATATTATTGTGTGCTTTTTGTCCAAAATAGAAAGAAAAGCTTTTTGTTAGGTTATTGTTGCTCTATATTACTTAGTATCGTATACTATATGTAACTATATAAAAAGAAAATCGATTTTTAAACTTTCATGTTGTGTTTTAGTACAAAGTCATTTGTTATATGTTACCATAAATATATGAGAAGAAAATTAGATACTGTACGAGCATAAAAGTTGATAAAAAAAAAAACAAAAAATATGAGAAAATGGGAAAACAATTTTTTTTTTTTATTTTATTTGGTCCCATGCATATACAGAGATACAGAAGAAAATGACATTGTTTCTTTTCGCTTATGTTATCTGTATGTATTTTTTATGTATGTATCTATGTTTACTTATTTTTCATACAACAAATCGACTACATATAGTTTTTTGTGGGTTAATACGTTTTGTCATTTTGCTGTTGAGGTCTAATTTTATTAGGTTGTAGCCATACATTCCTTTTCATATTTACAAGATTTTTGTTTTGCGGAAAAACCTTAAAAATTTGTTAGACTTTTATTGTTTTCTAATTATTATTGCTTTTTGCAGTTGTTTTTTATGGTATGTTGACGATGGTATGATGGGAAATTAGTGTCCATCGATTTTCATTATAAACATGTGGTATTATTGGGCAACTATATAGTTACAAGTACTTTTTTTTAATTTCCAGGACTATTGAAAATTGGTTTGAGTAGTTGAGTCAGCAGTCGTTAGAACAGGTTTGCTCTATGAATGACATCAACACAAAACCTTTATAAAAACTCTGGTCATCTGGATGACCTTTGCAAATTGGTGACCTTTTCCTTTGCAAATTTGTGATTTTAATCGAATATTCAATACAGCATGTAATAGGGTATTGGTTATACAATGGTTAATTTAATTGACTTGTAATATTTAATCAATTTTTTTAAAACTAAATTTTGTATTAACTTTAAAATTTTGTATCAAATAAAGTGTAAATTAATTGGATTTTCGGCGATTACATGACGTAGCGGTCATTAAACGGTTAATTCAAATGATTTGTAATGGTAAATCAATTTTTTTAAATATAATTTCTATTAATTTTAAAGTTTTGTGTCAAATAAAGTGTAGATAAATTAAATTTTCAACGATTACATGACCTACTGGTCATAAAATGGTTAGTTAAATTGATTTGTAATGTGCCATGAATGATTTATTAATCAAAAGCTCTCGTCATTAGTATAAATACAGCTTTATAATATTTATACAGTTTTACAAATTATATATTGGCATACAAATTCGAACAGGATAAGTAAGCCTTTAACGATAGTTCATTTAACATCAATATTAAAATTGTTACATAGCAAGCGAAAAAAAATGTTTTGACCTACATTTTAGCAAATTGATTCATTATCCAGATGAGACAATGCATACGCATCCATAAAATAAACCATGTAACTGATAAACTGAAACATTTATTTACTTTTCGTTTCAACCTACCTAACAAAAAAAAAATCTTATTATAGGTCACAGAGGAAATCTAACAAAATTAAATCTGTTCGTAACAAGATAATAACTCTGCCGCTGTTGTCTTACAACGCAAACAATAAGAAAATTAGAGAAAATAAAAAATTTATAAACTTTTTTTTGTTATTTTGAATGTCGTTTAGTTGCAAAAATATAACTTTTTTTTTGTAATTTTTTCGTGTGCTTTTCCAGCAATTTCGTCGTCTGCATGGATCGCTGAGTAAATTTTGTGTGCACATCAAAAAAAAAAAGTTCTGTTTAACGAAAACTTAATCATATATCATTAAAGTCGTAGTTTTCAATGCAGAAACTTTTTTATATACACTATAAATGTAAATCAATAAAAAAGCTTTAAGAAGCTTTAATTTTAATATTCTATTTGTCGTTACGATAAATTCTTCCTCTACAAAAATTATGTAATCTTACTTTAAAAAAATGTTTATTGATTTAAAATTAAAAAGCTTTTGGAAAGTTTCAATATATTATGGGTATACAATTTTATGTATGCACACAGATTACCCACAAAGGAAAACTTAAAAGAGTAAACCCAGTAGGAAAAAGGAACAGCACACAAAAAAAGGTTTCCTTACTTAAAAATCATAATTTAACGATTACTCACATTGAAGAGAAAGAAAAACTTTTAGAATCTTTTGTTGCTTTAAGAGCTTTTCTTTTAACAGTTTAAGTTCAATCAATTAACCCATAAACTAAAAAATATTTAAAAAAAAAAACTTTAACAATGATGAAAATATTATATGTGTGTGTGATATTATCAGTGGGAACTTTGAATACAAACCAGTTGGTGTCTAAACTCTTCTCTATTATGAAATTTAAATTCTAGTGAAATTTAAGCGTAATAGTTATTTAAGGATTAAATTGCCGATAAAAAAAGCTCTGATAATATCCTTTTTATCCGAAGAAAACCAAAATTTGTTATCTTTCTACCGAAACTTTTTAGTTTTTGGTTTAATGTTAGTTTTATAGAACTTTTCGATTTATCTCGACCATATTTTTATGCTGTTATCATGCTGCCAAACGATAGAGCTCTTTTTTATCTAAAACATAAACATAAAATCAATATAATTGATTATTTCTGTTATATCATAAATTAGAGAGAGAGCGGAAGAGATAGAGAGAGCAAGAGAAAGACTATAAAAATATTGAAAAAACGAAATTATTATTTAGCAAAATTTGTCCATTTATAGCATACACCATACACAATATAAAAATAAAAGCATAAAAAAGTAGCAGCATAAACATAACATGCAAATAAATTTATTTATGATTATTACGATTATTTTGATTATTTCCACGCATGAGCTCCAAAGCATAAACTAAACATGTAACATAAATATTTATGCTTTTTTGAATTTTTAGATATATTTTTTGTGTTTATATGTATATATGAAGCTATGTTTCGTAACCATAAGTATCCAAAGTGGTTGTGCTCTGTATATAGATTTGAAATAAGATTTTAATGGTACATAACTGTATAGCTATATTACAATAGGAAAATGCATCTCGAAAATCATAAAAACATTATTTTTCCCGTATATTCAAATTGAAATTTGATGTAGTTTATGCAAATTTTTGCCTTAAGACGGTAACCAAAAATTGTATAGTTTTGCCAAAAAGTTCTAAAATTGTTTATGAATGTAAAACTAATGGCAAATTAAATATCAAAACTATCTACAGCATCAATGCTGCATGTATGTGGAAGTTATTTGATTATGTTTTATATTTAAAGCTTTCAAGCTTTCAATCTGATGAAAAGTCCTTAATGTTAAAATTTAATAATTCTAATAATTGTAACTTTGTCGTGTTACTATCGTTAAAAGCTTCCTAGTAATATAGACATTAAAAAATATTGTCAGTTGAAATTAGGTGAATAGTAAACCTACTCGTAACAATGAAAGTCTAAACATTTTTATTTTGTTTAGAAATCAAAAAGCAAGTTAAAAAATTATTTTGAAAATGTCATTTGGTTTTTAGTTTACAATTTTAAAAGCTTAGTAAAGAAGTATTATTTAGCCGAAAAATTTTCGATTGTAGCATAATTTTCGAAATTTTGACCGGCTAACCATTATGTATTTTTTTGGATTTTGGAAATTTTTAATTTGTGGCATAATTTTCATAGATTTGATAGCTTAACTATCATGTGATTTCCTAATTTTGGAAATTTCCAATTTATGACTTAATTTTCACAGTTTTAACAGGACCTTCATCTGTTTTCTGGATTTTACAAATTTTCTTTGGATTTTACAAATGTTTACCATTTTGATAGGAAGACCATCATTTTGATAGGACGACCATCAGTATTTTCTGGATTTTGCAAATTTTTGATTCTGAAAACATTTTCAATGTTTTAATAGGCTAACTAACCATCACGTAATTTTAAAATTTTGTCCAATTTTTGAAAAAAAAAACTTTCACAGTTTTGCTAGGCTACCTATCATTTAATTTTTGGATTTTAGAAATTTTTGACTGTGGCAAAATTTCCACAGTTTTGATAGGTTAGCCATCATGTAGTTTCTGAATTTTGGAATTTTCCAATTTTTGACATAATTTTCACAGATTTGCTAGGTCATTTATTATTTGGTTTTTGAAAATTTTTGATTTGTGGCAAAATTTTGACAATTTTAATAGGTTAACTATCATTTGTTTCTAAATTTTTTCAGTAGTTGTAAAATTTTCACGGCTTTGGTAGATTATCCATCATGTGATTTTTGAATTTTGAAAATTTTCGGTTTTTTGTGAAAACTTTCATAGTCCTAATAGGCCACCATCATTTTTTATTTGGATTTTAAAAATTTTTAATTTGTGGATTTGATAGCTACGTCTTGCAATTTTTTAGATTTTAAAAATGTTCGATTATGACATCATTTTCACAGTATTGATAGGCTAACCATTACGTAATTTTTGAATTTTGGGAATTTTTGATTTTTGACCAAATTTTCACAGTTTTGATAGACTAACCAGCATATAATTTCTGAATTTTATAAATTTTGAATTGACAAAATTTTCACAGTTTTGATAAGTTTAACCCATTGTGTGATTCCCAAATTTTGGAAATTTTCGATTTTTAAAATAATTTTTAGAGTTTTGGTAGTCAGCAACCTTCATCAATTTTTTAGATTTTAAAAATTTTCGATTTGCGACAAAATTTACACAGTTTGGATGTAGCAAAATGTTCACAGTTTTGATATTTTAACGATCATGTGATTTCTGAATTTTTAAAATTTATAATTTTTTATAAAAATTTTCAACATTTTAATAAGCCACCATTATCTGTTATTTGGGTTTTGGATGTTTTCGCTTTATGAAGAAATTTTCATAGTTTTGATAGGGATCATGTCCAGGTCTTAAAAATTTTTTTAGGACAACCACCATATGTTTCTAGATTTTGAAATTTTTGATTGTAGCAAAATTTTAACAGGTTTGGTATGCTTGCCATCATTTAGAAATTTTCGATTAGGACCAAATTTTCACAGTTGTGATAAGCTTACCATCATGTATTTTCTGGATTTGGTTGTATTTTCACCGTTTTAATAGGCCAATGATTATGTGTTTTCTAGATTTAGGAAATTTTCAGCTGCAGCAAATTTTCACAGTTTTATAGGTCAACCACGTGTTTTTAGAATTTTGGAAATTGTCGATTGTGAAAAAACTTTTAAAGCCTATTTTATTGGCCTATCAAAGGCCAACCACCACGATTTTTCTGAATTTTGGATGTTTCTAGGTGTTGCATGTTTTGATAGACTAACCGTTAGTGTTTTTGTGTGTGTTGGAACATTCCGATTGTGGTAAAACTTTCACAGTTTTAATAAAGTGACTTCTTAATGTTTTCTGAAAAATGGAAATGGTACAGTTGACACAAAATTCCGTCCTGTACAGTAGGATAACTTGCCAAATATTTAAATATCTCTTAGTTCCAATTACTAATCGAGTCGAATAATTACTCTGGAAATCATCAAAAGCTCTTAAATGTAAAGTTAACAATCAAGCTTCATGAATTAAATTTATTCTATGCAACTGTGGTCCTATTTATTTCTGACGACTGTTAGACTGTTAATACTATTGAGTGTTGAAGCCAACCAACAAACTTGAGTCGAAATCTCAATATTCAATATTCTTGATTATAAAGTGCCAGTTAACATATTTCAGGATATTTTAAGCGCTGGACTCCCATGAAAAATTTGTAAATGGGTGTATAAATTTATGAACAGACGAAAGTTAATTTCGTGTTTGGAAGCGATTACACTTTGAAAGGAAAAGGAAATCTAATTCAAGATCAGTTCATCAATATAATTCGGCAAATAAAAATGTCTTACAATTTATAATTGGCAACGAAATAAATATTAACCTCAATCAAAATTAAAACCAAGGATTGATGCAAATTTGATGCTTGCAAAAAGGATTTGAATGATTAAAGAAATAAAAGAGTATGAACTAATGGATACAAGTGATGTACTTTGCACTTTTCAAGTGATTCTTTAGAGAAAATAGGTAAGTGAGTTATTGAAAAGAGTCACGTAAAAAAATAACAAATTTTCACTTTCCTCATAAGTGTAAGGAATCTGACGAGTATATTACAAAGGCGGAAAAGGAATACAAGGAAAAATGTGGATTATCATCAATGTTGCTGAAACTTTCAAACTTCCCATCGAACGCCTGTTACAGTTTAATTGTTTTAATAAAATTATAGAAGAAATTTGAAATAGCACTAGAAATTCATTACTCAATTTACCACTCACACGTCTAAACAACTATTCTACCAGGTATGCAAACAGAATACATACACCCACAACATAAAAACTAATAAATTCACTTAGAAAATATGTAAGCGTTACTCCTTGTACATACTAACTAAAAAAAATATATAATTTTGTAACTTTTATTATTAATTAAACTTTTTTTTTAAACTAATCAAAATAAAAGCACATTTTATATATGTGCTCGTATCATATATGCTTTCATCCGTAGCTTGTTTGTATTTTCGGGATAAAAATTCTATCTCTCCAGAGTATAATAAAATTTTTGAAATTATGAAATTTTTAAACTTTAAATTGAATTGTTAAACTTTGTTAGGTTACTTTAAGTAACATTTATAAGCTTTTATATTTCTAAAAAATGAAAACAAATAATTTTGATATAACTGTACATAAAAGTTGCATTAAATTCTAATTTAACATCGATCGGTTTCGACTAGCAACAAGTATTCTCGATAAATTCGAAATCTTATATTAAAAGAATTCAATATTTTAAGAAATGTATATCTCAGCAATAAAAAGGTGTATATGGTGAAACAGTGTAGGCGAAAGCTTTTTCCCAAAATAATATTTTAAATATGTCTGTACAAAATTTTAAATTTAAAACAAAATCGAACTCATTATCAATAATAAATTGTCTACATATATGTATGTTGTACATAAGAATGTTTTATGTAAATAGATATGTAAAATACATGTTAGGGACACATTATTAAACAATAAATTATTGACAAAAAATAAATAAAAAAAAAAACTCATAAATTATGTTCCAACTATATTACATAGAGTACATACATTATACATAATTTTGGGTTGGTATTTTTTCCAATATATTTGATTATGATTTAATTCTTGTGATACAGATCGAATTTTTCATTTTAAGCACTTTACATAAATTACATAAAACATAAATTTACCTTTTATGGTTTAAATCACAAAATGTCTAGGTATGTTATGTAGTTCATAGTGAAAGCTAAGCTTAATATTAAAACTAAAAATTGGATCAAACATTTAAAAGCTTTTCTAAAAGTTGTGCCGCATAGCAGAATTGACTAATGTTCAAGCAACAGAAATTCAACAGGGTGCTAAATTAGTGGCACCACGTGGCATTGATAAAATAACCTCAAAACAGGGTCCCTGATAATTTTCATATCAAGTATTTTCAGTATTATCCAAAATTTGAAAATAATGGTGGTAAAATACATTCAAATCAATTTCAAAGAAATTCACAGAACCCTAATTCGTGTTATAATTCAAAAAGGGCACAAACGGCCTCAACTGCAAAAAATTTTCTTACAAGCAGAAATGCAACAGATTTAATCGCTTTGCGGATGTATGTCGTTCGGTTATGCAAATTCAGGACACAATATAGATGACGCTGAATCTGAGGATAATCTTGACCATTCACTGGATACATTATTTGTGGATTCAGTTAGTGAGGTGAACTGCAAAGTAGATGGGCAGTAGTGGCGCCGATGTGAACATTCTATCTGAAAACTTTATGAATCAATTTCACCTAAATCAGTTATTCAAAATTCTACACTATCATTGCGAGCTTTGCGACCTTTCGATCATTGCGACCTGTCAATATTCAGTATAATGATAAAACACATTCTACAAAATTCGTGCTAAAATTCTGATAATTCGTCCTAAACTGTTGGGAAAAACTCCAGCAAATGGAGAAAGCAAATATAACATCCAAAACTACCTAATACCTTACAAACCGATACAACAAAAGATGAACTAGATAGTTGTTTGATGAAGCAAGAGAACCCAGTGTGCTTTGGATCAACAAGTTTGAGCTCAGCAGAATTCAATTTTGCACAAATTGAAAGGAGATGCTGGCTATAAACTTCGGAAGTAAAAATTCCACAATTTTATTTACAGGCGAATGGCCAAGATGGAAACAGGTCATAAACCGCTGCTATCGATATAATACCGGAGATTCCATCTAAAACGGATACAATGTGGTCTCAGCAGCTAAGAAATAATTGAGCGATTTAAATGAAATTTACTACCGTTCATGTAGCCTACAAAACCTATTCATAGAGGTATCATTGAGCCCAATGAGACCACTATTACATGTTTTGAATTTTTAGGGATTTTAAGATCGGCCGTAGTCATGGCGTTGTGAGTTTAATCCATCACCTTAACCATCACTATACGACCGGTGACAAAGGTTATTTAAATCTTTCAAGTTTTTGAAAGTTTTAAATTTACTTTTACCCCAACTTTTTATTATCGCATAAATTTCTACTTAAAGAAGCCATGTCTATTGCATAAAAAATCAAATTATGATTAAGAATTATTTACTTCTTACTAATTGTATCGTTCACCCGCTCAATCAAAACACCAAATCGCGATTAAAATATTTTTCAAAATTCCCAAGAACATTCGTCTAATTCCATTTCCATTAACTTAATTTCGGATTGAAATGAAAAAAATAATTAAAATTAAAATTCAAAAAAATGAATACTCTGCCCCATCCTCTTTACTGTGTTTTCTATAAATTGGAAAATTAAAACAATAGAAAAATTATAATCTTAAAGCAAGAAAAACTTTTTTTTTTCTATAACTGTTAAATAATGTTGAACGTCAAAAAAATTATTTTCTAAACACAAATAAAAGCTCACAGTTGTGAGTACAATTGAAATATCTTAACTTTATATCTTATTTGTCGTCTTATTTATATTTTTATTGGGTTACAGTAGCTCGAGATAGAGTGATACACACACGCACACATATACCAATAAAAATGCTTCTTGCTGTTTATTATTATTTTTGTAACCATATGGTTTATGCTATCTGTTGAATTACTCTGTTGAAATAATAAACTTTTTTTATTGGGGGGTCTATTTGTTTAATTTCAAAAATACAAAAAAGCATGTAGCTTGAAAATATTCAAAATAAAGTTTTTGGAGAACCTAGAATATTTTATGTAACCACAATTTGTTTTAAAGTTCGGAAAACTTTTATGTTTATGTGTGATTGATGATCTGAATCTGATTTTTAGGGGATCTGTTAAATTTTAAAAAATATAGTTTAATACAGATATGTCACATATGGCTATGCTGCGAAGATACACCACTATAATTTAGTAATAAGATAAACGCATATATATATATATATATATATATATATATATATATATATATATATATATATATATATATATATAAAATTTATTATTTCTTTATACCTTTTAAGAGTGACAACTTGTTTTGACTGTACCGATAAAAAATATTTTCCTGTACCAATGTAGAGCGTGAGGTGCTCAATAATGTGAGTAAAAACTATAAATAATTTAATCAGAGTAAAACTTGATTAAATTAAAAAGTTATTACAAAATTAAATTTTTTAAAATAAGTGCAAAATAAATTACCTTAAGAATATGCTGAGGACATGAATTTCGCAAATGATAAAGTTGCCGAAGGGAAAAACGAAGACTTTTCGAAATATTGTCGATATATTATGCTCTGAAAATTTTAATTTTGTGTCCAATGTAGTATTTAAGTATTTGAAACTAGACACCCTTTCTACTTAAAAAAAACACCTATCATTACGCACGTTGCGTGGACAATTCAGTGAATGACTATCAATAAAATTAGAAAAATCTTCTATATTTCTGAGGTAAACTTACATGAATCGTGTTTTTGAACTCAAGATTATATATAGTGTAGATTAAACTACCGTCTAAGCTAAAAGAGGTCACTTTGAATGTCATGAGCTATACAAGACCAATTGTTTTCCAATTAGAACGGATCCCTATGGGACACCTACCGTAACAGGAAGAGGATTGCTAATAATTTTACCAACTTTAACCGAATGCGTTAGACCGAGTAGGTAAGATTTAAACCAATTTAGAACCATTTCTCTAATTCCAGCATTCCAAAGTTTATCAAATAAAACAAATGATTGACAGTATCGAAAGCCTTAGTTATATATATGAAAAGACCAGGTAATTTTTTATTACTATTTAATCCATCGTACACTTGATCAAGAAAAGAAATCCTCAGTATTTAATTTTCTAGAAAAGACGGGAAGTAGTGATATCGATCTAAAATCCGTCATATTCAGGACATCACTACCTTTATGAAGTGGAATTAAAACTGCATGTTTTAGTTTGTTGGGAAATATACCAGTACAAATACTAAGATTACAGATGAAAGACAAAGGTTTTGAGGTGAACCAGACAATTTTTTGACGAAAACGTTGCTAAAACCATCATAACCGCAAGCATTAGAAGTTTTTAAATGACTTATCATTATAAATATTTCAGCTACAGTTACGGCACACAAAAAACAATTTTTTGGCTCTTACGATTTTGAGAAAAGAAACTGATTTCTATCATAATTAAATCATCCGATTTAATTACGGTTAAATCATCCGATTGTTTTACAATTCGATAAGACTTTGGCGGGTTCATTAAGAACAATGCCTTTGGCATCTTTTATTTTCAACTTATAGTTGACTCTTTCCACTATTTTACCGATTGCCTCATTAATTATACGCCATTGCTCCTTTATATTGTTTATATTTATTTTAAATTGGTAGTCATAGTATTTGGTCCGAGTTTCTCAACTTCTTTTAATTATGAGCTTTTTCTAATTGTTTGTTGTCTGGACGAGCTTTAAGTTTCTTATACAAATTAATTTTCTTGTTAATTTCATTAGAGAGTTTTTTTGAGATCCATGGTTTCAAATTATTGGATACATGTTTAGAAATTTTCATTTGATTATTTTTGATATGCAAATTAAGTAAACAGGAAAAATTATTGTAAGCATCATCAACACAAACAGAGTCACATACCTTTTGCCAATTTTCACGTGGAAGAGACTCCAAAAGTCGAGGATAGTCGAGTGTGACACATTCAGTTTTCTTCGTACTATCACATAATTTCGATTCATTATTCATGAAAAGCATAACTGCGACGAATGGTCAGTTACACCACTATCTATAACTACGGAATATATATATATATATTACTGGTTATTGAGGTTATGTCTAATGAATAAGTGATCGATGCAAGTGGAGGAAACACTCCTCGTTATTTTATTGACCATTGATGATAGCCCATAAAAGATGATATCATAACTAAATAATTTTTACATTCCACAGACTCACTTAACAGATAGTAGTTTTAATCAGATCAGTGTAATGTTTCACTCTCGGAAGTTTAAGTAGGGCGGTTGTGTGAATAAGTGAATCCGGACTTTTATGCATGCATGTGTGCTCCTAAATGGATGAATATTGTCCCTAATAATGGTTCTGCATCCATTGAGGTAGATCATGAGAGGCTATGGTCTTGCGTAAAATTAGGTATTGGTGGTTTTGTTTGTGTTTTGAGATGATCGGTTTATGTGAGGGTAGTTTATGAGGTTTGTTGGTTAATGCGGTTGAATTTTTGGTGTCTTACTGGTGCTTTTGGAAGTGGTGGTTGCAGGTGGTTTGGAGTTATGCTTTTTGCACCGTGCGATCGTTAGGATGCCAGTGATCGGGTCGTTCTATCCCTGTTAATGCATGTGTGTGTGTACGTGAGCAGATGTGTGTATATAAACATATGCATGGGTGTTCTTGTATGTGTTTATATGTACCTGTTCGGGCGTTTGCATATATGTGGTGGTGTTGGAGCAGCGTTGCCATATCGACAGTTTTTCCTGTAAATCACAATTTTTCGTTATGATCTACAGTTTTCCAGTTTTTTGGTAAAACTCCAGTTTTTTGTAAAAAGTATCAATTTAAATAAAATTTCCTTTTTAATAGATTAATTGATATCCTTTTAGAAAATAAAAATGGAATTCAGTGTAGGAATGCAATGTAATGTTTGTTGGGCACTTTTCAATCAAAATTAAGCAAGAAACCAACGGTACCACTTTGCTGGAGGTAACATATCGCTCACCACAAATTTCTTTAGTTAAACTCTCTTTCTAATTCCTGGTCTAAAATGAAAAATTTAAAAAGTTTTTTTTTGTCTAGCCAACCGATGCTGCATTTAATTAACTCGACTAGTAATAACCAGCAGCATCGGAATAGTTAACACTATTCGTCACTGGATTTGAAGAATGATTACCGCATCTCTCATCCAGATATATTTACATTTTTTTAAACTCTTCACTTCTTTTGCTTTTTTAACAAGTTCCGTTTGTATCACGTTAAACTTTCATTGATATAAACGGGTGTATCATCAGGAAATCCAAGTATGTTAGCTGGAACGTATTTCATTTTCCGAACTTTTTCCAGTACAGCTTTCTTAACAGCATTATTATTAAATACGGTGATGATTTATTCTTTACTCGAGAACATGTATAGTGATCGAATTAAAAGCATCTGGTAAACCGAGTCGATCTTTCAAAATATTTATAACAATTTCAACCTTTTCACTTCATTAGAATTTGGTACACCCAATATTTTGATAGGTTTGTTGATCCTTTATTGTTTAAAATAATCCAAACGGGCTTCAAGATGATTATTCCTACTATTCAATATTCTATTTGCACTAAGTAATGAACTAAAGACTTCACCTAATTCATCAAAGTGACTTGAAAAGTTATAGAATTATTTTTTAGAAGCTTAAAAATATTTTTTAGAGTGTCATCCAAATTGTTCGTATCGTACATGAATTCATCGCTACTAACTTCCAAATCACACTGTATTAAGGATCACACAAAGCCATTTTTCCCCCATTTGTAAAGTTCAATTTCATCACACGTCAATTAAGCACATTTTATATCAAAAACCTCTTTACAGACATGATATATATATATATATATATATATATATATATATATATATATATATATATATATATATATATATATAATATATATATATATATATATATATATATATATATATATATATATATATATATATATATAACATACTTCCAGTCATAGATTTCATTTCCCATAAACAACTTCATCGTAATCTTTAACTATAGGGTTACCCAATAAGAAGTTTCATTTTGAATAGCCTGCTATTTGGTCAGCTATCAATTTTGAAGTTGTCATCTTTTGACATTTGACCAGTAAAAACTACGCCATTACTAAAAATGGTATAATACACGCTTCAACAATGCATTGAAATTGATAAAATTTGAAAGGGTGAAAATTTTGCAGTCACAGTTCGACTAAAGCACTTTTTGGTCATCGTGAAGCACTTTCTCGACCGGCAATAGTGAAACTGGTAGAAAAATTTGAGAATCGAAACCGTGTGCGTCGCTCAAGAACAACTGAGAATATTTCTGCTATAGCCCGTAGTGTTGAAGAAAACCCGGGTTTGTCGATCTCTCGTCGATCTTTGGAATTAGACATTCCACAAACGACATTGCATCGTATTTTGCATAACGACTTAGGTCTTAAGGCTTTTAAAGTTCAGTTAACACAAGAACCCAAGCCGGACGATCACCATAAAAGTCGTATCTTCGCTGATTGGGTCCTTCAAATGCATCAAAATGATCTGGATTTTCATTGAAAAATCATCTTCAGTGATGAGGCCCATTTTTACCTTGAAGGCTACGTTAGTAAAAAGAACTGTCACATTTGGGGCTCAGAAAATCCAAGAGTTATTGTTAAAAAGCCTCTTCATCCTTAACGTGCCACTTTTTGGTGCGGTTTTTGGGCTGGCGGTGTGATTGGACCTTACTTTTTCGGAAATGAGGCTGGTGCAACTATTATACATGTAAATTTAAATTTTGCAAGAAAAGTTTCCTTACCGTATTATTTCTCGAAGAGGTGATCACAATTGGCCACTGAGATCTTGTGATTTAAAATATAGTACACGTCCTAATGTCTGTTCTAACTAACTGTATACAGATTCTAAACGAAGGTAAAAATGCACACTTAATGTCCATAACAATAATAATGCCGATAAGCCATATTCTACATTATTGCACTCCCGAGATTTCTATTTATCAAGCGTATATTTTCTAATTAATTTAATGTTGTGCAGCCTACCTACACAAAAAAAAATGTTAACCAACCTAAAATTCCATTTTACGTATTTACAAATTTCATTATACTCGACCAAAAGTTCCAACGACCAAAGGTCACATCAAAAATAATCACACAGGCCTTTTTTTACACGGATGCGATTCTAGTATATGTTATAGCATAAAATATTTACAGTAAAAATTTACTAAAAAAAAATATGTGGGCCATTCATACACAATTAACAATAATATGTATAGTGGCCGCAAAATTAAATTCCGAATCATCATCCCAAACCAAATTAAGAGAAATTATCATACCAAAAAAAAAAAAATGTTATCGCACCGAAAAAATGTATTTCCCTCGATAAAAATTTCATTCACTGTAAATATGTGGTCGTTGTTGGATTATCATCACCATTTTTTTGACTCTAAACTAGAAACTATATAGTATATACCATAGTTAGTACTACTATATTCATACATACAATCGAAAAACATAATAATTTGGTTATATTGTGATAATACAACAGCAACAACATCAAATTCTTATCAATTTTATCCCAAAGTGAATTAACATAATTATATTTTAACACTGAAACTATACTAAATGTGAAAGCACAAAAATGAAACTTTCTCCAATCGTCGTACACTATTTGCTTAAGACATGGTAATTATGAGGTTAGAATGATGCCCCTAGAGTATCATATAAAATTATTAGATCTTTTCATACATATACACTCAGCATCAGCACAAATATCATCATCATCATCAGATATACGTTGATATATGTTGTCGTAAACAATAAACGACAATAATTTTGCAGCAATGGGCAACATGGGGAATGGCTTATTTGCTTAAATTGTTGTCTTTTTGAAAATTATTTAAAACAAAATCATCATCAGGATGGAACTGTGTCATAAATAAGATCATGATTTCGTGTACACACAACACAAAATCTTATGCGACCAAAACCATTTCCGTTCCTAATTTTTATCACGTTTCGGGGTTTTATTTGGTTATCTCTCATATACAAAATAATGCTTTTGTTTCAACATTTCGTTTCTTTTTTGTTTCTGCTATAAGTGGAGGGATTCTGGGTGGATTTAAAATTCAATTAAACTATAAAAACAACAACAATATTTATTTAGTAATGGTTTATAATTTCAATTATGGTGAATAAACAACAGGAAAATGTGTATTTTTCCTATATTAAAATAGGGAAAATGGGAAATTTGGTTGGTCTGTAGAAATTGAAAGGGAAAACATTTTTTTGTTTAACTTTACCATCGATGTTTTTTATAATGGTAAGATCGTCGAGCTTAATATATTAAACCCAAAGACACAAACAGAATCCGGATTATTGACTATGTTTTACTTAATTTTAAATCTCAGATACCAAGTTGCATGAATATAACCATTGGACACCAATAAACTGGTTTTCCAAAAACAACCTTCGAAGATATAAAGAACAAGACTTACTTACACGACTGTAAATTTCGCTTGGCACAACAAAGAAATGTTTTAATTTTAAAGCTGTTTTCCTCAGAGCAGGGTAAATTATACCACAAACTTAAAACCTTCTAAATTAAAGAACCTCGCCTTAGCAGCTCATCAAATCTGAAAAAAATATGCCACTAAAGGAAAAGTATCAAAATTCCGATAATACAATTTCAAGTCGCGATTTCAAGTCGCGTGCTTCCTAATTTCTTCGTTGACATATTCTATCCTTAAGTCCCTATGGAGATTATCATTTCTGATGTACCATTTACAATACCATTTACAATACCACGTAAAACTTTTTTTTAGAATGATTGTATTATTTTCACATTGGTCTTCTTGGTGCTTTTCCAAAGCTTAATTCCGTAAGTTCATTTTGGTTTTAGAATTTGCCTATATAGCAGCAGTTTTTTATGAAGTAATAGCTCCAAATTCTATTAAGCTCTTCTATTAAGCTCTTCTATAGCTATTAAGCTCTTTTTTTTCTTTTTATCATACTCTTTCCACTAAAGATTAGCATCAAACTTGCACCTTACACATTACCTTGTGGTACTCCTGCTAATATTTTCGTCAATAAGGAGTAATGATCTCATATTTTACTCGAAATTGCCAAGTAAGATTTTAGAATCTGATAAAACTGCTTTGGTAGATCTCGATGTAGTTTAAATTTGAGCCCTCTGAGCTATACTTTATCGAAGGCTTGTGCTACATTCAAGAAAATACTTGAACCTATTAGATCATGGCCAAGAGATTTTTTTGAGCTTAAGTATTGCTCAACTTTTTCAACTTTCAACTTTTAACTCTTGTAAAAATACAGATTTTATGCTTTGGCTTTCAATTTTGTTAACTAGTGTTATGTCTTCATCTGAAGGTTTGTCTTGGGAGAGATCTGAATGTATCTCCAAGATATAATACAAACAAATCAGTTGTTTCCTTTGCGCTTCTAGGGCGGGCTACTTTCATAATTTATCCTTCAACTTGTATTCCTTCGTGATGTTTGATGTTTTCTTTTACAAATATAGTTGATCCTCCTTTAGCTCTAGGATGGGTTGCATGACAACATCAATACCCACGTACTTAAGCAAATGAAGTATTAGTAAAATGGCTTTCAGATTTAGGCATATATCTATTTTTTCTGTGTTTAAAAATATGTCCAGAATAGTTCTGGAATATGTTGCATTATCCCATTTGCATTCCAGATGTCTATTATAAGTAGTGTTTGATTCATTCCCATATTTTATTAAATCATGGAAGTGATTGAATATATTAGCGCCTATTCAGAATGTCTATGCTTTTTTCTTGTTTCACAAGCTGAATGTTAAGGGTTTCTATGTATTTATCTTTTCAATAATTGGGGTATCGGTGCCGTCATTATTTCCCACCAAATCGCTTTGTTGTACGATCTGTGAGTATGTTTTTCTATTGTGTTTGCTTGAGATTAACTGTTCTCTACATTTATAGTAGGCTTCCTTTCAATAGGTATCCTATGGTTTTGTTGTAGCGCTTTATCTCTTATTTTTTGTAGTTCTTTAGCTACATCCTCTTTAATTCTCTACATCCTCTATAATTTGCTGGATGCTGCCCTTTACAGTTTATTTTGGGGAAACATTTTTACTTAAAGGACATGCTTGGCGGTATGTTTCCCTGCACATCTGAAACATCGCTTGTTGACAATATCTTTGGGTGTGGTTATAGTTATTGACCAGTTGATTTTCTCAACGGTTTTATTCTGACTCACATGTTAAGGAAAGCTTTTATGTTGTATATAACGGGTGGTTAAATTTCAAGGGCCTGTTGATTTTGAATAAAACACAAATTATTTAGGAAATTATTGTCAATTCTTTTTATTATGATAATATGGTATGGTTTTACAATTATGTATGGAACAAAATACCGGCCAAATGGCCGCCGCGACCTCGGCGGCACACTTCCATCCGATGGTCCAAATTTTCGATGACGCTTAGGCATAATTGAGGTTCTATGCCGTTAATGTGCCGAATTATCTCATCCTTTAGCTCTTGAATTGTTGCTGGTTTATCGACGTACACCTTTTCTTTCAAATAACCCCAAAGAAAGAAGTCCAACGGTGTCAAATCACATGATCTTGGCGGCCAATTGACATTCCCATCACGTAAGATAACACGACCATTGAATTTGTAGCGCAAAAGAGCCATTGTTTCGTTAGCTGTGTGGCAAGTGGCGTATAAATGCAAGTCTTTATGCATAATGTGCATCAACAACGAGCGTGAGAGGTGCAATTTTTGGGCACGACGACGAGTTGAGGTGGACGGCTTTTCAGCCACACTATCGCGAACAGCAGCAATATTTTCTGCAGTATATTTTTCTGCGGTTTGCTCAAATTTTTGCACGATTTTTCCGATTGTACGCACATTTGGACGATTAAATTGACCGAAAAAATCACGAAGTGCACGAAATGCATTTTGATTTGAACGCACATTTTCATAATAAGCCTGAATAACTTTAACGCGTTGCTCGATTGTGTATCTTTCCATGGTTCAAATTGAGTTAGTCTGAAATTGAGAAATGTCAAATG
Source organism: Tipula confusa (assembly GCA_963556175.1). Taxonomy (NCBI): domain Eukaryota; kingdom Metazoa; phylum Arthropoda; class Insecta; order Diptera; family Tipulidae; genus Tipula; species Tipula confusa. The sequence goes on along the minus strand of OY744475.1, from coordinate 220,889,047 downwards.
AAATGCAGAAAAAAACTTGACGTTTAGGTGTGGTTCACATTCAACATCGGGCCCTTAAAATTTAACCACCCTTTATTTTCTACATTTTCTTTGTTATTAAATGTAGGGATAAATAAGGGTTACCCTCTTTTAGTGATTTGAACGCCTTCTGCATTTTCTATTTTTTCTCTCTTGAACATATTTAAGGCATTTTCTATTTTTAATCCCTTGCCTATTAGATCTTCTATTATATCCTTCTTTGAACAAGTAAGATGGAGGCCAACATGTTGGTGGAGGCCTCTAGCCATATTTTTCATTTGGTGGTCATTCTTATCTTCATAAGTGAACCACTCATTTCCATCAGTATTTAGCTTTGTAGCCAAAGCTCTATACGTCTCAGAATCAGACTTATTAATTGTCCATACATCATTGTTAAGTGATGCAAATATGTATTCTTTATCAGTGACTGATTTTATTATTGTTTGCACAGAGGCATAATTGAATATGCTAACAATAGTAATTGCTGGTTGCGCCCTCTCTTTAGGTTTGCTTGGCTGTTTTACTTCGTCAGTTGTTTTCCGTTGTGCTTCAGCTTTATTTGTATTTAGTGAATTTTGTTGAGTCCCCCCACTTTCCGGAAATAAATCCGCTTTCTTTTTCTTGCTTTTCCTTTTCTTTTTTAAGACCCAATCTGTTTTTCTTAGTAATTTTTCTTCATTTTGCAATTGTATCTACCTCATTGCTACTCTGAGAAGGCTCCTCAGATTTCTTAGATTGTAAAACTATTTTAAGTATTCATTTTCATTTTTCAGCAGCACCTCATCGTTGCTCAGCTGCAACGTTACCTTTTCAATTTCGCTTAGTTTTCTTCTTAGTTAATAATTTTCGTTAACCTGTTTAAATAAATTTTTAGTTGAAGATGTTGGTGAGCTTGTATGCCTAGAACTTCCTGAAAATTGCTTCCTGAAAGCAATAGTTGACCCATCCCAGAATCCTTTTGGCCGACCTTCGGAGTGGGTGGGTTTGTCAGCATCTCTGCTGATTTACCACTTGGGGTATAAATTCCTTTATTTGTTGTATCTATTGCATTAATTCACTGATAATAATACATCTACCAACCATTATCAGTATCAGTTGATAGAGGGTCACAAATAAGAACTTCATTTACTAGGTTGTTAGTGGTCGGATAACCAGCTGTGTCTCGGTCGCCAGAGTCTCGTTAGTTAAGGCAATGAGCACCGCGTGCAGGTGAGGTTGACATTTGAACTGGTATTTGAACCATTTTACTCCTTGTCCCTTACCCCCTGCAAAAGTCAGCCTAAAAAAGTGACGAACTTTGAAATATGCTGGTGGTTAACATAATTATCAATGAGGAACAATTCTTATTAAGATTCCTAGCACTAAATATGGTACACCAAGAAAGTTTATGAAAGATGGAATTGATGCGGCAATAAAAAACCTAACAGATGTATTAAAATAAGCTGCAACTAATGCTAGTAGCTCAGTAGCTCAATTTAAATAAAGTTGCAGAAACCATCTCAAAATATTCTGCAGCTCTTAAAGGTAAAACGATCAATACGCAGGCAGTGGCAACTACATAGATCACATACTCTTAAATAAAAAATAAACAAAGTTATAAAAAATCTGAAAATAACCTTGTAAAAAGAACGCGATCAATAGGTTCAACATTATCCCAATGGACTCAAAGCAACTGAAGCAATAGATTAATCTCTGTGGAAAGCCACACGTACCCTGAAACAACCTACACATTAATGCCCATCGATTTGCCTTACTGGTGAAAACTGGGCAAGAAGTAATGCAGATAAAGCAAAAATATTTGGTCAATATCTTAGTAAAGTATTTACACCTAACGAGCAAATCGTATGCCCCGAAATGTTATCTGATGATGCAGAAGCTTCGGAAATCCAGAAAGTTAAATACAAGTGGCGCAAAGTACGAAAAATATCAAGGAAAACATAGATCCAAAAAAGCAGCAGGGCATAATCTATTCAGCGGAAAAATAAATAAAAACCTTCCGGAAAAATGTGAGTCATATCTGAAATCAGGGACGCCCTAAATCCAAAAAAGAACTGCTCGGTAGCATTTTTGAATATAGCACGCAGGCTTTCGATAAAGTATAACATGAAGGCCTTACATACAAAATTAAAACGCAGTTACCGGCAAGGTTTTATAAAATCATATAAAATTATTTGCTCATTCGAAAATTTTTGCTAAAATACAATCCATCCACCAATTTATACGAAATTCATGCGGATGTTCCACAAGGCAGTGTGTTAGACCCAATATTATATTTGATATATACTGCAGACTTACCAACATCAAATTATGTAAAAGTTTCACATTTGCGGATGATACAGCAATTCTAGCTACGCATCATTCTAACTAACTAAATGGAGAATTAGGGGCCAACGAACGTTAATCGACGCATATTACATTCACACTCCGCAAACTGGCAATATTTAAACAAATCGTTAAAGCTGTAATTTGTCATCAACCATTTCAAACGGGTCACTACTACACGAAATTGAAAAAGATTGAACTATATTACTCGAAATTTAACAAGAAAACAGAGTCGACCCTGATTTAATAAATGATTCTTTTTATGAGCTTTTTTATAAGAAAAATTCCAATTACATGTTGTTGTTATTTAACGATTTAATGACAACTTTACATATTACATGAGTTTTAAAGCCTCAAAACTTGTTCGAAATATTTTTTAAAAGTCAAGAGAATCGTTGACTGGATGCTTTGAAAAACCGATAGTGTTATAAATGACAGTTTAGCCGAAGGTTTAAGTCAATAGAGCAGCCAATAACGAGCTCAAATTTTTTCACAAATTTTACATTTGTTAAAATAGGGATGACTGGCCATAATAGATCTAGAAAGCATATTCTTTAGTAACGCTTCAAAGTCTTGGTAGAAAAATGTAAAATTTCCGGAGAAGACGTACAAATTTGAAATGAATTCTGAATGGTAGCCGTAATAGTTAACGTGCTAAAAATGAATTGTTAGGGTCACAGTAATATTGAATATTTAGCTGGTCACTTATTTGGTGTTTGAAGAATCAATAAGATTTAAGCAGACAAAGGCCCATTAAATTTCATACAGTTAATTTCATCGGAGGATATCACAAATTTCTTAGAAAAAAAAATTGTATGGGATGTCGAGCCAGAAGAACAGTAATTCAATCAAAAGTTGTATCCAACAACATTCATGGTGAACGCAACCGTAAACAGTAACGTGCATCATGTTTCATAAGTGCTACAGTATCCTTTAAGAAGTTGGTCTAAAAATGCAAAATGGTGATGAAGAAAACATCTCTTCAGCTTTAAACAACCTCACTGTTATGAAGCAAAGTTTTCAATAGAAAGAACCATGGATTCTTTCAGCATGAATGCTGTAAAATATGCCAATGCAGCTAGTCGTTAAAAATCAAAAATGAATATCCTTAAAATATACATATGAAATGCAAACGGCCTAGCACAATACAAAGCTGAGTTGTAAGCATTCCTAATCGAGTATAATATTGACCCAATTTTAAAATCTGAAACCTGGTTGGAAAAGGACAAAGTGGCACAGCTGTTTAAATTAAACAATGGTTAAAACGCTATGACCTTGATTAAAAGCCTTGAGCCTGAAGACTGTGTAATGTCGAAGTCCTCCATATCACGCTAAAACAAGCAACGGTTCATAAATTATGTTAACCAGCTGGAGATTAAACGATAAACATATTCACTGGGCATCAAAAGTAACATCACCACAAGGCAGACAATTTTTTGAATTGATAGCGGAGAAACCGACTTTGGATTACTTATCACCTATTGGCCAACAGATAAAAAAAAAATTTAAAATTTAATTAATTTTTACGTAACAAAGGGCAATTACTACGAGCTGCCATCTGGTAATTCACCAGTAAAAATAATGTTCAGTTCCAATATTTTAAATATAGAAACGCAAAAATTCTTAAGATCCTCCGCTTGCAATCAGCGATGTTAAAATATGTTTTGATAAGAGCAGACAATAGATAAAAAACTCCTCCGTAGCATCGAGGAACTTGTTATAAAAAAATGAAGAATAATAGCCACATAATACAAAAGCCACAATCCAAATATCTTTTGTTGAATCAGAAACTAAATCACTCTATTAAGACTCTAAAAATGCATTAAAGGAAGAACAAAACCACAGTCTACAAAATTATTTAAGTGAACTCTCGGAAACCTAAAAACCGATTACTGGAAGCATGCTTCTAACAATATCAAAGCTTTTTTGAAAATATGATACTAATTTAACTAAAACCAGTAGAGCATCAGGTTCTACCAGACCATCAATTTAGATTCCGAAGTTAACATAAAGCCGTAGAGCAAGTGCACAGGATTGTAAATATCATCAAACAAAAAAGCTTTTTCCAAACAATTGTACTAAGTTTTGAGAAATTATCTTCTTCAAAGAAAATAAATCGTAAACAAAATTAATCAACCAGTAAATAATATAAGTGCAGGTGTTCAACATGAGAGCGTTTGATGAGGGCCAATGCTGTATTTAATATACACATAACCACCGTCGTATAATAAGCTTATAATATGCAATCCGTTAAGTGTCTTTTTATCGCATTATCGTAGATCTACACCAAGTTATTAAATTACAAACTTTATAAAAGCGCAACGATTTTTATCTTTGTAATTTTCCTCCATGAAAATTATAAACTTACAAGAAAATATTGCAACAACAACAAAAATTTATAATTTCCAATTAATTTTAAATAAAATTTATATATTATTTTCAAAAAATAAATTTAACTTTAACCAAAGTATTTTTTTTTTTTTCATAATTTTCCATAGTTTTTCATTTGCCTCATCTTAAATTACGAAAATAAAATATTTATATGAATGGCTGTGTGTAACAATTTTAATTTCATAATTTCTTTTTTTATTTTCATAACTACTTTTACTTATTTTAAAAGTTGTTCGAAATGAAAAATATTTTTGTGGAAAATTAAAATTTAGTCGAAGGGAGGGATGTCGTAATGCATTTGTTGGTGCAAAACAATGAAAAAAAAACAAAAAAGTTCGTAAATAAATTAGTACCAAATCAATATAAGATTGAGGTTATGTTTGTGCTTTTGGAAACATTTATGTTTTTTTTTTTTTTTTTTAACTAATTGAATAATACTGTATTTATTTACATATAAATAATATGATGATGTCGTTTACACCCAATATACGTACTCGTAATTATGTATGTATGTTTTTATATCAGAAAAGGCTGACAGAAAATTTCAAAATATTTAAATTTATAATTAAAATATGCAAATGAGTTTTTGTTGTTTTTATTTTCTTACAAAAAATACGTGATTGTCTTTATACAATTTTACGTACAGAGTGATGAGAGGCAAAAAAAAAAGCATGAGGAGGAAAATTGAAATACGGAAAAAACTTCAAAGTAGATTATTTTGAAAATTGAAATATTTTTTTGGAGCGTGTTGTTGGCTTTGATTGTTTGATCTTTGATTTGCTTTCCTGTTTATCATTATTATTATTATTATTATTACTATTACTATTAAAGAAAATTCGTTTGTAAACGAAAAATATTCTTTTGGTATAAAAATAAGGAAAATTTCATATTGCTATTTTCAATTATAATTCTACGTTTCTTTTTTTTCGTTTGTTTGATTTGTAATTTAATATAATGATGCTGCCAATTTTGGCTGTTCATATATTGGTGAAGCAAAAACGTTTAGTATTCATAATAAATTAAATAAGATATGAGGTTTTTTCCGGTGATAATTCGGTAAATATATATATATATATATATATATATATATATATATATATATATATATATATATATATATATATATATATATAAATATATATAAATATATATATATATATATATATATATATATATATATATATATATATATATAAACATCGTGTTTTTATTGCGTCACCTTCATCGGTTATGTCGTAATATACAAAGTGATATTTTCTGTTTCTGTTAAGGTCACTTGGGGCCATCGAATTGCCAAATATTTTGTAGTGCAATCAATACTTTGGCTTAGAGTTTTTTACTTTGTAATTCTTCGTATGGCTTAAAAATATTGGTGAAATTTTAAGGATCCCGTGATTTGGGTCTTCTTAATCGCAACGATATCTAAAACTTAGCACTTTGTAGCTGATTCCTTTTTTTATTTAAATTTCACCTGTTTACCTTCTGCACTGCTTTAAATTCAAAACTACTAGTAATTAAAAGGAAGCCTTAATTGAAGTCCTCTTGATAGAACTATTTAAAACACGCTGTAGTTTGCCTACATATTTGAACCAATTTTCGGGTTCTTCTCTCGTTAATTTTAGGGGACTTATTACTCAATGCAATCGGTCGACTTGTCCATTTCCTGATGGCATCCCAGTTGTAATAAAATGCAAGTTAATTTTCTCCATTTTGAAATTATTATCAAATTCTCTGGGTTGAAATGCAATCTCGGTCTGCAACAATTAACTAGGGATTAACAAAACCGCTTTTTGTATCCCAAATTGGGTTAACTTCAATTTTTTATATTCATCTTTAACCGCTCCATCAGTGTAGTTGTCCCGTCTGTCATCTTGAATATGAGATAGCACAATTAGATACATAACTTTCATACCACATAACTGAGTCGCAGATTAGGAAAATTGTAATCTGCCTTTTATGCTGCCTCCACTCGGGTAACTAGATCGTTTTTTATAAGTGATTCAAGCGGAGCTCTAATTTTGGGTTATTGTGGCAGTAAGTTGTTTACCATCGATCGATAGCAAGATAGCAGCTATGCCTATATTGCAGACATCCGTATGTAGTTCAGTTGCATTGCTGTATAATTGCTTTACTTGATCAATTTTAAGGACATTTGGTTTTGCTTATTAAATTAGTAATAATCCGCAGCTTCGTCTATGGAAACCAGTTATGACTTTTACTTTCCAAATATACAAACATACGGTCAACTTTGGTAGAGCAACCACAACATAAGAAGCATCAAGATAATCACCTCTGAGAATCACATTTTCTATATTCAATTGATAATAGCGGTATGTACAAACTAAACAGGGCAGGGACTTAATAAATGCGTGCCAATAGTCTGCACTTACTGATGATTCCATAGCTTCATGTGGACAGTTCCAGTCCAGTCTTTTTGAACCAACAGGACACATTGATACTTTCATTGTAGTGCGCACACATCACGCATTATTTAATTTATTTAATTTATTTAATTTATTTAATTTATTTAATTTATTTAATTTATTTAATTTATTTAATTTATTTAATTTATTTAATTTATTTAATTTATTTAATTTATTTAATTTATTTAATTTATTTAATTTATTTAATTTATTTAATTTATTTAATTTATTTAATTTATTTAATTTATTTAATTTATTTAATTTATTTAATTTATTTAATTTATTTAATTTATTTAATTTATTTAATTTATTTAATTTATTTAATTTATTTAATTTATTTAATTTATTTAATTTATTTAATTTATTTAATTTATTTAATTTATTTAATTTATTTAATTTATTTAATTTATTTAATTTATTTAATTTATTTAATTTATTTAATTTATTTAATTTATTTAATTTATTTAATTTATTTAATTTATTTAATTTATTTAATTTACTTAATTTATTTAATTTATTTAATTTATTTAATTTATTTAATTTATTTAATTTATTTAATTTATTTAATTTATTTAATTTATTTAATTTATTTAATTTATTTAATTTATTTAATTTATTTAATTTATTTAATTTATTTAATTTATTTAATTTATTAATTTATTTAATTTATTTAATTTATTTAATTTATTTAATTTATTTAATTTATTTAATTTATTTAATTTATTTAATTTATTTAATTTATTTAATTTATTTAATTTATTTAATTTATTTAATTTATTTAATTTATTTAATTTATTTAATTTATTTAATTTATTTAATTTATTTAATTTATTTAATTTATTTAATTTATTTAATTTATTTAATTTATTTAATTTATTTAATTTATTTAATTTATTTAATTTATTTAATTTATTTAATTTATTTAATTTATTTAATTTATTTAATTTATTTAATTTATTTAATTTATTTAATTTATTTAATTTATTTAATTTATTTAATTTATTTAATTTATTTAATTTATTTAATTTATTTAATTTATTTAATTTATTTAATTTATTTAATTTATTTAATTTATTTAATTTATTTAATTTATTTAATTTATTTAATTTATTTAATTTATTTAATTTATTTAATTTATTTAATTTATTTAATTTATTTAATTTATTTAATTTATTTAATTTATTTAATTTATTTAATTTATTTAATTTATTTAATTTATTTAATTTATTTAATTTATTTAATTTATTTAATTTATTTAATTTATTTAATTTATTTAATTTATTTAATTTATTTAATTTATTTAATTTATTTAATTTATTTAATTTATTTAATTTATTTAATTTATTTAATTTATTTAATTTATTTAATTTATTTAATTTATTTAATTTATTTAATTTATTTAATTTATTTAATTTATTTAATTTATTTAATTTATTTAATTTATTTAATTTATTTAATTTATTTAATTTATTTAATTTATTTAATTTATTTAATTTATTTAATTTATTTAATTTATTTAATTTATTTAATTTATTTAATTTATTTAATTTATTTAATTTATTTAATTTATTTAATTTATTTAATTTATTTAATTTATTTAATTTATTTAATTTATTTAATTTATTTAATTTATTTAATTTATTTAGTTTATTTAATTTATTTAATTTATTTAATTTATTTAATTTATTTAATTTATTTAATTTATTTAATTTATTTAATTTATTTAATTTATTTAATTTATTTAATTTATTTAATTTATTTAATTTATTTAATTTATTTAATTTATTTAATTTATTTAATTTATTTAATTTATTTAATTTATTTAATTTATTTAATTTATTTAATTTATTTAATTTATTTAATTTATTTAATTTATTTAATTTATTTAATTTATTTAATTTATTTAATTTATTTAATTTATTTAATTTATTTAATTTATTTAATTTATTTAATTTATTTAATTTATTTAAATTATTTAATTTATTTAATTTATTTAATTTATTTAATTTATTTAATTTATTTAATTTATTTAATTTATTTAATTTATTTAATTTATTTAATTTATTTAATTTATTTAATTTATTTAATTTACTTAATTTATTTAATTTATTTAATTTATTTAATTTATTTAATTTATTTAATTTATTTAATTTATTTAATTTATTTAATTTATTTAATTTATTTAATTTATTTAATTTATTTAATTTATTTAATTTATTTAATTTATTTAATTTATTTAATTTATTTAATTTATTAATTTATTTAATTTATTTAATTTATTTAATTTATTTAATTTATTTAATTTATTTAATTTATTTAATTTATTTAATTTATTTAATAACTCGACTTCGCAATATTCCTCTTAATTCATGACTAGTAAATGGATAGCCTAATTCCGCTTTGCTGCTGTAGATTTGGTTAGAAACAACCAAAGAAATATCGTAAAAATATTTTGTTAATTGTCATTGGTCTGAGATGATCTAAATGTATAGTTTAGAGTGGTAAATTTTATTTCTTGATTGTATGGTAAAAATATAATCTTTTTTGCCTAACTGTAACAAAGATCCATAGCAGACCACAATTTTCTTAGAACTCGAAAAATTTAGTTATGCCATTTATATATATATATATATATATATATATATATATATATATATATATATATATATATATATATATATATATAAATATATATATATATATATATATATATATATATATATATATATATATATATTTCTTTTAGGTTTTTCCTCCTTCCTGATTTAAATAAAAAAATTAAATGTTGCCCTATTTTCATTCTATTATAAAAATATTAAATATGGAATTTTTAATTATCCTGAAAATTTGTGTGAGACGTATACGCGCGCTGAAGAACTGAACAAAAACAAAAAAAATTCAACGCGCAAATTTTCTAAATATTTTGTTTTATTTTCACAATATAAACAGTGAAATTTAATTACAACAAAAAAAAATTTAAAAAAATTATACAATACAATTTTCTTGGAAGCCATGATACAGATCGACAATGTCGAGAGTTACTATATATATATATATTTATATATATATATATATATATATATATATATATATATATATATATATATATATATATATATATATATATATACAATTACTGAACGAACGATTCAATTATAAATTTCTGTGAACGTTGAAATACCCTATATAAATACATAGATGATAACGCGATAAAACTTGCATAAAATGCAACCTGAGTTGCTCTTCCATACACGTTCATTTGTTTATATTCATTATAATATAACCAGTAAACAGTAAAAATATGGTGAAAATTTACAACAACAGGAAAAAAAATCAACTTCCTGTATTTCCCGTATATTTGCACATTGCATAGTGCTCTCTTCTATGCCGCCTCGTGTGTACACATATAAAAAATTCAGGAAATAATCAAAAACAAAAACGAACGGTCGTACATAAAAGTTCAAATACACGAGAGATCGGAGCACAGCCAGAAAAAAAATGTTTTTGAATACAAACAAAAAGGCGGTAAAAGGTGAAAAAAATTTAAAGATAAAAATAATTATCATAAATATTAAAGATTTATTGTTGTTTGATGAAAATTACATTAGAAAATTGTTTGTTGTGCTTTTCGCCAAGATACATTATGCCATTAGGAAATTTTCATTATTATTGTTATGTGTTGTTAAGCGAAGAGAATGTGTGATTGGACGATGAATTTTATTTTTTATTTTTTTGCATCATGTTCACGTATTTATATAACCAGCATACTTTCCATATGCATATACTCACACACACACATAAACAAGCAAAACAAAATGTAATAATTATGTTTATTATTTTAACATAAAATTTATGATATTATCATATCACGAAAGTTCGTAAAAAAAACTAAAAACGAATGGCTAAAATATGTAAATTATGTATATGTTATAACACCTGCTTCTTTTGGTATCATTAAAAAAAAAAATTATTGCTTCTAAGTAAAGTATACACAGCATCTCCCCCAACTTATGTGCGGATAACATACAATCAATATTCGGGTGACCAAACATAAAATTTCGTTTGTCATATTTTACGAAAAATATATACAAATATGTTCATAAATATACACTCTTCAAACTCAACAACAGGAATTTCCACAACAGATAAGTTAATTTCCATCTTGCATTGTTTTACAGCTTTTCATTTTTCTACCACCATATATACATATGTGTACACGTCTCCATCTCGATATGACGACGATAAAAATAAAAAAAAAACATAATTACAACACAACATAACATAAAATTGATGTGGGAAAATATTTTGTTTCGACAACATAAAAAAAATGTTTTACCATTTTGTCTCAAGGAAATGGAATGTGTTTCCTTTCACGAAACGAAAAAAAAAAATGTATTTTTATATTTTTCTGGGGTTCATGGAATTTCGGGACACCAACGTTGAAATTTTTTTTTATGTTTTACTTAACATTGCGGTAACAAAAATGCTTTAATTAAAGAGCAACATAAAAACTGAGTTATGTACGAGATGATTGACCCTTTGAATATTTTTTATTTGTGTGCTGACACTTGGCACAATGATGACATAGGAAACATGTTGGTTTATTAAATAATATAAGGGTTGTATTTCTACATATTTTGGTAGGAAATATGACCAGTTACTGAGCTGCACACATACTTTAAAAGTTTTCAACAATTGTTCCAGCAACTACCCAGCCAAAAACTACGCGAATCACTTTCAATCCAATGGCCAAATTCTAGCAACTCCCAAAAGTACGTCAATTAAAGCAAGGTTATGGAAATTGAGACTAGCGTGCTGTAATTGATTCAGAATTTTAAGATCCGCTTTTTATAGATCAAATTTATTTAATGAACCCAACACTTTTGAAATAATGAAGTCTTTAATTTTTAACGTTTTTGCGATATCAGCAGATGCTACTTTAACGTTAATGCCTTTAAATCTTACATATAAATAAACTATGTTCTTTCTATGTCAGTATTGGCACTTTGTTTTGGATCTGCCTTCTTAAATTCTATGTTACTTGTTGCTCCTATGGATTGCTGTGGATTTGTAGCTTCATATATTCGATGTCCTTTCTGATTACATATAGGTTCCCAAATAAAGTTTCCACTAAATATGCTCGTGCTATACTGGGTGATTATAATTGATCTTATGCCAAAAGCTCTAATTGACTCGATCAAATTAATGCGTTTTACTAGAAAAACTACCAACTCTTAAAAAGGGTAAAATATCGTTTCTGGTGTTTCATCGGTTCATGGCGATCTGGTTTCATTATCAAGTTATTCAATACTATATAAATTAGCCAAGTATCTTGTCTTTCTATTCATGCTGACATCGCATTGTATAGTTATCGTAGAAATGTGCGATTTGGTATAAAGTTTTTTTAGCTTCTGGGCACAGCAGAGAGCCCAGTACGATAGTAGAATCTATCTAGCCAAATGTTGTCAGGTTTGCAATACATAAGAATTGCTGAATTTTAGACAGAAGTTTTACCAACAATATGGCAGCACATATTTCTAGGCATGACATGAAAGTCTGTTTGAGCCGAGCATTCTTGGTTAGGAGTTTTTTGAATAAAATTAGAATGTAGTCTCTCCCACTCCAGTTCCATTTTTTTCGGTAGTATATCGTCCTAATGGAGTTTACGGAGCTAAAGGTTCTGAAATAGGACTTTGGCGATGACTGTGCAAGGAAAAAGAAATCCTAGCGATCCTATTTGGGATAAGAGTGTAGTTATCACCTCGGATGTTAATGCTATACCATATAAAAACGTTTTCATAGAATTCGTTTAACAACTATATTTTACCCAAACAGGTGCAGCAATGGTATAAAGAGCCAAATTGCTTGATTCGCTTGTGCAATAATTGCGACATCCGAATATACGTGTGGTACTAACAAAACTCGTTCCATTATCGGAGTAAACACATACCCCTAAGATTTAAGTAAATCTGCTATATGCGGTTGTTGTTATGATGTGAACTACGTCTATATGTATGACTTTGGTAGCCATGCATTTGTAATGTTCTTCTTTTTAAATGAGGAGTTCTCCTTCCAGCGAAAGAGCTAGAAAGTTGAGGGTTTAATTGATTTAATTTTGCCAAGATGATCGGTACCTTCTGAGGTAATGCTATAAAGAGCTTATTTAATGTCCACGGGTTGCAATATGCTATGTCTGTCTACAAAAGGCAAACCGTGTCTGTCATTTAGTACCAACAGTTTGGATTATCTAAAGTTGTATCTTTCCTTAAAGCCAGGTATCCTTTATGGAAGTATCGTCGTTGATCAATCTTAATTATTTGTGGTTCCGAAAGTTATACGCCTAAATTTATGAATATTTAAAATTTGATCAATTGTAAGAAGAGAAGTATGACTGTCTCTAGTATTGAAGGTTAACCACTTAGTGTAGATGGTCATGAAATTAAATCTTCAAGCACGGATTTTGGTCCATTCCTCCAAAGCGCTTTTTGAGATGTTATTGTACATGCTGATGATCTTCATGTCGCAAGATCAGCTGGGTTTTTATTATTATAATTAGTAAAGATATTTCCATGATGTAACAAATGAGATTTATCCTCACTGGTTTACAATACTTGATTTGCCACAGTGACTTCTAGCCTTATAACATCACTAACAATCCATTGCTTAGTTTGTTGCCCACTTACATAGTGGGAACGCTTCACTTCTTGCTAGTTTCTCCATCTGTTGTTAAATAATTACCACTTCTTTAATGATGGATCCACCGGTCAATAGAACATACATGTATATAAATGTGTAGATGGGCAGATGAGCAGATGAGCACGTATAGTTTGACACAACAAATAACTCGGTTCCCGCATTTCTGCAGGGGAATTTATTACAACAGTCAACCCACAAACCGCCTTCAACCCAATCGACTACCATTTGGATATTAAACATCACAATTCCCAAGATTCCTACCCCAACAACCATTTAGACAAAAATTTGATGATCCAAGGTACTCAACAGGATATCCACCTAAACCTTCACCAAAACCAACGCCAATGTCGATAGACGGCAGCGGCCAATCAAAACATTTGAACTACATGAATCGACCGCAGAACAACCGATTTTCTATGGAAAAACCACTATACAATGTGTCGCAACAAAATGGTTACCCACATAAAGCACAAAGGACATATATCACTACGAACAGTTTACAGAAGACAGCTTTACAACAGGATACCATGAAGAATTGTCAAAGTATGACTCGAAACATGAACAGGCCGCTCGATCAGTATACTAACGTGAAAAATATATCAGAATTACTACACAAAGACGACACATTAGAACACAATGATTAACAAGAGATATCCCTAAGAACTAGAAGACATTAATTTTTTAGATTAAAGTACTCTTAGCTCCTCCACCTATAAAACATCTAACGAAGAGCGGAAAAATGTTGAACTTTTAATAGATACAGGCTCAAGAGAGCATAAAAATAACCCATCACGCCATGATAGAATTATTCGGTACAGAAAGGAAAATAAAATTTCACATTCTGCCTAGTTTGAAATCATTTGGGGAATTATTGACAACGAGAATTTAAAAGAACTCAATGCCACCATTTACACAAATATTGGATTTATGACGATTAATCCCAATATTAGGGTTCCATTTGAACAGCATATGTCCGACTCTGTCAACAACATAAATCTAAGGGTATCACATCTCAATCTTATACAAAAAACAACGCTTACTAACGAAAATCCAAACTTATAGATGGAGTAGATCTCTCTATCTCATCAGATTGAGTCGTACCCAAAACAAAGACGCGTCAAGACTAAACAAATATTGGATGGTTATCGTTTACCGAAAGCTAAACGGCAGTAACAATCTCGAATAGGTATTCAATTTCAGAGATTAACGATATTCTGGCAATCCTCGGCGATAATTAGCTGTTTACTACCATAGATCTGAAGAGCAGCTTTCATCAAATTCCTCTTTAAGAAACGGATATCGAGAAAACTGCTTTCTCGGTAAATTATGGAAAATATATGACTTCAACCGGCCTGAAAAATGCGCGCATTTTTTCAACGAGCTCTGGACGGTATCCTTACGACCATATTGAAAAACTCTGCTATGTCTACATTGACGAAAAAGAGTACTTCGAGAACAGTGAGAACATTTTCAAAATTTGGAAAAGGCCAACCTTAAAATTCAACTAACAGGATATCACGATCGAAAATGAACAAGACGATACAATATTATTCATATTACATCAACTCACCGCAACGCTATTTCCCGAAAATGAGTAAAAAGATTCAATTCTAAAAGAAGTTTCACCTGTCAAGAAAACAAATACGGCAGGTATCCCCATGGATTAAAATGGAATCTATTTCAGCCAGCAACATTGAAATTTTCCTCTAAGGTAAGTCTATGGTCACCTATGGTTCGTTTGAGTTGATGCTTGGTTAGTTTGATAGCAGCCTTCCAAAGACCTCCAAAGTATGGTGATCTTGGAGGAATAAAATAGAAACTTATGTGGCCTCTGTTGAGACTACAATTTCGTTCAAAAATAGCATTATTGTTTGCACCGACAAAGTTGGAGCCGCCGTCACTGTTAATTTCTTTACATAACCCTCTTCTTGCCTCAAATCTTCAAAGCAGAGCAATGAATGTTTCGGATGTGATATTACTTACCAATTTTAAGTGGGCAACCTTATTTAAATGTCAATGGTGATTTTTTTTAATGATGACTTTAGTCAGGTGGTCCAAATCTGGCAAGATAATTTGGTGTTTAACATCATATGTGACTGACGCATTTATCGGGCGTTTGGTGCTACTCGTAGTCCGCCAAACGGATCAATGAATGGTTGGAATGCTTTTATGTTACTGGATTTCTGTAACTTATTGTTGAACAAGAGATTTTTTATTTCTGCTGTGAAATGTTTTTGTTAAATGTTCAGAAATAGGCGTCTTTGAGCATTAACTAACTCAACAGTTTGAAGAGTAGCGGTTATCGATTTTGGTTAACGCTGGATCCAGCGATGGTTGTTTGGTTACTGATGGTTGTTCTTAATACATTTTTTACCGTGATCAAAACATCGGTTAATAGTAAAGCACCACAGAGATCCAATCTTGGGATTGATAACTATTTAACAGGTGCTAAATTAGTTTTAGCTGGTAGCAACCGAACAACCAGGCAATACTTGTTCCATTCGATTGAACGATTCTGAAAAACACGACAGCAGAATACGCCTATTTACTGGCATCGGAGTACCAATGTAGTCCATTTTGATGTCACTATTTGTTTCTATATAGTGGGGGATTTTTATTTCCTTTATTTGTGGTAAGTTGTTTAGCAGTTTCAGCCAATTTTCAGTGAGGTTTGGTAGTTTAAATTTACAACCCACAAATTTTGGAAGAATATTTTGGTTGTGATAGTTACAGATGTTTGCCATGCAATTGGATCAAAAAGTTTATTGGCTTCTGATAATAAACCTCAAAATAAAAATTATCGCCATTTGGACTCCAGTGAAGGCCTAGAACCATTACAGACGTCGATTCTTAAATTTCAATTGAATTCAAATCATGGTTATCTTTTGAGATATCCCTTAACAGTTGATTTGTGTTGGTAACCCGACACTCTCTAGGATGGTCGTTATATCCCTTTTTAAGTCTACTGCATAACAAGTTGTGTTGGCTCCTATCATGAGGTCAATCACATACATGTGTTTCTTGATGTGCCGAGCTGCTTCTACAAATTTGTCTTAAAGTCGTTCAGCCACTTCCAGAAGAACTTTGGTAGCTAGGATTGGTGTAATGACGGTGAAATAGATTACTGTCTGAATCTCGCATTGTTGAATGGGTTATTTAGAGTCATCTTTCTAAACTATTTTTTGGTATTTGACCAAAAATCTTCTCTACACCAGATGTAAATTGCTTAAAAGCGTAGGTCCTACCACCAGGCAGTCGTTAAGTGATTTTTTGATAGTTATCTTGGTGGAACCATTGAACATAACTCGCAGTTTTATATATAGTGCTTAATGAATTCCTTGTACATGATACAAAATGTTTCATTCTTCAAGATTGGTCCCTCCATAGACAGCATTCTGTGTATGGCAACACTGACAAAGTCTCCTAAAAGTGTAGGTGATTTAAGAATGGTATCATCCAACCAGATTTTTTTGCCGCGTTTTCTTCTGAAAGTGGGTTTCAAAAAATTCCTCGTCTTCCGAATATTAAGGATTGTCAGTTGTGGTAATACTTTTGACTTCCCCAAATTTTCTTAATAACTGATCCAAATTTCCTTCTTCTGTATTGGTGGTAGTGGTAAAGGAATAAATGGTTTTATTATTATTTATTTTGCCACCAATTATCCAACCGAATGATGTGTTCTGCATGGTAGTTCGAGGTATGGTCTCCCAATATCCTGCCGTCCTCCAACAGTTCAAAAAAATGATCTGATCCAATTAGGATATCAATATCGTCAGGTTGATTAAAAAATGATCGGCTAGCTCAAATTGGTCAAAATATGACATATCTTAAAATTCAAGCTCCCAGTGCCTTTAGCCCTCGAACTAGTTCATCTAAAGTATCTAACATATTTCTAATGTTTGTACTGTTTGCTGCTGTTAAACTTGATGAAAACTGTATGTCTTTTGAGAACATATCGTTCCTTTAATTTCGTTAACGAAATTAATGGACTAATCACGTAGAGCTTGAGTTTTTTCAGGTCACTTTTGTAATGCTTTTTAATATTGAAATGATAATAAATTAATAAAATTAAAAAGGATAACTTTAAAAGGACCTTTCAAGTTCTCTAACATGTGATCAGCTGCTTATAGTAACATCATCTTAAACATGTCCTTTACTGAAAGTGTAAATCTAAAAAAATATGCGACTTTTTTTTGTGCGTTTTTTTCCGACTCGACTTTTATATTTTATGTGTCAAAGCTCGCAAAATAATTTATGACATTTTGATGGTAAAACGCTGATATCAATATATGCCTGCACAGCAAAAACGAAAACGACATCTTACTGAAAATCGATTGAATTTTCATTTAAAGTTTATTATTCATTTATCTTAATATCCTTTTATTGTTATTTATCTCCTGTTTGATAATTGAATATGTTATCTCTCAGCTTGTGTTCCGGATTTTTTTTTTAACACTTATTGTAAGTTGTTGCTGTTTGGCTTTTATATAAAGTGATTTTTAAGCGAGTAGGGAAAATTTGTTGGTTTTATATGTTATATATATATATATATATATATATATATATATATATATATATATATATATATATATATATATATAGATAATTTTTTTTTTGCTGGAATAACATATTTCACTCTCGTAAATATTGTAAAAATGTTTATGTATTTTCACTACCTACACACACCCAAAGCCATACATCTAAGGAAATCTTTGTATATGTATATATATGCAAAGGAAATTTAACGGAAAAATTGTCGCATATACAACAACAACAAAAACAAAATGATAATAATAAATTGATTTCCATGATGTATTTTTATTGTCCTTTTAGAATTTTTTTTATTTTGTATATTCAGGATGTTGTTGTTCATATAAGAAAAACACTTTATGGATGTAGCACAATAATAATAACAACAACAAAATAACACCAACAAAAAAAACGAAAGAACTAAGACATGAATAGAAAAAAAAAACGAAATAGAAATGAATGATGGGAAAATGTTATATCAAATTGTGTTTTGTAATTTTATGGGTGGAAAATACATTTTTGGAAAATTGTAATAAATTTTCCGAAGGTTTTCGAAAGTAGAGCAGCTCTTGTTATATAGTGGTGAATTTATTGGAAACAAATTGAATTCTTTGTAAACTAAAATGAATTTAAA
Source organism: Tipula confusa (assembly GCA_963556175.1). Classification (NCBI taxonomy): domain Eukaryota; kingdom Metazoa; phylum Arthropoda; class Insecta; order Diptera; family Tipulidae; genus Tipula; species Tipula confusa. The sequence goes on along the minus strand of OY744475.1, from coordinate 220,870,033 downwards.
TATTTTCTTGTAGTATGTATCGTAACTTTGTTTTGCGATTAAATAAATTGATATTTATACTGTACAGTGTTAATGTACTTCCTGGTTGACAATGATATATAGGTGGATTTGGGGTGTTTATGCAATTCGTGTTGCATAAATTTAACACAAGATACGTTGTTGCTGTACTAGTGATTTTAGATACGAAAATAGTAAGACATGCCAATATTTGTTTTTTCAATTTTTTTTTTACCATAGTGTAAGAGAATATTTTGACAACTGAATATGTTTACACTATAAATTAACTTCGTGTTAAACCAAATTATTGTAAATAAAACCCCAATTAAAAATTTCACCTTTATAATTGATAAAAAAAAAATCGCAAATAATAATCAATTACACAGCATACTAATATTATTAACAATAAAATTAATTATTAAAAAATAAAAAATATTTAAAAATATACATATATAATTAATTAAAAACAAATAATTTATCATTGGTAAAGTCATAATAATTATTGTTATTTTATTTTATTATAAACGAAAATATATTTTTTTTTTTTAACTTTTTGTTATTAATTAATAATCATTTAATGATAATTAAAAAATGTGTAAAAATATTTTTTTATTAATTAACGATGTATTTCGATTTTATTGGATATTTTCATATTTTATATTTGAACCGCTCTATCATGTAATATTTTCAGTATTAAAATTAATGACACTAACAATTTTATTGAGGTCAAAGTTTATTAGTTACCCGATTTCAAAGTAAAGTTTAACTGTTACAAAAATTAAAAATGTAGTAAAACAAAAAAATATTATGATACATTCAAGCATAGATTAAGTTATAAAAAGATGATCCAATTATAACAAAAAATAAAATTAGGTGACGGGTAAATAAAGTTTGAATAAAAATGTAATTTAGTGGTGATTTCGGATATTGTTTGCAATTGTTTGCAAAAATTATCTATCCACATATAAAAAATTAAAAATATTAGTTATCAAAAATGCCACTGAAATGAGCTGTAATTGGAAGAAATACAGCAGATGCGAAACGAGAAAGATCCAAAAGAGCAGCCGAAATGCCCGAACAATGTGAAGTGCGTTTGGAGAAAATTCAAAATGAATCACCCGGCATGTGTTGTTCGAGTGGTAAAGTCAAGTTGTCACCGCTGGTTGAGCCACCTGAACCACTTATAAGCTACGTTTCTGGCAACACAGCGTTGTCCAAACATTTTATGAAAAACTTTCGGAAATACAATTCGAGCTTTCAAATGACTTCGTTTGGGGCTACAAACATTGTTAGCAATACAGGTTTGTCTGTTTTTTTCGTTTTTTTTATCTGTTTTTTTTACATAAAAAAATACATTAAAAATAAAATATTTCTCCAGGTTTTACGTCAACATTCAAAGTGCAAGGACAAGTTTACCACCAAATCCGTTCGCTTCTTCCAACATCAGATCAAGATTCCAAGTTTTTGCAAATTTATTCCACAGGAGATGAAAAAGAAGAAGTTGATCAACGTTGCGCTGTTATACACGACGTGAAATCATTTGGTTAAACTATTCAAAGTCGCCTTGGATCAAATGCCATCAGATGATTACAAAGTCATTATAAGAGCCGATAAAATACTTTCCGGTAAGCATGAACGGCGCTTTAACGCTCCATCGATCAACAAAGTGGCAGTCGTTATGGTTGGAATGGTTTTCGACCGGCGAGACATCATAATTCAAAGACGATATACAAATTTGCAACGCGCCTCTGAAACACACTGATCGTATGATGCTCTTCAATATCCAGTACTGTTTTGGCAAGGTGAAGATGAATATCATTTCAACGTCATGCAGATAAACTCTGTCACTGGTACAGCAACAACAAAAAAGATTTGATATTTTACTTTGAAGTAAATACCGTCCAAAAAATATTTTACGACCAGATCTTTTCATCACATTTACGTGCAATTCAACTGGGTCGGAAATCAAAGATTTGTTGTCGCCTGGTCAATCATCGCATCACAGACATGATCTGACAGCTAGAGTTTTCAAACAAAACGAATGAAACTCATGGATCTCATGATAAAATAATCGTATTTACGGTGAATTGCAATGCTGGATGTATTCGATTGAGTGGCAAAAACTGGCTGAAAGAAAAATTTGTTCCAACTCAAATCGATAGTGTTATATCTGCTGAACTACCGAATCAACAAGAAGATCTGATCCTTTTTGACATTGTCTGTAAGAACAACAGCCCATGTGGAGTATTGAATATGAGCTTCCTTGCATGAAAGACGGCAAATGCACAAAAAGACAACCACTCGATTTGAATGATGAAACTTAATCTGGTGGGGATGGATATCCGAAATACAGACGACGTAAGCCAGAAGATGAAGGATTCGCCACCACCATTAAAGTAAAAAACCTTGATATTCACATTGATAACAGATGGATTGTTCTATACAGTCCTATACTGTCATTTCAAGCTCGTATCAATGTAGAATACTACAACTCCGTAAAATCCATTAAGTACATATGCACTTCAGGTTTTCAAATCGAAACGATGAAATCACTCAATTTCAGATGGGTCATTACATCAGCAGTAATGAAGCTGTCTGGCGAATTTTTGGTTTCAGTATTCACAAAAGATATCCAACTATTCAACATCTTGCTGTTCATTTAGCAAATGGTTAACTTGTTTATTTTACCAAAGCAAGTGTCGAAGATGGTTAACTTGTTTATTTTACCTGAGCAGCACAGCTACAAAATACAACACTTACGGCTTTTTTTCAATTGTGTCAAGCTGATAATTTTGCGAAAACTTGCTGTATCATAAAGTTCCAAAATATTACACTTGGAACACAACAAGCAAAAATGTTTTACAGGAGAAAGTGAGGCGCTGTTGTTCTAGAATATGCTGGTGTTCGTGCATCTAATGCATAAGATCGAGTATATATACTGCACATCCAAATAATGCTGAATGTTACTATTTGAGAATATTGCTTCACACAGTCAAAGGTCCAGCATCATTACAAGCTTTGAAAACGGATAATGAAGAAATATGTGAAACGTGCAGAGAAGCATATTATCGACTCGGATTACTTGTAAATGATCAACATTGGCACAATACATTGGCATAAGCAACTCTTACGTGACTTGCGCCACTGCGCGCCTTCTGATCCAAAAAATCTTTGGGAAAAGAATAAAGAAACCATGAGTGACGATATACTAAGCAAAGCACGTAGAACGAATACAAATGAGGAAATCCAGTTTTCGGATGACATTTTCAATAAAGCACTCATACTACTTAAGGATACATGTATTTCGATCAACAACAAAATTCTTTGCCAGCTTGGACTACCAGCACCGACACGTGATCGAAACAATGTTCACGACAGAGATTTGGTAAATGAACGACAATATAATTCTGAAAAAGTTATGCAGCACGTAGCAAACGAAAGTGGTCGAATTATTTTCCTTGATGCACCTGGAGGCACTGAAAAAACATTCTTGCTCAATATGATACTCGCGAAAATTCGAGCGGAAAATGAAATTGCACTAGCCCTAGCATCGTCTGGAATCGCAACAATGTTACTCGATGATGGGCGTACAGAATTTTCAGCTCTTAAGCTTCCATTAAATAACAACCATTCCGAAACACCAACATGTAACATTGGTATTCTGGCATGGCTGCAGTATTAAAATCAAGCTCACTTATTGTATAGGATGAATGCACTATGGCGCACAAGAAATCTTTTAAAGCTCTTGACCGTACTCTCAAAGATTTCAGAACAAATGACCGACCAATGCGTGGAGCTTTATTGCTTCTTGCTGGTGATTTTCAACAAACTTTGTCAGTAATTCTAAGATCAACATCAGCCGATGAACTAAACGCATGTTTGAAAGCGTCATATCTTTGGAGATATGTATAGTGAAACTTACATTGTCGGCAAATATGCAGTTACTTCAAGATGCTGAACAGCTTTTGAAGTAACGTGAAATATCTTTTCCTCCAAACTTTTGCCAAATGCAGTCATCAATTCAAAATGTTGTGTAGAAAGTTTAATATCGTCCGGATATTACGAACAATTCCAAAAATCATGATTGGCTTTGCGAACTAGCAATTTTAGCTCCGAAGAATAATGATGTCAACAAAATAAACAATCCAATTCAATTGAAGCTACCCGGCGAAGTTATAAACTACAAATCTATTGAGATGAGGAACAAGATGTCAACTATCCAATAGAGTTTCTTAACTCTTTGGAACCATCTGGAATGCAACCACACATATTAACTTTAAAAGTTGATTCCACCGAAATTATGCAACGGAACAAAACTTGCTGTTAAAAAAATATCGCCGAATTTAATCGAATCCACAATCATCAGTGGCAAATTTAAAGGAGAAAATGTGCTGATACCACGAATATCAATAATTTCAACAAGGCTTAAGCCATATCACTAAGTGTTGCTGGTTTGAACTTAGAAAATTCCTGTTTCTTGCACGGTCATATGGATGGCATTAAAAATATTTGGGCGAGGTAAAATTGACAATGTCATGGACTCTATTTTCTTCCTAATTTTATCATATAAATAAAAACAATTAAGATTTTTAACAATTATTAAAATGCATAGTAGGTGCAACTTGCCATCTTGCATGCTGGAAACTGGGTTTCAATATTTCATCAATCAATATTTGATTCCTATGCTAAAAAGCAAAAATATTTTTAATAAGTTAACATGCAAAAGCTGTGACGCTACCGCTGTATTAAGTCCTTAAGTCCAGAACTTATTAAGAGTACAATTCGAATTTAAAATTAGGTGTGCTTCCGTCCCTAAAAATGTCACGCTTCATCCCTGATATATATATATATATATATATATATATATATATATATATATATATATATATACATACATATTATATATATATATATATATATATATATATATATATATATATATATATATATATATATATATATATATATACATTAAAAATATAACAACATATAAAGTGGTTTATTGTTACAATTTTATTTTCGAATGAAATGATATCTATTCAGTTCAATATATACAACGATGTTGGTAATGGTGATGGGGTAAGTAGAAACATTTTATAATTAATACTATGGTTGTTATCATTCTTCCTATATTGATTGCAGAAAGTGATATCATTGCGATAGCAATATCTTAACATTATTCCTTTAAAATTTTGAGTAATACAAAACCACAATAATAATATTATTTATTTATTATCTCTTATGAATTTTTGTATATACGATAAATATGTAAATAAACACAAGTTCTTTTCTTAGAATAATTAGATAGGATGTAAAATGTCAAATCAAAATAATTTTCATCTTAAAATATGTACACAAAAAACTAAGAAACAAGTTAAAATTCCTTCTGTATCTAATATATAAATATATAAAGCTTTTGCACATATACAAGCTACATCATCCTATAATTATATGTATATATATATAAATATATATATATATATATATATATATATATATATATATATATATATATATATATATATATATATATATATTATAGTTTTAAGTATTATCTTTTGAACTGTATGTATTTGTATGTAAAGCTCGTTTAAGTACATTATCCTTTATGGATATATGGAATGTCATCAACATGTTTTCCAGCAATTTAACACCATGTAAGCACAAAATATAATCTTAAGATGATTTTTCACTTTGATTTTATTGAAGTGCAATTTCTCGTACAACTACACCACATCTTCGTATGAAAAATATATATAATATAATCTGATTTTTAAATGTCAGCTAAAATATTGAAGATAATGACTTTAACACATTAGATCATGCAACACTTCATTTTTGATATAAAAAATGATAAAATAGAGCCTAAAATAATTGGCAAGGATAACGTTCAAAATATCATCTCGTTATATCAATTTATTCTAGAATTTTACAAAATTGTTGTTGTAATAAAAACTATAATGTTGATTTGTTGATTTCTTGATTTCATGATTTATTAATTTTATTAGTTTACTAGTTTCTTGATTTGGTTGTTTGTTTAATTGTTTTTTTTTTTTGTTTTATTGTTTTATTGTTGTTTGGCTTAATCAGTTTGATATCATATTCCAGGTAAATAAATCGATATATGCGTTTTTATTTTACTTTAGATGTTTGTTTGGTTTTGGTAACCAAACATTAGATGGTGGACCTGCAGTAAAAAAACATATTTCCTTTGTGAGTTGTCAACGATTTATAAAATGTTGCATAAACCTCTTTATTTAGAATATGCCATATTGTTAGGGGATCCTCGGCAGGCGACGATCAACACATCACCTAAAATCAAAAGAAAATTATACACAAATAATCCTTCGCAAATGAAAATTCATTGACTTTACCGCGCTTTCGAACAGACCCTCAGTATAAATTAATAAATTGCTGTGAAAGACAGAAGGAAATTTCACTATTCTTTTCTGTAACTTTAGTGCCAAATCATGAACTTGTCTGCAGCGTTCAGTATTTCGTCTCGTTGAATAGATGGCAATTGTCATAATTTTATGGAACTTCTCATGTTATTCTAAATATTATTGCTAAAATCTTACAGCATTTAAAGAAAGTAGCGAACCGTTTTAACATTTGATGACAAAGATCCTGATATTCTTGGATGACATGTGAAACGATATATTTTGACCGAACACCTGATAATTCGTTTGGTAAATGATATTTTGCCTTTTGAACTGGCCAATTTTCTGAACATGTGGCCAACATAGTCCGGAGCTCCGGTTTGCCACATATGTTTCTAACGATCGGGGATGATGTGATAGCCAATCCAGAAAGATAGTTAAATCGGTCCACGCGAAGAACCCCTCCAGTTTTAATGCCAACGTTTCCTTGACCATCACTAAAAGTTTTGTTGACAGCCCAGCAGCACATAATTCCTGCTTTGGTATTGTTCGTTGTTTCAAAGGGGCTACCTTAATTTTAGTGGTTATCAGGCTAGTATGAATAAAACCGTTATCATCTTCAACTCTGCAGTAAATAGTAGCCGTTAATGCCTTCTGAGATGCGTCACAGAAGGCGCGAGGATATAAGATAGTAATTCCTGGTCTTAAGTTAATTTCTCCAACCACAAATTTTGAAGCAAAATCTTGATGGTAATTGTAACGGGAGACAACCATCCGAGTGGATCAAAAATCATGGATGATTCTGACACAAACTTTCTTTTTGTCGCGCGAATGCGTGTCACATCCTCCAAGTTGACGGAAAATGAGAAAACGTCTCCTTCGGATTGCCATTGCAAACCCAATACTGTAATTGCGGCATCGGTATCAAACATCTTTGGAGCAAGTTATTCATCTTTTAACGGCACAACATCAAAAACTCTGATGTTATTTGATGCCCACTTTCTGAAGGGTGAACCTGCATCGCCCAATATCGCGGTCAAATTTCTTCGTAACACTATCGCTTCTTTCTCCGTATTGCAACTAGTCATCAGGTCATTGACGTACACATCTTGTTGGTGTTTCTTACAGTTGTAGTCAGCGATTTTTGTCATTACCCTATTGGCGAAAAATGGAGCTTATTCTCACATGCCTTTTCTTCTTCGGTGCATTATGTCTAATTCGGTAATGATTTTTCCGTCCCAGAATTTCATGGGCGATTGGTCGATATCAATTTCATTTAACATGATTGTCGTACCGGAATCCATGTTTGACGATCTTTTAGCAATGACCCATTCAAACATGGTGTTTTGTGCTAGTGGTTAATTATCTCCAATTGGAGAAACCCTTCCATCGATGAGCATGTGAAATATATGATCGGCTTCAATTAAATCGTCAGTTGGTTTTGGTGTATGAAACGTTCGATCTGCCAACTTTAACTGCTTTACATGTTTCTATTTGTCAGTGTTTATCTTAGTATTTGGAACTAAACTGGTGATCTGTGGTACTATTAATGCATCAACTGACATCGTTATTATCATGTGTTATACAATGATAGAGATGTAACCCTTCGAAGACCGTTGCTTTTGAATTTTATGGTTTTTGGAGTTAATTTAAGTCTTTTGGCCTATTCTTCAGTGATGAAAGACATTTGAGAACCTGGGTCCAATAATGCATGGCATTGGTGTGGATTGAATGTGTTTTCGATTTACATTCGTATACGCCATGAGTTTCATTTTAACAATTAAAGCACCTATGTTTCTCCTTTACCCACATAATTCGGTTATTCAGTGGCATTTCTTTGAACTTTGGACACTCGTATAGTAAATGACTTTGGTTTACACAGACCTGGCCTAGTTTACAACAATTTTGTTTTATAGATAACTTTATTCGGTCATTATTGTAGTCATTACATAGCCGAATAAACAAAACTGTATAAACTATTACGAGTCTTTTCATTTTTGACAATCAAATCAATCCAATAGTAGAATGGAGGTGCGTCTTGAAGTATTTTTATTGTTGATGCGGAAATTAGACATTTTTACCGAAGCGCATCTTAACATATATAAAGCAATAAATTGAGAAGACAAAGTATTAATTTTTGATATTTAGATTAAGATTGTTAATGGCCACTTGCATAATTTCTTCTTCAACTTTTATGATGTCTTCTTTTAAAATTATTGTAAATTATTAATAGTTCGCTCACCTTTTTGCTGGCTAGAAGTCATGGTAACAAAAATAACTACATATCTTAGCAAACCATAGGTAATCTACTTAATCTTAGATAAATTGTGGCATTTAATGAGTGAAAACCCAAGTTAATCCTTACAGCTACTCACAATGAATAAAGCCTCATTCAGAGATCATCACACCGAACGAGATATATTTTTAAAATAAAACATTATAAAATTTTTCCAAAAATTTTGCATTTCAATTTCGTCTTTTTTTGGGGCGCAACACAATAATACTTTAATACAGCTCGCTAGCATTTTTTCACTTCAGTCCACAACAGTACACAATTTTAAATACATTTAATATGACAAAAAAAATATTTTCAGCTATTTGTTGTAGTCACAAAGTGATTTTCCTCGTTTTTTGACTCTTAATCCGCATCCACAATATACGATTTAACACGGACACAAAAACAAAACAATTGAAAATAAATTTTCATTTTGAAAGCAAAAAAACGGTGGAAATCAAATAACATTGTAACCTACCATTATTTATTTATTTTTTTTTTTTTTTGACAGTAGATTTTCAATTTTAAGGATTAATTTTCAATATACAAATAAAAAGGAACACCAAAGAGGCTGTACGATTCAAGGATATTATGAATATTAAAATTAATTTTTCGTTACGGAAATAATTTATGGTGGAAATATAAAGGAGGAAATATAATTTTTGGTTTTTAAATTGTGCACGAAAAAGATTTTTTGTCACTAAAATTATCACTATCGATTGATTATCACTATCAGTCGTTGACCTATATTTTAAAGTTTAAAAATACAGCTTCCAAGTTTCATAAAGTTTTGTTAGGGATTTTGAAAGATTTCAGTAACCTAAATCGACATTTATTCTAAACTAATCAGATCATACACAAAGTAAATATTGATAAGTAAACAACACTTTTACGAGCTTTTGTAGTCAAGGTGAATAACAAGCTCTCTATTTTTTACAGTAAAAAAGCTTTGCAAATCGAAAGCCTATATTTAGCATTTTATGTAGTGCTTTCCTTATAATTTAAGCAATAATTCACCATTAAATTGTAAATAAGCTTTAAGAAGAAGTAATTTACACAACCTAATAATTCATGACTAAATTAAGCAATCAATCACAGTAAATTAACAATAAAAGCTTTCACAAATTAAAATGTTTAGCAAACTTCAAGTGAAAAAAGTTAAGTCAAGGCTTCAAAAAAAATGTTTAATCATTTATTGCCATAGTTTTAACTGTGCTTTTAAATTTTTAAATATTAAAGCTGTTCAGTTATTTAATATGTTATAAAGTTTAATATAAAAGCTTTCCAATGACAAAACCTTGAATATGCATTTAACGAGGAACTTTACTATGCAATATTTTTTAATAGTTATATATTTTTAAAAAAATAAATAAATTGAAAGCAGCTTTTGGAAAATAACTACAATGAATTTTCCTTCCTTTAAATTTTATCAAAACTATTTATTTGCCTTTCGCAGTGTTAAAACTTTTCAATTTCAATTAAAATTAAAAATTTAAAATTGTTAAAATTTAACAAAAGTATTATCAAAATATACTGTTTAGGTGCTAATCAAAATGTCGCAATTAAAAAAATAATAATAATTTAAGCTTCATACCAAATTATTTGTATGCCTAAAAAGTTACAGAGTATTTGAGTTTTCCTAAATTCATACCATAAATTCATAAAATAAAAAACTGTTTGCCTCACCACTATTACCACTATTACAGATTTTGCTTTTTTCGATTTTAAAACCGCTCGAATTTAAGTAAAAACTAGACACAATTTGGTCTTAGTAGCTAAGAAATAATTGGACGACTTAAATGAATTTTCATACAGTTTATGTACTCAACAAAACCTATCCGTAAAGGTATCAGTAGGCCTAATCAGACCATTATTATAGATTTAGCTTTTTTCAAAGTCAAAATTGTAGTTTAGCATTTTTCATACCTAATCATTCCCTTTTTCTATTTAAGCTTTCAGTTTTATATAAAGCTTTTTAGGGAAAATCCTTGTACTTTTCTTTTAACTAGTCAAAAAGTACGAGCTTTTTTATACTTTCACAATTCAATTTAAAAAATTTAAAATTTCTATTAGAATTATGCAAAGTTCAAATTTAAAATTCTTAACATAACTTTTTTTTACTTAACAGAACTTATTACTATTAGCAATGACTATAGTTACAAAAGACTGTCCTAATCTCATGCTTTTACGTTATTCTGATCAAGATTTACAACTGGTTTGCCACAACTCGAAATCATTCAAAATAAAAAAAAAACGCATGATGTTTACAGCCCATGAAAACTGTGAAATTTGCGCCACAAATCGAAATTTCCAAAATCTTGAAAAACTCATAATGGTTTTGGTGGTTAGTTTTTCAAATCTGTAAAATTTTTGCCACCAATCGAAAATTTAAGACCCACGAGTTGTAATTGAGTTAAGCTCAGTTTAGCTGATGAGTCAAACACAACTCTTAGTTTTGTTACCCTACTAGTTGTTTTGATCACAGCATGATAAGGGATATAATACTCAGTGTTGTTGGAATTGAAAATATTACTCTCGATCAAGTGACCCTGGTCGAAGTATTCCTTTATACATTCTCGATACTCTCTGATCGGTACCCAGTAGGATGTCGATTTTTTTTTTTTTTTTTTTTTTTTTTTTTTTTTTTTTTTTTTTTGAATATAATCCACATTAGGTTATCTAAATGATCGTATATTATATTGTCAAAATCCTGATCGGGAAAGAGCCTTGTGATATTTGACAACACTAATGTTTTTAATTTCAGGGAACAATTCGATGAAAATCGTGCTTGTACTTGGAAGGTATCTAATTTTGTGGCAGTTGTGATTTCGCTTTCATTTATTCCCCCAATTTCAACATAAATTTTTTTCGTTGGTTGTCTGATTTGTTTCGATGCCTCCTCGGTAATAAAAAAATGTATGAACCCGGATCGATTAACATTCGTAGTAGTTTCGATTGCTGGTATCCAATTTGAACTTGAACCATTGCTATGGCCAATTTGTAATGATGCACTTGTCGCCCAGATCAACTTTCGGAGTGTCATCGACCTTCATGGTGACCATTGTGTGCCAAAGATTATTCGAGTGTAATAATGTGGTGAGCTTTCCCTTGCATACTAGACATCGTATGAGAAATGGACTAAAATCGTGGTTCTCCTTGAAACGCATATTGTACAGTTGAGTTTTAGCAATGAACTTGGATCGTTCTAACGTGGACTGTTGTTGGAATTATACTTATAGTCTTTAAAACCGTGCGATACGTGTTGAATCCTGCTCTCTGTGAAGCAATCCTGCGACTTATGGGATTTGATTTTGTCACTTTTAGAGCTTAGAATCGTTGTTCTAGAAACCCGAGAAAGTTTTCTAACTGTACCATTTTTTAGGATCCCCAATTGCATTTCGTATAGCCTGGATGTTTCATTATCCAGTTTTTTTATCATAATTGGGAAAAGTTCAGCATCGTATTTATATGGTTGCCATGCGTGGTTTTAATTATAGCCGGTTACTTTGAGGTGGCTTATAATTCTACCGGCATTTCCTATAGTACAGTGGTTTTCATTTGGTGAATTGTAAGGGTGCCGTTGTTCTCATGAATAATTCTTCTATAAATCATAAGAGGATCCCCATTTCAAGGGGTCACCATGGAACTGTGGGATTTCAATCCGTTTTAGTTAGACATCCTGTTTTTCTGATACCCTTGGTTTTTTCAGTACCGTGGAAATTCTGGATCTCAGTATCTCAAAATTTTTGATTAACAATGAATAGTAAGTAATCTTCGCAGAAGTAGGGCAGCGTTGTTTTGTCCTCTGAAGTTACATTTATTAATCTTAAAACTATTATAACTCAAAATGTTCAAATTTCTTTTCATAGAATTTTATGAATTGCTTATTTTAATCTAGAATCTAGAATCTTAAATTTTTACTTAAACCAATGCATAAAGCTCCAAAATTTATACTCATAATTATTAGCAATAACAAGTTACAAAAAATTGTGTGTTACTTTAGCTCCAAATATCTCTTCTAATGAAAATTGATAACTGGTTTTACTAGTCCACTAGATTTAAAGAAAATACAATCATTCGAAAGCTCATCTGTTATTAAACATTTATTTTGTAAACATCAAGCTTTATTATAGCCAACAACGATTTCGGTCATAAAATTCTAAACAAATATTTTAAATTTTGACTGTACTAAAACTTAAAGTTCATAGATAACCTTTCGTTTACCATTAGAGCTTTTAAACTTGTTGTCTAAAGCATTGCTCAGTTTTAACTTTTTTATATAGCGTTTTAAAAACTAGCACATTTTAATGATTTCATTGATGTGAAATTTTATTTTAAAAATTTTTAAATTTGTAAATTTTCAAATGACTATAACTTCCACAGTAAATGGTATTTAATATGTTTTATTAATTTTTAAAAAGCTTTTAGAAATTAATATATATTTAGGTAATTGATTTTTCTATCATATTAAATCAATTAAAAGTAAGATTTTATCAAATCGACAGTGCAATTATAAATTTCGAATTGAAATCAAATTTAATGTTTTTAACATATAAACCTAGTAAAGGTTAAATATTCTGTGCTTTATTTCCATTATAAGCTCTTTAAACTTAAAAAATTATAAAATAAATAACATTTATTGTAAAAAAGCATTTTGTGATCGTGCATCTAAATCGAAGTTAGGATAGAGCTTTTATAATTAAATTGCTTTTTCTATTAAAAAAAAAGTTAAAATTAAGCTTCCTGTTCCCAAATAATCTATGAAATTATATTCAACAACTAAAACTTCAGTTTAAAGTTAAAACAATAAACTACAAAAGTTTAAGCTTTTAAAGATTAAAATCAAATCAAATCATATTGCCTTGAATTTCAATCTCTTAGTTAACTGCCAAATACTATTATCTTTTTGAGGGGCTTTAATTATTTTTAAAATAAAACTTGAGCTTTCACAAACAGTTTAAGCTTTTCTAATCCAGTAACAATGATATATTTTAAATAAAATGAATAGAGGCTTTACTATAGAAAGAGCTTTTAAATTAAGTCTTATTAATTTTACAAAAAAAAAAAACTTTACTCAACTACAGTTCATAAACTGATGTTACACATCATGAGTTTTTCACACTTTCGCTCACCAAAACTTCTTCAACAGAATATTGAAAATTAGTAAAAGTAAGAAAAATTGAAAAGCAAAGTTTCCATTTACGCATTACAAAACAAAAAAAAATGGGAAAAATGTAAATTTTCATTAGCATGTTTATACACAAAAACGAAAAGTTTTTGCTATTGTTGAGTGTTGATTAGAGTACCGCGGTGAGTTCTATTCTACACACCGTAACATAGAACTTTTTATTTTTTTGTGTCTAAATTCACCTCAAGTAAAACTTATTTTTTGTTTGTGCTTTTTTTTTGGCATAACAATGATTTTAAATTTTAGTGAACAAAAAGCGTCATTTTATTTTTTAAGACTTGTTAATAATAATCGTACGATGGCAAAGGGTGGTGGTTGTTTGCGATTTACAATATACAAAATAAAAAAAAGGGTAAACGATGATTTTTTTTTGTTTTGCTGTAACCAGCCAACAATACACTTTATAATATCTAACACTAACTTCTAGCACATAAGGCGAGAGAAGAAAACAGCTAGAAGAAAATGATTATGATTTTTTTTTTTTTATTTTGGTTGGTTCTCTCTTGTTCGTTGTATTTTTGTTAACAATGTGCTATTGTTGCTGGTTTGGATGCTGTATGTGGAAAGTTTCGTTAAATCTTAAGGGACATTTTTTGCTCTGTTGCTATTTACTTGTTTTGCGACAATCATCTCCTGATGTTATTTAGCGTTTTAGTATTTCATTAGCAATATGGTTGTTTTTTCTTGTTCCAAAGCTTCATGTTTTATTTTTATTTAGTTGGATGTTTTGTGCTTCTGAGCTTTTCATAATGATTTCATTGTACCAATTTACAATATATGGAACTACATATTTTTCGTTTGGTTTTGTAATAAATGTGATTATTATATTGTCATGAGTATTGTTATGTACATCATTTTCCTTTTTTTGTTATTTTACTCGACGAGTCGTATATATATATAGTGTTTAAAAGCTGAAAAAAGCTTGAAGTCAAAATGATGAGATAACATGACGGTAAACAAAACAAAATTTTATTGTATTTGACAACGCGCTAGTGGGGAATATCTTTCTATATTACACAGTATGATATTCTTATTAATTCAGACGAACATATTGTGTTGTATGATGTGCTTCATCAACCATCACATAATTTTCTTAAACATTGTATATATTTTGTATAATGTGATACATGTTACATGATTTAATTCATAAATTTATTAAAACAAAATATGAAAAGCTTTGTATAATTATAAAAGAGATAAATAAAATATTATAACGTTTGAATGAATTTTTTAACATGATGCGATGAGCGAAGCTTTCATTCTATTACTCAACATGATTTTTGTTTATTAATCGCATACATTGTAATTTGTGTAATTGGATTTGAAAAATGCCAAATTTAATTATTTTTATTATTAGATTTGTGTCAATTTTTTAGATGTATACATTGTAAACATTGGGATTAAGGGTAGCATTCTTTCAACTTTGATTAATGAAGAAGTTACAGCCATTTAAGACATGGTTTTAAACCTAAATGGGGTAAATTTTTTATCCACGTAAATATACTAACACCAGCTATAATTTTGAAATTTAGCTTTAATATAATAGAAGATGACGCCATCATTAACAGAACAAGGTAGGAGAAAAAATGCAACCAAAACAACAACCTTACTTTAAGCTCCTTACTTTAAACTCTTAAGCCTTAAATTTAAAAACATAAAAAAATTATGACGCAGATCATAAATCTTTATTGCAAAACCTGCACTCCCATAGGAAACCTTGAAAGAATTTCAATAGACAAGCCAATTTTACCAACAGGTAACTAAAACCCAGTTCATTTTCTATCACGTTTTAAAGTACAAACAAAAGTTTTAGTACTTAAAACTTTCACCACACCTCCATACAAAACCATATTGAGTTTAGAGAAAAAACTCTAAATACTACCTAGCCAATTCTTCCTTTGGTGCTCTCGATCGTATAGATATGTTTATAGATACCGAAGATCAAATAGAGATAATATAAAAAAGCATCAGGAGCAGTTCATTTTATTAGTGTAAAGCACAAAGACCAGCAGCAGGCAAAACGGTCAACTACAAAGACAACATGGTGAGACCAGTGTACAACACCATTCATTGCCAAATTATTTTGTTTCAAAATAATTTGACAATGAATCCCCACGCCGAACTATCAATGGATAGGTCGGCGTGGTATTTATTAAAAAAGCAGATACGCTACTCCCAAGGTAGGCTTAGGAAGAGAAAAATGTAATATGAAACAAAACAAGACAGAAGCATCTCCTCAAAGTAAGTAGTAATCAATGCTTATATTTTGAAATCTAAGTGTAGTCATATTTAATTTTTAGGCACATATCCTCCTAATAAGAATCAACATAAATGGTGATCACACAAATGACTTTATCACTTTACGTGTCAAGGGATCACGTGTTATGGTATCTTTTGACCAAACTGTACCTAATGTTCTGTTAGAACGTAGGGGACATTTTTTATTAGGAGCAATAATTATTTTAAAAAATGAATAGAAACCTCCCTCGTTTTGACTTTTCAAAAAAATTAATCAAACCATCACTTCGCTAGGTATGACATAAATGGTATCACACTTGTAATTGCCTAAAAATATAATAAAAATCACAAAGATTATAAACTTATCTGACAGAAAAATTGTCACAATATATAAGTTACACATCACATCATCTTGTTATTAAAATGTAAATTATTAATTTACCTTAAACTTAATTTAAATTAATTTCTTATTAGAAAACACTTGTTGTAAACAAAGTATCATATTTGTAAATGTAAAATTCGTAATTATTAATATAGGCAAATTCAAAATCATGTAATACAATAGGGAAGCTAATTTGATGAAAGCAGTATTTTTAACGCCAATAGGAAGCTTTCGTTACAAGTTTATATTAGGTTTAATTTCACTCTTTAAAAATACAGCAAACCAAACGAAATACATTATTACAAAATATTTTGGAGATCAGTACGTCAATTTTGTTGTCTTTTTGAGACTACGCACGGAAAAAAAATTATCAATTGAAAATCACAGGTGGACTTTTGTTAAACAATATTATTTTTTGTGAAATTAGCAATTTTTTTCATTATAATGACAAAACGCATTTTACTGATTTTTCTGTGATTGTTATTATCAGGAAACCACTTACAATGAAATTTAATATTGCAATTTTACAAAGTTTTATGTAAATCAACGAAATTTTTCATGAATTTAACAATAAATATTTTAATGAATTAATTTCAGTAGTGAAATAATAGTTATTAATTAAATTTTATGATAAACATTAAAATTTTTGTGAATTTAACATCTGACTTTGTTAAATTCACAAAAATTTGAATGTTTATCATACAATTTATTATACCAACGCCAAACTGAAGCGTTCCCATAATGCATCAACCGATGAACTAATGATGAAACAGCAATCCTTTTTGCAAGAAGTTGTAGTGATGAACAAGAGGGACAGTGAGGTCAGACTTCCTAGAAAGAATATTTCTTCTTTTTCCGGTCAATATTCTGAATTTCCATCGTTTAATGATTTGTTCCAAGCATCAATCAACAGCAATCCAAAAATATCTAAAGTGATTAAATTTCGATATGTAAAAGGACTTCTAACAGGTGAAGCTACCGCATTAGTTCGACACATTGCAGTAACTGCAATGTGTCGAACTTGGCTTGTGGTTGCGAATCTTATCAAGCAGTATAGATTCGCAACCACAAGCCGTTTTTTATCATACTGTTGATCAGCCAGTGATCTCAAGAGTTTCGGTAAAGACAAGCAAGCATGAGCAGATGATACTGCTGAAGAAGACTTCCCTAGCATGGAAAGGTTATTCAAATTTTTAAATAAAAGGCTCATTAGATACCATAGACGTAAATAAAATATCACAACCAACATTGAACAATCGCCCTAAAGTTTTTCATTCTTCATCTGCTGAACCGATACGTGCCTCAAGTGCTCTCAAGCTCATTACCGAGTGTTTCCGAGAGACCCGAATTTGTGTCTGATAAAAAACTATGTTTTAACTGTTTGTCCCCAACCCATCAGTCAGTTGTATGCCGAGCGAGATACAGATGCGGCAATTTTCATAGGAAGAATTATTTAACTTTGCATACAGAAGATATAGCAGCAAATATTGGTATTCAATCGTTACTGCCGAGAGCGGCAGTTCCAGTTTTGGAAACAAATCGGAAAATTGGTAAAAATACTGCTGGACTCCGGCTCCCAAGCCTCATTCATCACAGAGACCTGTATGCAACTATTGCAATTGCCTTGTAAAAAGACAAATGTTATAATAACTGATTTGAGCTCTGAAAAAGCAGTTACAAGAGGTGTAATTTCTATCTCTGCCAAATCGTTGTACTCGGCAAAGGATGAAATACAAGTAGATACTCTTGTAATAAGACAGTTTCCAAATAAGCTGCCAAGTTTCGATTTTAAGTTAAAGAATTCCAGTTTTTTTAATAATTTAGAGTTAGCTGATACGCCGAATAATCAAATTGCCAATTGATATCCTGATTGAAGTGGTTCGTTTTTTTCATATTTTGCGAAACGGGCGACTTACAAATTCCAACAATACAGTTGTGGCTCAACAAACGCTCTTTGGTTGGATTATAGCAGGTATTATCAACAAAGACAGCGTTCAGATAAGTAAAGCAGTGCATCGGGAGATAGCAGCATATTGAATCTTAATTTGGTCATCGATATTGAAGCGTTTGTTCGAGCATGAAATCTCTAGTGTACAGGTTTTGCACTCGGAGGACGTCGAATGTAAAGAGCATTACAGGTCTACTTACACGAGAAATATATGGGAGATACATGGTTTAAAAGCAACCGCAATTCCCAAAAGCAACCGCTCTACTGGAAAACTCCGAGAATACAGCCAAAAAACGACTTTTCACATTAGAAAGAAACCTGCAGTGAAACACGTGGCTGAAAACTGAATACTGTAAGAATATTAATGATTATATCAGTTTAAGATACTTACAGCTTAAAGCTGAATACCAAATAAAGGAGTCTAAATTATTTTATTTACCTCATCACTGCGGTGAAGTCATTTTGGTCAATTTTGATGAAGTTTCACACAAATAAAGTAGCACTGACAGACGACATAGAAAAGATGTATAATCAAGATTTGGTTGCTGAAAAGGACACCCAATTTTAACGCATACTATGGAGAAGTGATGCATCAGGCGAGATCAAGCGCTATAAGCTCAATACATTGACTTTTAGATTGTCAAGTTCCTCATTTTTGTAAGAAAGCTTATCATCTTTCAAAGCAAGCTTATTGTTTTGAATATCCAAAAACAAGAAGGCACGGTTGAACAAACAACTTATGTAGAGCTGATTATGCGGGGCCAATGCAGATTGCGTCAAAGAAAGGACGAGGTGCCAGATTTTCCAAAGAGTATATGGCGCAATTTATTTGCATGACAACAAAAGCGATTCATTTGGAGGTTTTGAATGACTTAACAACAAACGCGTTTTTAGCTACGTTGAAGAGATTTATGTCAAGAAGAGCATCAGCTCATTTGTACAGTGATAATGGTCAAATTTCATTGGAGCCAAGCAAAACCTAAATGAGGTATATAAAACTGTTTCAAGTAATAATCATAATATTGTCATTGCAGAGCATTTGATAAAATACGAAATACAGTGGCACTTCATTCCGCCTGTTTCTCCTCACTTTGGAGGTTTATGGGAGGCAGCAGTCAAGACCGTAGAAACGTATCTTACAAAATGCATATCAAAAACCTATTTAACTTTTGAAGAAATGTCAACATTATTGAGTCAGATTGAAGCCATTTTAAATTCGCGTCCGCCCTATGCAACAATAGACGATGATGCGTCTTTCCATGTTTTGAAGACGGCTCACTTTCTAATTGGTTCGGTGAATTTTTGTATAACCATTTTGGAAAAAATTAAAATGGCGTAGATCAGAAGAGCATTTGAAAATATCGTATTGATCAAAGAAGGCAATTTGACGAGCTACAATTAGGTTCTTGATAAAATCGATGATGCGGTTTTTAATTTTACACTCCATCGATAACGCCCTTTCCACAAAAAAAGCTCACTAAATACAGAAAATCCCGATAAAAAAGCTCTCATCTGAAAGGCAGGACGTCTTGTTTTCAAAACAAACCGATTGGATAATTTAACTATTTCAAAGGCCATGTTTTACTATTAAAATCCCAATTTATAAACTAAACAAACTATTTATGCTACAGTAACGTAATAAACAACATAATTTATTCAATTGCATATTATTTTTCCATTTATCGAACAATAAAGCGCTTTTACTCGATAAAAACGAACTTAATTTCAGTATTTCTATACATAAATAAAATCAATTGATTTCTTACAAAATGAAAAACATATACGAGTATCATATTTGTAAGAAAACTAAACAAAAAAAAGCATCTCTATTATTTTTGTATTGTTTGTAAGCAGGAAGAAAAAATCATACAAAAAAAATGAGTTGCAATTTATCATTGTACTATACCAATTGTATAACATAGAAGGGCAAAAAAATTGTAGCAAGACGTTATGGAGAAGCATAAGATGTACAGTAAAAAAGTTATTTTGAATATCTACTCGAATACATAAAATTTTTGCTGTATAAAAGCTCTTCTAGCTATTTCTTATCAGTATTGCAATAGTGATTTTTTTTTATTATTGTATTTTGTTATTTACCTTTAAATAAACTCGTATATAAAGCACATATATCTTTATAAAATAAACTTTATATAACGAGTGATCCTCAAAAAGTGTTTTAAATTCGAAAAAGTTTAAAATTTTAGTAAAAGTTGGTCAAAAGTTTTAGTACGATTTATAACTTGGCCCCATTTATTTTTTTCAGAACTAGTTCCACTTCTACAAAATCACCTCATTCGAACATAAAATAAATTATTTATTGACTTAGGCCATCAGTTTTTTATCAAACTCAGTAAGCTCAGTAAAATACTGGACAAAAGCTCAGTAAAATACTGGACAAAAGCTCAGTAAAATACTGGAATGTTGTATACCTTTATAGTTTGAATAACCCTAATTTTTAATTAATTTATTTTGTAGATTTAATTAAGGCTTACCATGAAGATTTAAAATAATTTTTTTAATGGTTCAAAGTTTTGGAGAAATTCATTCATTATATCAGTCATTTCAAATTAAATTAATTTGTTGAATTAAAATAAAGAGCTCAAAATCCAAAAAAAAATATTAGCTCTTAAATCAAGATTTACGGCCTCATGATTTCCAGTAACCTAACATTTCTAAGTTAGTTTTTTTGACGACCGTTAAAATCTGAACAACTTAAGCCACCAACCCCGAATTAACACTCGGTTAAACCCATAGCCTTTCTATAACAACGCAGAGTAACGAAGTAATCAAAACTCTAGCCTAGTCTAGACGAAAAATTAAAGAATCAAATAAAGTAATTCAATGGATGCAGCACCACATACAACTTGTTGAAAAAGAAGTTAAAAACCTGAACCCTTAAGAAGTTAATAACCTAAAGATGGACAACTGGTCGTGAAATTTCCTTCAAAATAGAAGCCCTAAACCAAAAAAATAAAAACAAAGAAACAAAAAATGTTAATTCAATCGAATACCTAACCAAAGAGGAAGATTTAGAAAGAGGTTGGATAATGATAAAGTGAAAAAGTGGTCTAAAAAACGAAAAACAGAAAAAATAAATTCTTCCAGTAAAAGGAAAACTTCTCGTGCCCAGAAATGTAAACATATCGGGAGTACCAGTGTAAACATATCGGGAGCAGAAATAAACCAATTACCACGACCAAGAAAGGAAGTCTCCTGGCAAAGGAGGGAGCACTGTTAACAAAATAACAATACCACTATTCACTCTGACCTTTGCAAACTCAGAGAATATTAAGAAAATATTCAACATTAAAAACGTCTTGGGAATGGTTTTCCAAATGGAGCCATTGAAAAAGGCGACAGGGATCATACCAGAAAACAAAATTTGTCAGACAGGCATACAAACAAACGCAAAAATACTGCAATCGTACCCTACTAGCTATATAGGGTTTGAATTAAGGTAAACACTGCAAAACAGAGGAAATAGTGCAAACAAAAACCAGCCAATGAGAGCACCGAAAGAAAATGAAATCACGACAAAAACTGACAGTACGTTCCATAGTGCAAAAATGGCAGAGGGATTTTCATACTCATAAGTATGACTCACGTTTCTCTTGTTACCATTCTATACATCCAGCAGAAAGAGCTAGGGGATGAACAACTGTCTTCATCAGAGAAAACATCAAATACTTCGAAGATCTGAAACTCGAAATAGAGACAATGCAAATTGTATGACTCAGCGTGCAAATAAATAATTACAAGAAGCTGCGGGTTGCTGCGATATATTGTCGACGGAGGCATCAACTTAAAAAGGATGCAATTGAGCTCAATGCTCAAATAATGGGCTCAAATATTAAGAAAATTCAATGCCAAACATATGCATTGGTGTTCGAGACTAATATCACCTTCAGGTAGAGAACTATTAGAAGCTGGACATCAAATAAACTGCGAGTTTCATTCAAGTGGTATTCCTACTTATTGGCCAACGGACACAAACAAAATTGATTGACTTGATTGAATTTTGATTAAATTCATAGCACAAGGTATTTCAGAAAACTACATAAAAAATAATGAAGGTTTATCCTCGGATCATTCTCCAATCATACTTACAATCAGTGAAACAATAATTGGAAAAGAAAAGCCACCAAGGTTAACAAGTGGGAACACTAATTAGAAAACCGTCGCAAAATGAGGAAAATATTGAACGCAAAAAACGCTTGAAAGAGAAGTAGAGCTGCTCATAATCAATATTCAGGTCGCAGCATGGAAAAGCACTCCTCCTGCCAAAAACAAACATTATAAGAATGAAACATATACTCAAGAAATAGAAAATCTGATCAGAGAAAAGAGGAAATCTCACAAGATCTGGCATAGAAATAAGCTACCAGAGAACCAAAACTATTTTCAATAGGTCTTTCTGGCCACAAAGAAAGTGATTACTCTTTATGGAATGCTACAAAAAGACTGAAAAGACCAAAAGAGCAGTTGTCACCAATCAAAAAAGCAAAATGTACTTGGGCAAGAACCCAAGGTTTTACTTTCATATCTGGAAAAAACATTTAATCCTTTGACTATACAAACAGCAGATGAAAATACCTTTCTAATGCAAAAAGAAGACGAGTTAGTCATACAACAAGTTACAATGAAAGAACTTTAAATGCTAAAAAAGCTCTTGGATACGATCTTATTACAGGAAAAATTACAGGAAAAAGTTGCCATAAAAATACCTTTAGAAGTTGCTATATACAATTAACGCAGCATTTAAAATCAAATATGTTCCTCAGTAGTGGAAAATAGCAGAAGTTATTACGATACCTAAGCCTAATAAGCCACCTAATGAGAAACGGTTATACAGACCTATATATCTGTATTATCATCATTGTCCAAACTCTTTGAAAAATACTCCTCAAAAGGATGATCTCACCAATTGGATTTCATGGAGAAACACTCCAGCTTAGAGCAGGTACACAGAATCACTAACGTGATTGGGAAGACGCTTGAAAACAAAAAAGTATGTTATGGATTTTTCCTTGATGTTGCCCAGGCCTTTGATTGAGTCAGCATCGATGACTGGAATATAAATTATCTAGCGACCTCCCTAAGCCGTTCTATGAGGTATTCAAATCATACAATGAAGATATTTATTTCAGAGTGAAATATGAAGGAAAGAATTAAAGCAGGAGTACCACAAGGGAGCGTGTTGAGACCAGTCTTGTATTTGCTTTATACGAGAGATATACCTATTAATAGAGAAACCGATATTGCAACCTTTGCGGATAGTACAGAAATCTTGGCGGTTGAAAGTACAATCGAAAAGACAACCAGCAAATTACAACACACTGTGAATGAGATTGTCCACTAGAAAAAAAATGGAGAGTAAAATTGAATGAGATAAAATCAATGTAAACGTTGATCACTTACCTATTTACATAATAGGAAGGAAGTACTTGTGAACGCAACAAAACATTTAGGTATGACGCCCGATGCCAAGTTAAAATAGAACGAGCATGCCAAGAAAAAAAGACAAGAACTGGATATAAAAATCAGAAAAATGTATTGGCTCTTTGGAAGAAATAGTAAGCTTACCATTCGCAATAAGCTGCTTTTATATAGGCAAATACTTAAGCTCTGGGGTAGCTCACAGAAAATGAACTAAAATGATTTAGTTCCTCAAGACTGAAAAATGCAGATGTAACCGGAAGAGCTGCACTGGGCATAACTACTGTGATATAGTCCGACTAGCAGAGGATTAAAATAAGAAAGAAAAATTGCTAAATGAGTTGTGATAACTTAGTCGAAATAAATAAAAAAATAAAAAAAAATAAAAACTTAAGCCACAATCAGTCAATATAAAAATTAGATTTTATTTAATTAGAGCTTTAAGCTAATTTTAAATTTAACTAATGACATAAGTTTTATGCACTTTGACTTTAGTTAAATATAGTATTTAACCAATATAAACAATTTCACTATTATAAACAGTTGAGCCAAGACGGAGAGTTTAAATTAATCATGAAATTTAAAAATAATTTGGTGAACAATTAGGTGATGCAAAAAAAAGTAAGCCTAAACTTTTTTCGCAGTTTACATGCAACAAAATACTCAAATTTATTTTTGTCACCATCTCACGACTTTTCTTCGCACCTTGTATCGCGAGGCAATCAAACTTAAAAAATTGAGTAATTATAAATACCTGTGAATCCAAGAGGACAATCATCACTATATTATCAAGTCACAAGCGGACATCATTAAACTCGCAGCAACACACTAAAATATGAGACACAAAATGTACATCACGACAAATTTTATCTTTTTCCATTTTTAATTTTCTGTAGCAATTTTTTCCTTTAACATTTGCTTTTTATGTTGACTTAGTCAACGCAATTTTAGTCTTTAAGATTTCACTTTAATTTTTAATGTTTTATTAATTTTTTATTTATACGCATAAACTTTTGATTTTAATTTGGTTACAAACCAAGATGCAGTTGCTTATTTGACAGGAACAATTTGTTTGTGTGGTTTATGGCGTTGTTACAGCTACTAATTTTCAATTTCACATATACAGCCAAATATTTTTGTGTCTCAACATTTTTATTTTTTATTTTTTCGATCTCTAATTTTCAAGTTCACATACACAGTCAAACTTTTTAATATTATTTGCTAGCCTAACCACTTTTTGCCGTTTATATTCATCTATATGTAAATGCATATTGTTGTCTCTGTTAATACGGTAATGCATTTTGATGGTTACACGAATAGCGGGATAATATTATTCGTACATAAAATAAATAAATCATGCACAAAATTTTACCATCAAAATAATTAAAAAAGTTCGACGGAAAAATTATTTGTGCATTTAAATTTTACATCCAATAATTAAATTTATGTTCAGCAATTTTATTTAGAAAAAAATTCTTCGCGCATAAAAATAATAAACCTTGCATAAAATTTTAACATAAAAAATTTTTTTTGTTCAACAATTGATTTTCCGCTTATAACTTAATAAAAATAATACGAATATTTTTCAAATATTTCGAATTGCTCTGTAAGAAAATCAAAGAAAAAAATTCTTCTGGTCAAGACTACAGTAGACCTGGATTTTTGACATATCGACCTAGTAAGGAGTTAATACTGTAAATATTCAAACTTACTGTGGTCACCCTGATTGTTCTAAAAAATTTAAATTAAAAAAAACTGATATTACTCGTGGCAATTTTAGAATTTATGCTACTCCAGGTTCCTCGATTCACAAAGCACTTGTTCCACAAATCAAAGGCTTAGATCGAGATGTAATGAAAGTTGTGTGCTCTAAAAACTGCGGTGCAAATTTAATGAAGAATATGACCGATGATGATAATGAACATTTTAAAAATAGTACGCAGAAAAAAATTTTGAAACTCGTATTGGCTGCATTTCACTTATGCGTCGATTTTCAAAATCGCTACTTTGATAGAACGGTACAAATTGCATTATCCGAACTAATAAAAATTATTGCAGAATTTGAAATAAATTATGTGCAGTTACTCGATGTTACCAACAAAATTAATGTCTCGGATGCAGATGACATTAATGTCGATATGTCAAAAATCCAGGACTACTGTAATCTAGACCAGAAGTATTTTTTTCTTCTGTTTTTCTTATCGAGCAAACTTGAAAATTCGACATATTTATTAATGTAGCAGACATTAAAAAAAAAAGTCTGGAATGTATTTTTTTCGCGCGTGTTGTCAGAGGTAATTTTATATTTTGCTGGGATGAAAGTCTGTGATAACTTCAAGGCGGTGTTTTAAGTGGTCTCTGCGAGATGTAAATTTTTCACATATTTTTTTAGCTTTCGACTGGGATCTAGCTAACGTTGTCTGCCAATTCTAAACTTGTTGTTGGTTTATAAAGATAGACTAGAGACTTCCAGTAGCCCAATAAATATTGGGCTCAACGAACTCGTTTCTCAACAAGTTCATGGTTTAGCGTGCTATGTGACATGTAGCGCCATCTTGCTAAAACCTTACATCAACCAAATTCAGTTTCCGCATTTGGGCAAAAAATAACCGAACTTATCGAACTACAGCAAGCGTCATTGTCGGTCAAGTTTGGCCATCGTTATTTTTGAAAAAATGTTGACTGATCAATCCACCGGCTCATAAACTACATCAAACAATGCTTTTTTCTGGGTGCATTGGCAATTCATGCATTGCTTATAGCTGCTCATCACACTAAAGGCGACAGTTTTGCTTAATAACGTATCCATTTAACCAAAAATGAGCTTCGTCTCTAATCACAATTTTAAATAATTTTTGATAATAAAATTCAATAATTTTTAAAGGTTGAATACAATTGACTTTGACAGATGTTGCTAATCACGTGTGATGTGCCAAAAACATATACACGAAAACCTCAAAAGCAAAGAGATCATCGGATATCTTCGGATTGAACCGTAGCCGAAACTATTTATTTAATTTAAAGAAGCCGCTTTATTTGCGGAACATGACCTCTAATATGAGTGTAAATCTAAAGCCCTTCGAAAGACTAAGCAGGAGGGAGCGAAGCAACTTCCCGCGTGCCCGAACAATTCTACTTTTTAAAATGGTTGTACAATTTTGTGCTTTATTTATTATTTTCTTCCATAATACAAGGAGCATGAGGAGAAACAATGACCGGTTGTTCACACATATATATATATATATATATATATATATATATATATATATATATATATATATATATATATATATAAATATATATATATATATATATATATATATATATATATATATAGAATCACTGAGCAGAAGCCACTGATCATCAGTCTGTTGGAATAGCTGGAAGAATTCAATGATTTTAGAGTTAATGGTTACAATATATTTGTTTATATGGTAA
Source organism: Tipula confusa (assembly GCA_963556175.1). NCBI lineage: Eukaryota > Metazoa > Arthropoda > Insecta > Diptera > Tipulidae > Tipula > Tipula confusa. The sequence goes on along the minus strand of OY744475.1, from coordinate 220,842,751 downwards.
TATCAGCAGGAAGTGTTCAATATATGCTAAGAAAAGTGTAATTTGCAAACATTTTACCTTAAACTTTCAAATTGTGATGCTCTTGATATTATCTTTTCCTTGGGCTCAAAATTATTTTGTGTGTTGTGTATCTATATAGGCTTAGTTCTAAGCGGATTTTATTTACGACTTTGCAGTGCTCCTGAATCAACTATCACGCTCGATTTTTCATAAACCAGTACATTGTTGGATACGTTCCTAGTATTGTTATCTAGTAATGGTTTAGGTGTCTTAGTGTAGGAACCAACATGCATTACAAATACCTCCTTAACCTGTTTAGGTAACGTTTTATATAGATTAGATCAAAGGTTCCCATGGACTTGAAATTAACTGATCATTGTCCTCTTAATATCTCAATTTGGATTGGAACTTTCTCCCCTCAAACAAACAGGATTAGGAATATCACTCATATCGATTAATAGAAATGTAAATGTTTACTTGTTCATGAACAGTGGAATGAAGTTTATAACTGGTCAGAGGCATCGGGGACATATGACAATTTTATATCAAAATTTGGTGAGCACCTAACCAGTTGTCCACAGGTTTCTTCGTCGAAAAAGTATAATAAACTGAAGGTCTGGAGGACCAACTACCTGCTAGACCTGACACGGAAAAGGAACAAGTATAGCCATTTACCGAAAAAGCATCCTAACAATAGAATATTAAAGGAATATAGTATGAAGTTGTGCGAGGTGAACTTTTCGCCTGAATGGCAATGATGAACGAAAAAACTTGCAAACAGTGAATGATGTGATTACCGGGCAGCACAACAATAGCTGGTACAAAATATAGCCAGTCCCGTCAAAGAACGCCTAACAACCATGAAGTATCATTCAACTACCAGTTTCTACTTCTCTCCAATTATATCTTGTGAGTTATACTATGCCATAAATAGCCGAGAAAAATACAAAGGCAAATAACAAGAGCGTTTGATATAGTAGAACATCGTGGTTTTGTTCGTATCTATGTGAGCAACCTCATTGTGTAAAAATGAATGGTAAATTAAGTTGGGGTCTCCAGGGTGCCGTTTCAGAACCTTTATCTTTATAAATGGAATTTTTGAACTGAATTTTGATGGGACTCTTACGGCTTTTGCGGATGACTTTTCATACACATATGCTGCCTCAGCATTTCTAGGAAATTTCATAAAAATAAATTATGACTTGAGCTTGCTGGCATTCTAATTAAAGGCACCCTATCTACTACTAAGCGATAAAACTAAGATCATACATTTTGGTAAGAATCAGCAGGAGTTGGTTCTAGCTGTCTATTATTACTATTTTGATTGCATCAAAATTAAGGTATGTTTATCTACGGCTTGTTTATCTATTGCATTGGTCAAAAATTTCTAGATTTCTGGAACTCTAGACTATTGTTGGTTGCAAGGAAAATATATGCATTGTGATTATTATGTCGCAGTTATCTCCATAAATGTCGACTAATTATGGTCGACTCAATACTTCGATATGGATTATCGTGCTGGATTATCGTCAGTAGAAATTGCAAGGTATAACTTTATAAATTTTATTTTGAAATATAAGTTTATGTCACAAGAGCTTTTGAAACTTTGCTATCGATTTTTTTGTGCCGTAAAGCAGTATGAATGGTACAAGTGTCATTCCGTTGGTGAAAAAGAGAAATATCAGAATCATAATATTTAAAAAAAAATGATGAAACTTTACTTAGAGCTTTCTTCAATGTTACTTTATTATTATTATTATTATTACTTTTTAGTAAAATTATTATTAATTTTTAGCTTTAAAAAATTTTTAAAGTACTGAAATTATAAATTATTTATGAGCATAAAATGAACTACTGGTTTAGAAATTAAAAGCTTTATTTATACTTACGAAAATCACCTAAATTGAACATAAAATATATAATTGGGTTAGGACACCAGTTAAAAGATCCTGAAAAAGCAAAAATCAGCTTTCAGATTTAATTAAATTCTACTATGAAAGCTATAAAATTTATTTTTTTAATGTGTAAATGCTTTTGGGTAAATTAGATAGTTTTTAAATTTCTATAACTGAATTAAAATAAAATTTACTAGATTTTTTTTAAGTTTGATATTTTCTATATTATAAAAATGCATGCAACTTCCGGCTTTAGCTAGATAATTATAGAAAACTTAAATAAATATATCAAAATTTAAAGCTCAAAGTATTTCATTCTCAAATACCCTAAGAAATATTTTCTAGGAACTTTTTTATTATTGAGCTGAAACTATTAGTGGAAAAGTCAAAATATTATTTTTAAATGTTACATGAAAAGCTTTTACAAACAAACTAAAACGGCTTTTCTTATAATTTATTTATCATGACTTTTACCAACTTGAAAAATATATTGGTTTAACCATTTAAAGGTAAATTATTGTAAAAGCTCACTCAAGAGTGTTTTATTACCTTTTATTAAACTATTTTTCATAACTAGTTATCATTAATTTCTTTATTTAATCATGATTAAAGATGAGCTTTTCAGCGATTTGACATTTTAAGTTAGCTTTTATGACTATCTTTAAAAGTTAAGCAACATTAATCATCTTCAGTCAATATAAAAACTTTATTTACAAAGCTATTTTAGTTAGGTTTAATTTAATTAAAGCTCTAACGTCTTACTAAGAAATCTTGCTAAGAGCTTTTAATTACAAAGGTTTCATAATTGTAGCATTAATTCAAAAAAGGTGTTGCCAAGGTGCAAAGTTTTCTTAATGTAATTTATAAAAGACCTTTAAGCGGTTAATTTTAGGCATTTGTTGCGGCGGATGTATTCATTTCGTAATTGATCGGCACGCCCAACATAATTACGTTTATTAATACTAAAAAAAGCTTATAAATCGGTTGAAACTATAATAAATTTTGTTTTTCATTTTCCTAATGGTTTTTCTCAACGCACAGTAAAATCTTTAATGAGGACGATATAACTTAAGATTCTAGAACAACTAACGGCTAATTTAAAATCGCATTGAAGGAAAATACAATATATTGAATATATCGAATGTTTAAAGAAACGCAAGTGACTATATACATAATTACATACATGAATATTTCTTTCTCTTTTTATTTTTGAATGCAGTGACGTAAAATAATTTGATGGTTTTTTGCTAACATTAGATTTATATAAATCTAAAGTAGAATTTTAAATTTAAATCGATAACATTCAAAATTACACATTACGACATAATTTCGAGTTTTTTCCACTGGGTATTTCTTTTTAAGCAACAATTCAAAATTCTTTTTGCCCCAAAAACCGTTGTGCAGTTCTCCTGTATAGGTAATTTACACCTCATCTAATTTCTGCCTATATATATATATATATATATATATATATATATATATATATATATATATATATATATTAACCCCCAAATCCACTATAAGCCAGGATCAAGTGAAATTCTGTGAAGTGGTACAACGAAGGAGCGTCTCGGCTTGTTAGAACAAGCGCTTGGTGATTTGGTATGAATGAAGAGGTCGGAGTCACAAGGACGTAGGTTGCTCTTAAACTTTAGTAAAAAACTAGTAACAAAACCCGAGCGATGGTTTGTGTTTTTACCATACTAATTTCCAAAAAGAACTACTCCAGAAATTTGGCTCCAAAAAATTGTCACATGGATGTCGATACAAAACAAAAAACTTAATAAGTAAATCGGTCAAATGGGCAGACATCGAGTCATTTAATACGTCTCGACTTTTTTAAGGTTCGTAAAAATAATAATCTAGTCTTATCACCTGCCAATAGCACAATAATCAATACTTATGGCACTAAGTAACCGAAGATTGATCTCGGACTTAAGCGTAATTTTAAACATGCATTTATTTTGGGATAATCGATAATGGTTATGAAACTTTAGTAACACAATTCCCTTTACTGACTTCTGAGTCTAATTATTACAGCGCGTACCAGTGAAGCATAACTTGGTTCATCATATCGTCACTGAAGGTTATTTGGTTTACGTAATGCCAAACATTTCAACATTTTATGAACCAAATCGTTAGAGATTAGGACTTTGTGTTCATCTTTATTGACGACATTTTAGTGCCATCTAAGTCTGAGGACAAAGTCTGACACAAACACCATTTGAAACAATTCTTTAGTAAGTTGTCTGAGTTTGATATGCACATTAAAAGTTCAAAGTACGTATTTGGTGCTACTTCACTAAATTTCCTCAGTCACACAATTACACCCATTGGTATTCTGCCTGCTAGTGAAAAAATTAATGCCATTAGAGAATTTCCAACACCAACCTCAATTAAACATATTCAACGTTTTATCGGAATGATTAATTATTATTTCCGATTCCTACCTAAAGTTGCTGATATGTCAGCCCCAATTCACTCACATTTAGCAATGCTTAATACTAAGACCAAAATACCCAAAAATTTTACTTGGACAAAGCATTGCAATAATGCATTTTTAAAGCTCAAAAATGGATTAGCGAATAGCGCATTATTGGCACATCCCCTTTGCAATGGTTAGCATTACAACTGATGCAGCTAATACTGCAGTACGAGCTTACTAACAATAGCAATTAATTCGAAAACTAGCAGTCTAGACACTTGAACTTTATTAGCCAGTTTACGATGGACATTAAACATATATCAATATTTACTAACTTGTCTTGATAGATTTACTCATTAGCCTGAAGCATACTGTATGACCAATATGCCTGCAGCATCCATTGCACTTAATGGTTTGCAGAGCTGACTAAGCTCCATGGCTCAAGGATACGCCCAAGCTAATGGCATAGTTGACAGGTTTCACAGGCATTGGAAGTCCGAACTTATTGCTAGAGGCAAAACTATAAATTGGAGTTTGGAAGTTCCAATTATTTTACTTGGCATTAGATACACTTTGAAATCGGATATTAAATTTTAGCATAATTCGGTTAGCGACTAATTCGGCTATTACTTATCCTTCCCCTACAGCACAAAAAAAATACTAACTATCGATCGCTTAGGTGTCACTAACCGGGTCTAGTCTGTCATAACTAACATTCCTTCCACTCCTTCGGTTTTGTTGTATGTAACACGGGTGTATGGTGGTGCCCGACATTCCAGGAGTTCCTTGTTCGTCCTTGACCGTAAATTCTAATCAATCAATCAATCAAATTATATTTTAGTTGAAAATCGACCAGGAAGTTGGAAAATATGTTAATCCGATTACCTTTGTCATGTATGAGTGGGAAACTTTGTCTATGATGACAACGTTAGTTTGCTAATTTTCTGCTGATCGGGTTTGCCTATAGTTGTCAATATAAAAAATTGGCTTGGAATCAAACTTGATGAATCTTTTTTATGATAAGTTACTATTTTTACCATTTAAATTTTTTGTTTCTATGATAAAAATTTAGATTCGATGTAACGCGTTCTATATCTAAACAGAATTATGTGAACATTTTTCGTAATATCAATTTTTAGAAGCGTAATAAGTAAATAACGGAACTTTCGAAGAAATCAAATATATTTTTCTATATAAGTTAAAATAATTTTAAATGGAATTTAGAAAATAGCAAGAAATTGCCTCGAGTGCTTAAAAATGAAAAAAAAAATATCCAATTTTAAGTTGTTGAAATAAAATTTATTCCGCCATTTTTCTTATTATTAATTTTTGTGGAATTCGCTTTTTACAATTAGTTACAAATATTGTATTAAAGCTCATAAAAACAGAATCAAAAACATCCTTGACTATAAATTGTAAATTTAAAAAAGGAGAAACAACAATATCCTCTGTAACATTTATGCTGCATTTACCAGTATACATTTTAGTATAAACTAAAACTAATCCCCCTACTTGCCATCGAAGAAGGTATCTAATAAAAGTCTTGCAACTTTCACGAGTAAAAATACTATTAGAAAATGATATATTGTGATCAATAAGGAATATTAGGTATTATTTTTTCATATTCCATAGTAATCTATAGGGTCACCAAGGGGTCACCAGTCGTTTTTCGAATCACTACCTCAAGAGCTTAAAACATGGTACAGAATATTCTTTTTCACATTGAAATTATATACTAAATGTGGAATAATAAAGTTTTTCAATTAAATTTCACTCACATTTGACCGATCCATCCCATGGTTTTTAAATAATTCATTGAATTATAATCAATTTTATGACAGAAAAGTAGAAAACCAAAATGAAACTTTAAAAAAAACTCAAAACAAAATTTAAATTTTTCCAATTACTATATCCGTAAATAAAATATTCATTAAATTCCATAAAACGCCAACCAGGGAGTATAAAGATCACAATGGTTGTCAGCATACGCTATATATATATATGTTTATATATATATATATATATATATATATATATATATATATATATATATATATATATATATACTGCAGTTATAATAAATTTCAATAAATTTTCCATAATTTGACTCATTTAGCTGGGGTTTTATCACGCCGTTCTACATTTTAAATTTTGTTTATAGCTTCCAACACGTTTTCGTAATAATGTAAATTGTTTATACTAAGAATAAATGTACAGTATATAAAAGTTTTTAAGCTTTACAGTACATACAGGGTGACTGAGTTGTGCCCATAACTCATTCACTTTTATGAAAATAAAAAAAAAACAGCAATATACACCCACGTAATAATAATAATAATAATAATCCACATCGAATGAAAATATTAATAATAAAAACAATAAATTTCCTTCTTTCGTCGGGTGGGTCCTCTCTCTCTGCATCTTAAATATGATTAAAGCTTCGCGATGTGTTTGGTTGCGTTATATATTTAAATTTAATTTATTCATTTAAAATTTTATTTTTCTTATTATATATATATATATATATATATATATATATATATATGGCCTAAAAAAAATTTGATATAATAAAATTATTTTAACTTAATAATAAAAAATTATCCCACCCACAATTCGAAAATGGAAAGCTTTATGTAATATGTGGATGGGGTGGAAAAAGCAACAAAAAAAAATTCGTTTTGCCCAAGATAAAATTGGACAATTAATTTTATTTAATATCCAAATTTCTCTCCAAGGAGGTTATCAAGAAGATACGATTTTTTTTTTTCCAAATAAATTTTTTTATTATTATTTTGGCATAATATAATTTTTTATAATTCTAATGAATTTTAATTTTTATTATTAATTTTGTTGTTTTGAATTTTTTTTTTTTAGCCAAATAAATTCTTCGAAAATTTTTTTTCGGTTTGGGCACAGTGTCCACTCGTCGACAGAATGCAGATGGTATTGAAATGGTGTTCCGCGAAATGCAAATTAACTTCCAACTTTTTATTTTATTTAACAACTGGAGATTCAGCTTGGACGAAAGGCAAACAAATATGGTAGACAGATTTTTTATCAAAGCATTTTGTAGCGACAAGCATATCAATAAGAGCCGTTAGTCTGTTTAACTGGATATTTTTTTACTTAGTAGACAGATGACCTGAGATAAGGTCAAAAATTCTGTCAATAAATATTTAATTTCTTTTTGACAAAATATTAAATACTACGTCGCCGTTTTAATTTACTTTAACCGTCACATTAATTTTTCCGAGAATATTTCGCCTATTTTGAAATCTGTTGACTGCTGGTAATGTTTTATCAACAAAATGTGAGACATATACGTTATACTGGTAATACTATCAGAATCTTCTTGTGTTAATACTATCTTGGTCCATTTTAAGAAGTGATAACCTTAAAAATGAGTCCAAGTTTTAAAAAGAGGAGTCGACATCGCCTGTAGTTTAAAGCACACTAACATGCTTCGTACAGTGTAATTTTTTAAAATTTGACCACGATATATTTTGCTTGTTTTTGAACAAAGCGACTAAACGTCTGATAGACTAATTATATGCTAGCTCAAAGTTCGTGGTTGACCACCTTATTGTCGTACGAACTAGTGATAAATTGACTCCGTAAAGGAATCACTATCCATCAAATTATGTAAAGGTAGAATTTTTTTAAAATGTAACAATAATGTGACAAAACCAAGGATAGATTAAGAATAATCATCATCAATAAATACAGGTCCCGTAACGGAATGTGGCAGCAACCCACAGTAACTGCAAATGTCAGGAACCTTCAACTTAATTTTTTCCGACTAAAAACGATGAGCCAGATGAGATGTGCTAGATTTAAACGAGAATTTGAAATTTAAATGCAGTTTTCTGTTGTCAAAAGCTTTCCTGTCGAATAATGCAAGAATCTCTTTTGCAGTAATTTATCAATTGGTATTACGCCAGCTAATAAGAATTCCCCTTTGTGTGCTTATTAATGTTCTTCGGTTGAGATAATTCATTTTGTCAACCCATATGTGAATAATGCAACCACTAGGCCTTTATATATAATCTTGAAGGCCCTTTGTATAAGGCTCCAATTTTTTTAGCTATACTCATTTAAACATGAAGACCACTTTTTCTACTGCTTTCTGCAATCTTTTAGACATGTAACGTGATACTGATCCCATCCTTTTGTCAAAATCTACGCAAACCAATCTACAGTGTTGACCATCTTAATTCTCACTACATTCACAGACATCAAAGGTGTTAGATTTCGAGCTTAAAGAAAGAAGTTGGATCATTACTGATTTGGCAGACGAATGTTCCAGCTTATAGCTGCACTATAGCACTTAGTTTACAGGGCTCTGGGCTACTGACTGAATCATTTGTCTAAAGAGATAATATTTTAATATTTTTTAACTTTTTCATAACACTAAAGGTCACCACAGAGTATCGAAAGCATCAGACACGTCAAAGAATACTCCAAAAATGTAATTTTGCTCCGACTCTTTGATTATATTGATCATTTTCACCATAGCCTGACTGCTTGTCACAATACCTCCCACGACCTTCAAACATGCACATCAATGTGCTAGTTATTTTTTCTCGGGTAATTTACAAGAAACTGGTTCTCGTTCACCTTACCTTTCTGATGATAATTACTTCCCTGTTTTCCAAGCTTTCGATGTATTAGGACAATCATTCAGGAACCGTGTGGTACCAGCCCCTATTATATATAGGCCATGTTCTTTGTATTTATTACTTCGGTCTCAATATTATTGAGACTGGTTGCTTTGCTAGCTTTTATTGCTACAAATCGATGCGCTCTAAGTTCTTTATACGCTTCTCTGACACTAGAAAACACTCAACAAACAAACATAAATTTCTAAAATTGTAACCTTCCATTAATTTTCTTTTGTGAGCATGTTTCCGCTTTTGGCGCTGACTCCAATGAGTGAGCTTATTATTTTGTACTCTACTTCATCTTTATCTTCAGTAGATGTGCATTTTATGTTTTCTGCATATCGGGAACCTTGCCTTATCATATGCACTTATAGATTTTAAAGTCTGGACGATCGCTCGGTGACCTCTAGAAGTTCAGACTTCTTTAATTTCCCAATCGGTGATTTTCTCAACAACCCACCATTCACAAGTGTAACATCAATATTTAATTCACCATTGGCAGCTTGGTTGTCGTTGGTTGCTTATATCAAAGAACCTCTTTTTGCTACAAACTCTAAAATTGAAAGTAGATACTGATTAGAAGGAGATTATACTCGAGACAACAATTGTCGATGCCGCCAGGTCACCTGCTCTTTTTATAACCATATAAGGATCCTGCTTATAAAGTAAATCAATCTTCTTATCTAGAGAACAATCCACAATTGATAGTTAATGTAATCTTTAATTACCATAAACAATTTTCCGTATGACTAAGTTCCATGCCTGTTTATATGCTGGGTATACCTTGCTTTTTGAGGGGTACTTTTTTACAGCTAACGATTTTAGCCCATTCCGTTGTCTTTGGACATGATTTTAACATCATCACAAAGTATCCATTACATGATATCTAAAGCACTTGATACTCTGACATAGTTGAAAACGTGGCACGAAGACCACCCAATATATACTCTGTGTTTAAGTAGAATGCTTAATTGCTGGCTGGACGTCCTTGATGTATCTTAACGCAATTTTAAAACAAAATTTAAGGTCATTTTCTGTGATTTGTTTTGGCTTAAAACGACTTCTTGATGTCCCTTAATTTTTCTTAATGATCCACACATTATCAATAGTTCTGGAGTCATTTTCTAGGGGTTTCGATAATAATGCCATTACTTTTTTGATGGGTATTCCAGAAGGAACCGGTTTAATTAGTATTAACTTCCGCTCTATTAGAGCAGCTTTTTTACGAGTTGGATTTCATTTAGATTTCCTGCTTTTGTTTTTGATGCTCTATAGGTTTCTTTATAGTGTTTCCACTATTGCCACCCGATCCTGTATTCGAACTATTAGGCCAACTACATTAGAGCACATTGCCATCCACACATCTCTAATCTAACTGAGGCTCTCGTAAAGTATATTACGCTTAACGATTTGATTTCAGCCACTAACCTTATTTTTTACCTTTAAGATGTGACCGCTCCTCTCAACCTAGTAGAGGTACCTAGTATAGAATTGTTCTTTAGTAATCTTATAATTCATGGGCTTTTCTCTAACTTGTAATACACTGTTTTAAACTGTTTCACTAAACAGTTTCATTGGAGGGTTCATTACAGTGATTGGGAAATTTTTCAATTCATGATTTCCTTATCTCTTTCCAGTCAATGTTACGGTATCTATGAAACGGTATACTTTACTTAAACAGGCCCTAAACATTTCGGAAAACATTTCATTAACTAGCTCCCATTGACCATCACGAACTTGATTCTGTTTTTTTTTCTTTATTCGTAGCCACTCTGCTAATTAAACAAGATCAAAAGTTTAATATAAATATTACCATTTGCTCCACCATTTTCCTATTCACCAACATAAGATTCATCAAATATTAATCAACGCTGTACAACAATGAACAAAAAAAAAAAAAAAAAGCACCAGCAAAAAAATGTTAAATCCTCATTGACCCTTTGTGTACATCGCGGAAGCATAACGCGGCAAAAGAAAATTAAAAATGAAATTCAAATTGAAAAATACTTACAAGGAGAAATTTTTCCTCTTTAATTTTCTTTTAATTTTAGCGAATAATGAATTTCTCATCAAAAGCTTGCGCGTCTTTTGTTTATTTTTCTCATATATCCACCATTTCATTTTTTATTTTTTTTGTTCGTCTCGAGTTTTAAATTAAATGACAAGAGTGTAGAATGTAAATAAGAATGGATTTTTTTTTTTTTAATTAAGATTAATAAATCAAAAAATTGACATTTAAATTAGAAAAACAGAGTATGCCTGGAAAAATTAAAAATAAATTTTTCATCCACTGTACTACTGTTATGTGTGTGTGTATACGTGCCATATGTTAAATATGGTATATAAGGGTCGCCATTTTCAATATAAATAAATAACGAAGAGCTTTACATATCCCTGTGTACCAATAGAAAAGATTAGAATAAATCATGTATGCGAATATATATATGTATGGCACACAAATCTTCCCATCATCTTAGACACAAATGAAATTCCTTATCTTTCGGTTTTAACATTTTTATTTGATACGTAAATAATAAAAAATTCTTTTGTTATTGTCGTTGTTGTTGTTGTATTATCATAATCACACTGTGAAAATTTAGGGATCAAAAAATTTATTTTTCCTATTTGATTCATTGTAAAATGGTGCTTTTAAAATATTCCCATTTTAATTTTTTTAACTAATAATGTAAATATAGAACCTATATATGGAAAAAATCCGTGAAAATTAGAAAAAATAAATTTAAAATTTTACGTTCGTTACCGTTTAAATATTTGCGTTTAGGTATATTCATGTCCTTTATGACACGTGGGAATTGTATCACTTAACTATTCAGTTTTACCGTTTATAGGTCATATTAGCAAAATTCAAATCTTGCTGAATTCGATATCAGAGAATTTGGCTTAGACAAGCCAGTGCGGTACTCAGCTGATTTTACCGATTGTATATCCAGTACTGTTTTTTTTGCGTACTATATGACTGCGAGCCTTGTAGCTGACTCATTTATAAGTTTCGAAAAGAAACTTCAAATCAATTTTATTGAACTGCCCTGCATTATGTTATTCTGTCATCTCTTATAAGCAACTCCATTGTGCCACCATTCAACTGTAATTTGCAAAAAAAATTCCCTAAAAACAAAATCTTTTAATGGGGTAAATTCTATAAGCCGTACGCTGTAATAAATTGGATTAGTGAAATTATATAGTGAATTTACAATTAATTAATTTATTACATCATGAAAAATACTAAATTATAAAAATTATAATAAAAATTAAATTTTAAATTTTTTAAAATAAAATTTGATTAAACATTACAAACCAATTAAATTAACCGTTGTATGACAAATACGTCAGGTAATCACCAAAAATCTAATTTATATACACTTTATTTGATACAAAACTTTAAAATGCATATAAATTAGATTTAAAAAAATTGATTAAACATTACAAATCAATTAAATTAACCATTTTATAATCAATACGTCATGTAATCACCAAAAATCTAATTTATATACACTTTATTTGACACAAAACTTTAAAATGAATATAAATTAGATTTTCAAAAAAATTATTTAACATTCTGGATCCAAATTGCCTATAAAAACCTTGTATTATTATTAATTTCAACGTCTTAAACACTGACAAAAGTCGTAAAGTTTAAACGGTGTGATGTTACTATAACATTAAATTTTTTTTGCTATTCCAGCTTATCGTCAAATAAAGTTTCTGTGTAAACTAGCTATATGATAATCCATGTAAACAAATCTGTTGTATTTAAAGTCCAAAAAATTATAAAATTATAATTAAAGTCATAATATAGAATAAATAACCACTTTACCTTGCTCTACTATTGGTGCAACGATATACGACGAATACTAAAAACGAGGTAATGAAGGCAATGGCAACAACTGGCGAATATAAAAAAAAACTGTAACTTAAATTAATGATCGACCAGATGCAATTTATTTTTATCAACACATAATTAATTATATTGTGATTGCCGTTAAAATTATTATGTAATATGAATTTAAAAAGGAGTAGGATTCGTAACAATTTTCTTGCATAAGATAAGGTGGTTCACAAAGATTTTTTTGTTTTGCTTTGATACTAAATAGTGGAAGTCGAAATTTTTACAGAAATTAAATTTTTATTAAACATTTGAACTTTATTCCAGAACAAGACTTACACCATTTTGAGATCTGTTCAGAACCACTGTTAATTCTATTATACGTAACTATATAACAAACGGACAGAATGGAGCTGAAAAAGTTTCATCTTTAAATTTTTCATATTCGAAATAAAGCATGCTTTTAACAAAGCATGGTAATATATATATATATATATATATATATATATATATATATATATATATATATATATATATATATATATATATATATATATATATATATATATATATATATATATATATATATATATATATATATATATATATATATATATATATATATATATATATATATATATATATATATATATATATAACAAATATTAATAATTTAACTGAAAGCTAACAACACAATACAATACTAATTTTGGTACAAAAAAGCTTTTCTGTTAAAAGAAATTATTAAAAGCACAACCTTAAAAGTCGTAAAGTTCATGTTTATATGTCTAAAACTTTGTTTAAAATATTCAAAGTAACCATAGTGTAAAGTTTACCTAAAAGCTTTTCACAATTTAAACCAGAATGTTTACGAGTTTTTGGTTACCTAGGCTATCAATAGAGCAGCACAAAGCTCTAATCGAGCAACGTTTTGTTCCTTTACTTGTGCTACTTTTGACTTGTTAATTTGCTGGTACCGAAGCTAATGATGGATTATTTGCATAAAATTTCCGAAGTTCTAAATCACCCACCCTTAACAGCTCGATTAGGTTCTATTTCAATTTTTACTCTTAATCGAGTGTGGACGCTCCATTTAGAACGTCATCCACGTATCTTTGCTGTGGTAGGGAATTTGTCTTTTTCATCTTTAGAAAGTTCTTTGTGCGTTTTTGTAGCTAGAAACAGGGCACTTGCTGAACCATACGTCACCGTACATAACTTAAATGATTGAATTTCATCCGTGATCCTCTGCAGCTCTTGTTGATCCTCGTGAACCATAATCTGGCAATACATCTTGGTAATGTCACCACAAAACATATAAATAAGCGTTCGAAATCGACGAATTATTTCGTCCGCCTGGTAACCGTTTCGTATTGTTGAAATATATATTGAACTAGTTAAGTATTAAAAATAAAAAAAGTTTATTTTTGTTTGCAATAATAATTTTCGTAAATAAAAGCTTTCCGGTATTTTTCAAAAATCTCAAATTTTAACAAAATAGTTAATAAATTCGCTTGACGAAATTCTTGTAAAATATTGAACTTGCTCAGTTAAAATAGAAATATAAATAATCGTTTTAAATCATAATTTCCCATAAACGAAAGCTTTACTGTATTAAAGTCATCGTTCATGTGATATCGTTCAGAATTTATAGATCTGCATACTTGGACAAAAACGGCCAAACCATATGCTTAAAACATTTAAACAATAACTGAACATGCTTAAAGTTTCGTAAAAGTCTGAAAGTTTAGCAAAAGTTTCATTAATTTAATCAGTTGTCAACCATTTAGTTTTTCAATGCATAATTTAAAAATAATTTTAAAAGCTTACCCCTTTTCAAAAAAAAGTTAGTTAAATAACAAACGAACTAAGCATTCATATTCGTAATAAAGCCAAATACGACATAAATCTGGAAAGCTTTTCCAATAAATTGATTTGTAGTTATACTTGAGTTAATCCACTTAAAGAGTTCATTTGCAACTCTTTAAACTTAAAAAAGCTTGATTTATTTATATGCAACTTATACTTTTAATTGAATGGTATAAAAATCTTACTGGCCTAAAATAATTATAATTTAGAATTTACAATCTTTACATTACGTCAATTTTAGTATCGAATGTTCAACTAAAAATATAAAAGCTTAAATTTAAAAGTTTTAAATTTAATTTTTATTTTATTCAAAGTTGTGTTTCTCTAAAGAACCCATTTTGTAAATGTTATCTGAAAGCTTTTCACTATTTAATTAATTTTAACTTTCACTTGGTCTTCAATTGTTACATGGTCTGAATTTTGACCAAGTTTGACCTTTTAATGCCTTTTAAGCTTTAAAGGAAAAAGTTTAATAATTATGGATTTAAAAAAATAAAACTAAATTTGTGTTATTTGTGGTGAACTTCACGACTCCAAACAGTGTGGTAAATCTTGCATTTAGCCATCTTTGAAACATTGCAAATTACAGGGGTTGCAGTGCATCTGGGCTGAAAACGGAAAATGAACTCTAAAATGAGATTTTAGCAACGAATGCTCAATATGCAATTTAATCAGAGGGCCATGTTACAAACAAATACAACAGTTGGTGAACCAATGAGTGCAAACACACAAAATAATAACTTGGAGACGCTTGCCAGCAGTTTTGTACAGCCAGGTTTTTCTTATGCAAATATCCTAAAAGATAACAAACCGAAACCCAAAGTTCAATTTAATGAAGATGCCTTGAACATTCATACCACGGTAAATAAATTAACCGAAACCATCCAAAGTTTCAAAAATCTATGTTTGGAAGAATGTCCAGGCAAGCAATTCTACAAAGCAATAAACGAGAAAAACCTAGATTATTTATCATCTGGATATCACAGGAAGAAAATTCCCTATTTAATAGATTTCTGCGTAATACGAGCACTAATGTTCAAACGGAAGGCTGTTATGATTTATCACTATTATTGGTGAGATCACTCACCAATAATAGTAACACTAAGTACCTAAACATTAAAAACTGAGCCACCTCAACGTTTAACAAACAAAATAAAGAAATATGTTCTCTATAGAATCATAGTAGATGTAAATTGTCATTTAGATATCCCACTTGGCACACCAGAAAACATTGACGTTGCAATAGAAATCTTAAGACAAATAATGGAAGCAAAAAAAGCTACTCCGGAGAATAAAAATTCAGAAAAAAATAATAAGCTTTCAAGTAACATCCAGAAGTTATTTTCAGAAAAGTAGGCAATTCGTCAGATATGGCATCTTCACCAATCTCCTTTGCATAAAATAAAAAGTAACTCAATAGAGCTATTAAAGCTCTGAAAAAAGCTCTACGGAAAGAACAAAATTGAGGAACACAGAATTATCTAAGAGAGCTTACAAGAAAGGCAACAAAAAATGTAAAAAAAGACAGAGCTTATTGAACCGACCGATAAGGAAACCAGATGGCCACTGGGCCAGAAGTGACCTAGAAAATGTTATCGTTTTCTCTAACCATCTACAAAACGTGTTCACCCCAACGGAACAAAATAATGACTGTGTTCTATGAGTCGAACATATTGAAACAAAACGCCATCAACTAAAAATAAAACTCTCCAAAATGTACTGGCTGATTGGAAGAACATCGAAACTATATGGGCATATGGTATCCAACTATGGGGCTCAACTAGAGAACTAGGAATCAAAACTGTTAAAGAAACAATAAAATCATGCAGTTTTAAATACCAACTGAAGCTGGAATCACACTATAACGAATTAGCTAGAGATCTCCTAAGGCAACCGAAATACAAACGGCTTCGCAGAGCAGATCCTCTAAATTAAATAAATTAAGAAATATAATCTAATAATTACATACATGTTGAGCTATACATTTAAATTAAGTAATTAATAATAACAATGCATATGCAATGGTTAAGACTTAAGTTAAGTCCTTGTTAATTTCGTATAAAAAAAGATTCAAGAATAAAGCCACTAACAATAGTTACAAAAAAAACATTTTTTACTGTGTTTCAAAGCTAATGTTCTTTAAAAGATTTAAACTTAATTAAAAGCTTAACACTAATATTTTCCGAAACTTTACATTATTAAAATTCAATATTAAACTTGCACACACACCTAAATAGTAAGTAAATAATCGTTCTATTAAAAATTTTACGTAAAGAAAAGCTTTACTATATTAAAAGAACTTTTATCCTAATTATAATATTATAAAAAATTTCCAGCAATTTTATCTGACATACAAAGTAAAAATTTTCAAATATATTAAAACAAAAGTTTTTAAGCCTACTTTACTTTCAAAAAAATAAATAAAGCTTTACGTAGTAGTCTTTTAAGTAAGAACTACAAAATTAATAAATTTAAATATAATTAAAAAAACTAAAGCTCTCAAATTGACAAATAATTACAGTCTGTTACACAATTGATGTACATTTACTTACACTAAACCCATAAAGCTTTTTAAAAATATAAAGCTTTTGCAGATATAAAAAGTATAAAGCTTCTAAATGAAATGAAATGCTTCCTAGATTC
Source organism: Tipula confusa (assembly GCA_963556175.1). Classification (NCBI taxonomy): domain Eukaryota; kingdom Metazoa; phylum Arthropoda; class Insecta; order Diptera; family Tipulidae; genus Tipula; species Tipula confusa. Next base: position 220,825,414 of record OY744475.1, on the reverse strand, counting down.
AATAAATTAAACACTATGACATTTAAACTTAATTAAAATAAAAACAATGTTCAGTTTGGTTTTTATGGTGCTTTTATAATAGTTGTAAACTTATACTACAATACTTAAGAAATTAAACAAAATGAAAAGCTTCTTAAATAGAGCTTTATAAAATAATTTATTTGTTGTTACCATACTTTTGAATTTAATTTAATAACTTTAAAGTTTAACTAACTATTAAGCTTACTGTTAGCAATACTGAAATTTAACTAAGTTAAATATACGCTTTTAAGCACGGAACAAATTTAATTTATTTCTAAACAGCTTTTATTTTATTTACGTTTTTTAATCACTTACCTTAGTTGTCGGGTAGACTAAACGCAATTTTAATATTAAAAATAGTAACCAGTTTTTTTTAAAGCTTTTTAAAAGTAAGTTTGACAAAATATCTTCCATTAAAGTTTCATTATACACCAGAAACAAGTAATGTTGTAACCTAGAAACTTGACATCTAGATAAAGAAGGCATAGAGTTTTATTTAAGGAAAGTAGCTAGATAACATTGGTTGTATGCATAGAAATAAATTTTTAATAATCTCAAAGCACAATTTGAAAAAATTAGCAAGCTAAATTTAAAATATAAAAATTTTAAAAAATTTAATCGGTTTTCAAATTTAATTTTAATCGTACATCAAAATGCTTTTAAGTATTTTTCTATACAGCATCGCAAGTCAACAGTTCATTTATTTTTTTTAATGCTTTCATATTTATTAGAAGCTTTACCAAACGCACTTAGAAATAAAATGAACCCAAAAACTTATTAGTTAGTCAAGCTTTTAACAATGTTTATATTGAGTAAAAATCAGTATCGTGAATTTCGGGAGCTTTAAAGATCAACATATTCAACAAAGTTTACTCTATTTAACTCTTAGAAGATAATCCAACTTGTCATAAAACTGCAACCGCTAAATATTTTGCGGCCACCCTATTATTATTTTTGCCCTACATAAAACTTTTATAGTTTCATAAATTTTTTTTGATATAATTAAATAATTTTTATTTTTAATTTTAAATAAACAGAATATATATATATATATATATATATATATATATATATATATATATATATACATAAAAGAAAATAGCTCAATTAAGTTTAGCAAAAAAATAAATAAAAATTGTATATATAAAAAAAAATTATTAATGAGATTTTGATGAGCAAAATATATTTTTATTTTATTTATTTCTATTAAAATAGTTATTTTTTATATTTAAAATTAAAAAATAATTTATTTTTAAAATAAAATTGACGTAATTTGTTTGTTTACGTTCCCATTTTTTATTTTTAGTTTTTGCCGGTTTTTGAATTTTAATTTTTATTTTATTTCAAGTAATTATAAATTATATATATATTTTTTATTTACTTTTCACTTGTTTTATGCTTTCAGCTTTATAAGCTTACTTTGTGTTGGGATTTAAACTTTTTTTTTCCTTTCGTTAACTTTCATTTTGTTTGTTTTTAGTTTATATAAACTTTTGATTAATGGAATTATAAGTTGAATAATTTTTTAACGATTATTTAATCGAGTTGGAATTTCTTTACGAAATTGTTACATATTTTACGGGTATTACGCAAACATTTTATATGGCCAAATATTTACAACAAGACATTGTATATTAAAGTGTTTTGACTCAGATATTTATCATTTTGGTAATTATCCGTTAACATTTCATACACCTTCATTTTCGGCCTAAGCAATACTTCGTCGACCATTCGACAAAACGTCATGCAAACAAAACGCAAAAATAAAGTGAATCTTACTCCTCAGATTTTTGGAACCATACTAGAAATATTTATAAATAAGAAAGCTTATCGTTCCATACACGCCAGGTTTTTAACGCTTTCAAAAATTAAAAGTTGCTAAACGTTACAAACACGGAGTGAGTGCTACGAGAGTTCGTGAGGAGCTTTATTGGTCGGCAGGCTGGTATCGTAGGTTTATTCTAGACTTTTCCGAGGTAACAGCGCCGATCACTAATCTGTTGAAGAAGACTAGCAAATCATTTTGCTGTTCCGACGGCGCACAGAATGCACCAGTGAATAATCCAGAAGAGTATCCTAATTATTGCCTATGGACGAAAACAAAATTTGTAAATACATTCCGACAAAAGTGGATGATGGCACGAGCTGGAAGCTACATACGTGCTTCAATCTTGAATTCCCGAGGTATTGAGTAATAACTATGACAGTCCTTTGGCGGTACACATGGGATCCACCAAAACTTTTAAAAGGATAAGGGAAAACTATTTTTGGCCACAGATGGGAAAAACAGTACTGGAGTACATAAAGAAGGGATACCAGATAAACAAGCATCGAACAACGATGCTGGACCATAGGTGATGATAACGGCCAACTAGATGGAACCTTCTCGTAGGTCTAAGCAAGAAAACCGGTATCTATTGATAATTCTGGATTTTTTCACAAAGTTCATGATATTAACAGCGGTAAAAAAGGCGGAATCAAAATCAAAAGGATTTTGGAAGGATCAGTTTTCTTAATTTTTAGTGTTCCATGGATTCTAATCACTGACAATGGAAGCCAGTTCATAGCAAAATGTTTCAAGGAATTGATGGAGAACCATGGAATAAATCATTGGCTAAATGCGGCGTACCACCCACAAGCTAATCCGGCTGAGAGAGTGATAAAGACATCAATCTAAGGGAGTGAAATGAGCATACAAAAGAGTTAAAATACAATTGACAAGTCATTTAGTAATAAAAATCGCGAAAAAGTCAAATTATACGAAGCGTAGATAAAAATAAAACTTTACACGTTACCCAAACAAGATAGGTGTGACAAAATTGTTTGTTGCCATACTGATGATCGATTGTGACGTGGTGATGTCATGGGTAAAAGGCATAAATAAAAGATAAATTTAGGGGACTTTAGTCTCCTGAATCCACAACAATTCCATTTCCCGCGGTGGTGCTTACCTGGTGCGCACAATCACATACGAATGTATAAATTAACACAACGGAATAAACGAAAGACAAGAAAACGTAATAGAATGCGAGAGTATAGTACACATGCGTTTAGCTCGAAATAGTAAGTCAAGAAAATGATGAGCCAGAGATGGCACGCGAGATGCAAAAAACGATAAGTTAAGAGAGATTATCGTAGGTTGCCAGATGGATAAATAAAAGATATGCAAGTCATGACTTGCTTTTTAAGGGGAGTTTTTTTTTTAGTTATTTTTGGTTTCTTTTTTGTGTAGTTTAGGAAAAATGAGTTGGGTTGTTAAAAACTTCGAGGAGACCTTAAAAAATTTAAACATATAAAGAATAAATCATAGACTAAATCAAGTTGCTTAAATTGATATCGCGTACGTCACAAAGTATCTTTGGGTAAAGGATTTTTTGGTTCTGATGCGCGGGAACAAAGGTCGAGAACTTGTTCGTATAAAGCGAACAGGATTGAATTTATAATTCAATTTATTTCATTACATTTTACTATAGATGAGTACAACTAACACAAATAATTTAAATTCTTTCCTTAACGTTACTGATCACAGCAAATTTTGATCTAAATTCGTTATACTGTTTCAAAATATACGTAGCTTGCTTAGCAACTTTTATTCGGTAGTAGCACATCTAAACAGTTTTAAAAATTGGCCTTAATTTGATATTTCTTACAGAAATTTGGATATATGATCCAAAATGAATTGAAAGATTACAGTTTGGCGGGTTACAATATTTTTGGGTCTTGCAATAATTCTTTCGCATCAGGCGGCGTAGCTGTTTTTTCTAAATCAAAGATGCAATAACTATAGCCGTTTAACGGCTGATGTTTTAAAATTTGAACTAACCTGGGGGAATGAAAATTAAATACTGTGTCTTGTATATATGTATATGTTTCATGAGGCCTCCATAAACTGTACAAGGTGCATAAACTTAGACTTATTAAATAAATGTTTAGATGATGACAATTATTGGTTTCTGTTAGCTTCTCATGGTTTGAAATCATATATCAAAGAGCCTACTCTCTCGTTGATATGTGATTTAAAACTTGCATCGACCATGTATTTATTCGTCGTCAAAAAATAAATAAATCGCTAGTTAAATGTACAAAATTAGACCATGATATTACTGATCACAAAAGCTTCTAAATTAAAACCTATAACGACAAATATATTCCATTTAAATTTCTGTAAACCTTTAATTTTTCAAAATTAAATAGTTAACTAAAATTTGAATTTTGGGTGCCAGTGCACTCTGTGAAAGACCCATCTATAGCATATGACCATTTATTTTTTAAAAACAACGTTAGTTTTACGGATTTGTCTAATGCAAAATTGACGTTGAAATCACTACCTAAAATCATAAGTATTTTATCATTATCATTACGAAGTAAAGTGACACCTCCTACCATATACGGTAAAAATGAGTGCTGAATAAATCCAATAATATCATCTAACTGAGAAATATACAAAACTACAATTACAAGATTTTGCCCATTTTCCATTTTATATTGAGCCATACACAAGTCGCCAACTATCGATGCTATTGAACCATAGATATTAGAATGAGTAGTTTAAAAATCTATCTTTGTTGGTAACATCATCAGAATTACGAAATATCTGATATCTGTTGATATGCCATCACATGATCAATTTCTTTGAACGAACTTTGTAATAGTCAGCTTGATATCTAGTTTCTTGTGGAATTTAGTCCCATAATTAGCTGAAACCTGTGATTGTTTCCACATATAATTCATTTTAGTCCTGTGTGCCTGGCGATTGGTTTTCCTTATTTATTTTTACAACCTGGTTCATTTTCACGGAAAAGGTCAATGTAAATCGTAGTGCTGTGCGGTAGCTTATTTTGTCGAAAGCATTCTATGTGTTTCCTTTTATTGTCGTTTTTTTTATCTTGACACCTACTCGGTGATCAATGAAATTTGTAAGCCGGAATAGAGGCTCGTATCGAGTTTCTAGATAACTAGTTATGGTGTCCGTTTCCACTGTGTTCCTTTTTAAAGCGCTTACTATCTACGTGGGCAGATTAAATAGCTGAGACTAAAAGTTGCAAAGTTGATGTTAAACAATAAATTTTGATCGTACCAAGTTTTCAATTTTCATCTGATTTTAAACTGCAGTAATTTTACACTTATGAATCGGAACTATCTGTTGCTTTGTCAATAATATCAAAACTGTAAAGTAAAACAAAAAAGCTCTCCCTCTTTAAAATCACATGAAAATCATTTTACAGCAATTTCTAAAATTAACAAAGCTAATTGAGCACAAATCCAAAATAATAGAAAAGCATTACCACAATATTGCATGTCCGATTTAAAAAAAAAACTACATACATTTTAAGATATTCTCAGGATAACATTTAGAATCAAAATAACATCGAATTCAATTTTCTTTAATTGAAATAATAATACAGTAACAAATCGTAATCATAATACTCGTACAGTATTAAGAAAATTGTAAGAAAAACCGAAAATCCCAAGTAGTATAAAGCTTAACTTTATTTGATATTTTCATTCGATGTAATAAAGCTCGACATGGATTGTTTAAGTTACGAAATACGGAACAATATAACAATTTCAATTGAGTAAATTTATTGGCCTCTGTAACAATGATAAGCGGTCTGTATAACCGGGTGATTTTTTTAAGCTGAAACTTTCAAATATCTCGGGAAATAAGCAAAAAATCATTCTGCGGGGAAATACATTAGTGCTAAAATTAGTACCCCCTTCCCGTTCTTGTAGGTGGGGCGGGGGGCAAAATTAGAAATTAAAATAGGAACTCCTATATTTTATTGCAGATTCGGATATTCCGTCTAAAAATAAAACATAAAATCGGCTAACTGGAAGAGGCTGCTTCCATAGGGGGTCTTTCGAGTTTTGTAAATATTTCAAAAAGTACAGAACTCATGAGAAAACTATTAAGTGCAAAACAGTTGTATTAAAAAAATAATCAAAAAAAAAAGTTACCCCCGCCCCACCTACAAGGAGGGGAAGGCGAATACTAATTTTAGCTTTAATGGATTTGTTCTGCGGAATGATTTAATTTTAATCTTGGACATTTTGTTCGTAGAGTGCTTATTTTCCGAGATATTTGAAAGTTTCAGCTTAAAAAGATCACCCGGTATAAACATCGGAAAAATTATAATTTTTCATAAAACCAACTTGACGCTATCTTGTAACTTATTCTTGTATTAAGTTTGATGCTTTTGTTTAAATTAATTTGGAGGTCCTGATTTTCAAATTTTACGCATTTTGATTTTAATTACTACCTAGCACTTTATATTTGGAATGGCTTGTGCCGCAAGGATATGGCAAAGCCCGAAAGTTTCAATTTGATCTTAAACTTAGCCTTTTCATGTTTACGGGATATGCAGCCCACCTCATTGGTTGCCCAATACTCATTTGGTTGCCTCCTCCCTTCCTCTGCGGTTAAATTGAAATACGGCCTAACAAATTCAAATTGATAAACTACACCCAGGCTGAGCAGTTGGCAAAATTCAGTTACCGCAGTAATAAGTGGTTCAGGCCGATGAAAATAATTTTTTTATTAACAGACAGGAGGAATCTTTGTTACACGTTACCTCCACTTTTGAAATCCTATTATACACTTGCTTCGGTTGAATTTAATAAAACCGTCTTAATGTTGCAATCTCCGAGAAGCTGCCTAATCTCGGATGCTAATCTAAAACTAGACTGAATAAAGCACGAGTTATTTTGACTGCGAAAGATGTTTTAAATGCTGAAATTTCAACTGTGCATAATTGTAACTGGTAGCATGTAGGTTTTTGTATTTGTCTGTAGTTCCACGCAGCTGTAGTAATGGCTATCAGTTCCAAAATTTGCCCTAAAGCGACTCCTGGATGTCACAAGAACTAAGTGTTATGTTTATTGATTTTTAGTTCGTGCCGACTGGTATTTCAGCCTAGCGGTATTAATTAGTAATGATAACATTCGGTCTTGGACCGTTCAGAACCATATTATCCGCATAGCCAAGATTAAATAAGGAAGGCGAAAAGTTATCTTAAAGGGATCAGATACTGTTCCATCGAATTCTATTCGAATTAATTTCCATAAAGAGACGAGTTTATATATTTATCATATGCTTTTTGGGAATCGATGTAGAGTTGATATTATATGCCGATAGTGTACTCCCAACATTTCTCCGAGATAAACCTGATCGTACAGATTTACGAAAATTAGATCGTAGTTTAGCTGCAAAGGTTGCCCGTTTGTTTTTAACAAGCTTTGCGGAAATTCCATCAAGACCCAGGGCTTTGCCATTCATTAGCTTATCAATAGCTGCCGCTACGTCTTCTACTGATGAGTGTGAAATGAAATTTTCTACACCCGATTACACGATGGTCCTGATCGTCATTCCCATTTAGTAGGTTTTGAAAGTAGGACTGTCTTAACGAGGTAACATCAGTTTCATTTACTCTCAATTTGTGGATCAAGATTCCGATTTCGTTTCTTTTGTCGATTTCGTTTCTTTGTTCGATTTCGTTTCTTTTGTCGAAGAAGTTTTTTCTTTAGCGTTTAGGTTTTCTATTGCTCCTGGATCTTGAATGGGTCTTCAAGGTGAGCTTGCCATTTGTGGTATTCTGTAACGTCCATCTGGTAGAAATCCCGTGAGTAAAGTTATATCGCTGTCCATGTCAGCACCTCTAAAAGATCGAATGGTAGTAATGCTTCTAGAGTATCTCTTGTAACAATAATGTCTCGTAATGAGATAATTACGTGATCGATTTTATTTGCAGTTCTTCCACTAAAAAAAGATTTATCGATCTCCACGTTACTTTGTGAATTCTTTTATGAAGGAAGAATGTGCTTGAAAAGAGTAGATTATACACTTAAACAACCTCAACGGCGTGTAACTCACCAACGAGTTTTATTTGGCAGGGTAATAAGCCGCTTAAGCCGCTTTTATACGTTTGAGTACTGGTGGTAAGGTCTAATTTTAGAATCCTAGTCAAGTCTTTGTACACATCTTATATAGAAAGCCGTTTGATTTAAAACGCCCAAGATAGGAAGATAGGAAGATGTGGCTATGTCATTGCCAGTACTTATCGAATAACCTCCATTGTAATTCGTCGCCTTTATAAACCGACAATACTTTTGCACATACCACATAAATTGTATTCCAAGAAAAACCTCAACTCATAAAATATGCTGATAAATGATTTTAAAATTAAGAAGGTAGTGTGAGACGCAATTTAAAATAAGAAAAAAAACTTTGCAAAAATAAGGACACATACTCGTATTATATGTATATAAGGAAAAACTGAACAATTTTCTATTCGTTAACAATAAATAATAACCTCATGTCGGATAAGGGTCGAGAAGTAGGGGGACCAGAAACTATAACGTACGAGTGTCTAGGTAGGTATTAGAAAATAAATTCCTATTCCCTCAGTTTCATAACTTTTGTTACATCTTTGGGATTACATTGTATTTAGATATTGTAAATTGATCAACAATAATAACAATATACCAGTAATAAGGAAAAATAAGGAAGATATAAATAGGAAAATTTACATATAATTTTGTTACAATACAAATATGTGGGTTTTCCAACCTCATGTCTCCTTGGTTAGGTATACAGGTTTTGTTTTCTTTCCGCATTATTATGATTATAGAAAGCTGTGCACATATATTATGCAAAAATTGTGTGTTTATATGTGTGTGTGTATGCATCATTAGTGCAATTGAGCGTGGTAAATTTATAAATTGATTTTTCTAATAGATTTGATTATATTATTTATACAATATAAAAATTTTCTATTAGAGTTTTCTATATTGTTTATATATACAGTACAGTACAATAAATCTGCCGCTCGCATTACATCAGTAATCTTCCATACTCTTCTTTCGGAACTTAATTTTCTTGTTTATAGCTCAATCTAAATTGATAATTTGGTATATTTTTTACCATTATTATATTTTTCCAATATCCAATATCAATTTTTGGAAGAGTTTTTAGATAGTTGATTGTAAACTAATTCTATGATCTATGATCATTTTCTGAGTTAGCAGCTAATGAACTTCCAAACTTCATACTCATAATTCCTGCATTGGCACTCGCTTCATGTTCATATAAATGGAGGGTTATAAAAATGTTCGATATTCCATCGTGCGGTATTTTATCAAATCTGGCTAATTGGCTGATTTTGCAAACGATACCTCTGTATATTTACCTCAATTACCAAAGGTGGATTTAATTTATTATCCATAATATTGATATCGTGACTCATTGAAATTCATCAGTTTTATAAACTTTGGAAAATCACGCTTAAAATCACTGTCAAAACTCAACCTATCCTATTCACTAACCCTAAAATTGTCAAATCAAAACCTGCAAAGTATATTGTGGTTGTTGATAACTCCGCCATTTAATGGTTGTATACCTAGGTTATACTTTGATTTGGTAGACTTTGATTTGCTTTGGTTGGCTTTGACATTCCATCTTCATATAAATTCTAAAGTAAACATAGCCAACAAAGCTTCATACGCTATTTACGCGGTTTTACTATCAACATATTTTAAGCCTAGATCTCCAGCATCACAGTCAATTTTACCATAAACACACATATTGTATCGAGTTGTTTAAGTTCAAAGATCTTTATTACAACGCATGTTCTTATGATAAACCGAATCACACGTTTGTGTAGGTAGAATATAACTGTTAGTAAATTGATGCGGAATGATGGTTTATGATAGTTAAATTCCAAAATGTTTGCTAATTATAATTTTAAAAAATTAAAATTTAGAAAGGGGCTTACACATTTGTGTATTTTGAACGTTAAACATTTTATAAAGTAGGCTTACTGTTATTTTGACGGTTATATCTCCGATTTGGTATTTAAAAGTTCGGGGTAGGGAACTGTTCGGGGTAGGGCATCTAAAAGTTCGGGGTATGGCATCTGCCTTTAAGTTGATAAATTATATGTTATTTGTTATAATGAGTTAAATTCAATTGGCACATTAAGAGATGTAAAGCTATATTTAACTCTTCAAATGATGAGAAAATTATACTTTCTATACTAGTCTATGTTTAAAATTATCTACCAAAGCTTAAAATTTCAGTTAAAATATAAAAAAAATCTTTAGTATTTTTTGTTTTGTAGCATTGCAGTAACTTGAACTAAACTACACAATTGTGTAAGTTAAATTAAAGCAACGAATTTTACAAAATAAACACAAATATTTAGGCTGCGTTTAAAATATGTATTTATTGTTATTTTATTTTACCTATATACACAATTGTGTAGACAGAGCCAGAAACTGTTAACACTATCATATGTTTGAGAATTTATTTTCTAAAAAAACTTTTATTTCGTAATCAATATTTTGGAGATTATTCGATATTAGTCGATCAAAAATTAATATTTCACAAAATTGGACTTAAATTTAGTTTTATTACAAATAATTTAATTAATTATTTAATTGTGTAATTTTTTTAATTTGTATTATTTGAAACTTTTTAAAAATGCTGTTCCTAAAAAAATTATAAAAAAATCGGATTACGGTAGCTTTAGATGAAATCCATTGCCAAAATGGTTGTAGGCGGTGATAAGACAGTAAGTCGCTCAATGATTTTTGACAACTGCAAGTTTTACGTGGCAATCCTTAACTGCATGCTTTGGACAAATGTGGGATCTGATTATGTCTTAGAAGTATCTCTTTTTTGCGATATTTGTCTAAAAAGTATTTTAATGTGGATTGGCAGTCCCGCGCGGTTTAATTTATCACGCATATATATATATATATATATATATATATATATATATATATATATATATATATATATATATATATATATATATATATAATTTTTCACACGCATGTAACATTATATCCCCGTAATGTTATGTTAATTAATCATTATAATATATGTTATATTGATAGGATCAATTGGGAGATTTATGAAAAGTAATCATCACAGCTTAATCATATAAACTTTACATATTGTTGTATTATAATTTTATAAATATTTATTGGATTTACAAAAAAATAAAAAACAAAATATTTAATGCTTTGTTCAGGGATTAATTAACAGCCAGCATTGTACTTTGTGTGTAGGTACAGACATTTACAATAACAACAAAAAAATTTTTTAAATCGGTTAATGTTTCATTTCAGATGATTTGCATGATTTTATGTTGATAATTATAAAATGCTAATTATGTTTATGTATATATGAAAGGGAGGTTTGATTTTCGAAATAATTTAATGTTAAACTATAATCGAATAGTCCGATACCATAATTTATCTTTAAAATCTGTAAAAACAGTAAAATGTTGAAAAGCTGAAATTATAGAAATTAAAGAATTAAATCTGTAAAAAACATAATTTGCAAAATTCTAACCTCATTTGAGATAGTGCCAAAAATTAGAAGCAATAAATGGTTATAAATCGACCACTATACAAAATCTTCTCGACTTAAATGTTTCTAGGCTAAAATGTTTCTCGACTAAATATATTTGAACACATTTTTCACACTTAAATTGAATAAATAACACAATACATCGATTAAAAAATAAGAATTCTTTTTAAGTATTGTATAGAAACAAAAAAAATAAACCACAAAATCGCGTTACGAAAATGCGTTACGAAAATACAAAGCCTCCTATAATAAAAAGGATATAAAAACTATGAAGAAAAATTATATTTATATTAGGGTAAGTTATTTATTGAAAATGTCATAGTAACGACAAAAACTAAAATTTTTTATCCGCGTGTGCTACGCGAAGAGGTTGGTTTTTACTACAGACGGTATTGTTTCATTTGTGCCATGAAGATGTAATTGTTGATAACCTAGAAGAAAATAATATAGACATTAAACAAAATCCATTTTGGCATTTATCACCGATTTCAAGCCTTTTAATAGATACGGCGTGCACAAACAACTGTGGTATAAATTTATAAATCGTATTAAGTGTGCGACAGAGAAAGTAAAATTACATCTTCCTTGTCTATAATTTCAAATTTTTGTATATCAAACTTCAAAACAGTAAAAACATTTAGTCATACGTTTGATAAAATATAAAACGTTTTTGTTGTAATTTTTTAAAATTGCGTTCCTAGGTTTCCTAAAGATTCAGCTAAATATAAAATGTGGTATAATGTAGAAGTAAATCTTTATATTAAGAAAAGTATTGAAATAGTACGTACCTAAAATATATTTTTACAATTATAAAAACAATAAATCGTTTAATATACATATAAATTAATTTACTTTGTTTATTTACGTTTGACAATTTGACATTTAAATTCGAATTATTCTTTGGTCGCTACAGTTATTTACATGTATTTCATGTCGATTTCGATTGAAGAATAAAACTTGCACTGAGTGCAAAAAGGGTACTCGATTTACCCTGATTATGTTCGATTGATGAAAAAAAAGCTGCTCTGACATCTAATTTGACAGCTCTAGTGCAAGTTTTGCTACTCGAGGTTTTTTGGTCGAGTAACCCTACTTTACACACACCAACAAATATATTCTGTTTATTTGTCAATAAATAATTTGTCAGTGACGGTTATTTTGTTTAGCGGAAAATTTGAAATGAAATTTTGCATTATATTTTGTGTGTAATTTTTATTCAATTGTGTTTAAAGTTTTTGTTAATTTTTCTGTTAATTTTCTGTTAATTATTGTAAATTTTTTTATTCGAATTTCTGGTAGTCAATAGATTTTGGCAAAATACATATTTTGACAGTTTACATAAACACATGCATAAAGCTGTCAGAGTAATTTTCATGTTCGATTGATTGAAAAAATCAGTGTACTCGACCAGAGTGGGGTAAAAAATCAATCGAAATCGACATTAATATTTCAAGGGGAAAATATGAAAAAATAATTTAAATATTTTCTAAAAATAGGCAGCACAGTGTTTTATTTTTTAAATAATTATATAAAAAATTAAAGATATTGAATATCTTTCTATGTATTTTAATTTTATCGGGAAAAAACAAGATTTCGAATAAATTTCGGAGCTAAACTTGCCCTAATGCGGCTCTTACTTTACTTTTTCAGAAATACGATTTTAGAGTAAGAGGTATAGACAATTCAAGCGAGTGAAATATAAAAAAAACTTATACCATTTGATTTTGTTTTTTTCTATGGTAATTTTGTATTGTGTCGTATCCATGTGCTTTTAAGATCAATGGCATTTATATAACAATCGAAATGCAATCGTTAATGATTATATTCGGTTGGCAACACTACATAAACTGAGAGTCATCGCAAAAAGAAGAGAAAATTTAATGGCTAATAAAGCTTTTTATAATTTAATGAGCATGGCAAACAAAAAACAAAAACGGCTTCTACTTCACGATATTTCACATATTTTATCATCAAATCAGACTCCTTTTCAAATATTTTTCACTGGTACTTCTAAATGCGGTAAAACCTTTGTTCTCAAGTTTTTAATGGAAATTTATAATCGCCACACCGATAATGACGGATACTGCAATCCCTATATAACTTGAGCTTCAACAGGTAAAGCTAAAGTGTCGATTTCAGGAATGACTGTTCATACAGCTTTAAAAACATCCGTATCGAGATTACTTCCTTTATGTAATGAGACTGTCCAACAATACAGAACTCTGTTTAAATATGTTAAAGTTATAATTATCGATGAGATAAGGATGATAAGCGCTCAGTTATTATTAAAAATTTGGCCGATTATATATTATTTTCATCGGAGATTTACGTCAATTACTTTCGGTGAATAGTCGTTTGATGTCGTAGCCCGCATGTTTTTAAAAAACTAAGCAAATCTTTGTTCACATACTCAGTGACATCATTACTAACTTACCTTTCCTTTGCCAACACCACAAAAAAATATCGATTACTTAGGTGTCAGTAATAGGGTCGAGTCGGCCATAAGTAACATTCCTTCCACTCCTTCCGTTTTGTTATATGAAACACGAGTGTACGGTGGTGCCCGGCATTCCGGGAGTTCCCGCTTCGTCCTTGGCCGTACATTCTAATCAATAAATTGAATATGGAGTATTGACTTCATAACGCTTATCTTGCAATCTTTTCTAAGCTTTCTTGTAGTGTTCCTCAAACTGCATCTCTTCAGTTGTAAGTGTGCATTGCGGATGTAAGTTTTAACTGGTTATTTATAACAGCTAATAATGTGATTGGGATGTATAATTTCTTGACTAGATTTCATTGTTGTGGTTTTAAACGACCAGACATTAATAAATTTCTGATAAACCAAAAACCAACTCCTTATATACCAAAACAAGTAGAAATTCAAAACTTGTTGAATTACAAAAATTTATTCACTCACTTATAAATTTTATATAAATTAAGAATGAAAATAAGAACATAATAACATCTCATTGCTGATTGTGATAGGTTTATCGATTTGGAAGCACACAGACAAAAAAAAATTTATTTACGTACGAAATGAAATGAAAACTTAAGATTTTTCCATTTATACTCTTATCTCATATCGTTATTTCGCCATCATTACCTATCCAACACCTTACTCCTGTTTCCTCTTCTCCTGCGCTCAAAATGATTACCATCATTGAATAATGTGTATGTATAAGCTGATTTTGATTATTGATCATGATTACAGTCAGAATTATTAATTTGTTGAAGTTGAACACAAATCGAAATTATGTATGGTGTACGATAAAAACGACGACGAATTGCCAACAATAGATATAAGGGTACATATATACATATATGTAAGTAGGGCTCTTATGTGCTAAATGTGTAATAAAGAAATGAAAATGTCATTGAACGTAATTAAGATGGGACATCGTATATATAGTAACATAAAGTTATAAGAGACTAGAAATTGTATGAGTCGTTTTGTATCAACTTGACATGGTTTAATTTGCTAGGGTGTTTCAGCCCATGTTGGCCACGTTTTGATTTCTTCGAACAATTTACGCCCAGGACTTTCGGTCGGCCGACATTGACAGTGTGCTATCAGCTTAAAGTTTTCGGCTATGTATCCATCATCCACACCCCTGAAAAAAACCGTCTATAGTTATTTTGTTTTTTTTTTTTTGTATGACGGTCTTGTGAAATTTACTTCTTAATTAGTAGCCTACACGCTTCTAAACTAATGTCGGGTGGCAGCTCATTCATAAAACACCCCACAAAACTAATACCGATCGAACGTCTATTATATCCAACTGTATGGGCACCGACCCGTTTCCAACCACGTCCCTCGTACACATTTCCATCGCAACCGACTAAAAAATTATACGCTATGTCATGCCAATTTCGTGACTCGATGTGATATGTTTGAATATTACGCACCATATACACGGTTTCGGCCTGTGTACTTGTCATTTCGGTGGCAGTGTGAGCTAAAAAAAATTTTATTTTTAACGATTTATGGACCGATAACATTATATGTTTACATACCAATTATAACATAAGATACTGGTAATTCTAGGGTCTCCGAAGAGATTGGTGGTTGCGCCAACCATGTACGTCGATCGACAATTTTAAGAGTTCGTGCATCAATCACTTGATTTATGTCTTTACCAATAAAAATACTTGGACTATTCGACTCCTCTGTCTCGTCATCCAGATAGTCATCGTCGATTTTAAACGTGGGCGCATGATTTGTGGTTTTTGTTGTTTTTTTCTCAACATTCCGATGAACACTTTTATTACCGTCCGCCATTTGATTTACCGTATCGATACTACCACCGTTCGTGTGCACGATATGAATTGGTCCCGTCACATATGTTATATTTCCGATATGTACCCGATTTGAGTTTTCCATATGTATATCGCCAAACGATTGTACGCTATTGTCACCTTTGAATACCTGTTGAATGATTTCAATTTGATTGTTGGCTAATGATGATTGCATTGATTGTGGTGTGGATTGTAATATTGATGACGTTTTTGATGGCCGATTATTATTAGTTTTGTTGAAGTCTTGATTGATACGAACCCCACTAAATGTTTCGGATAAATCAGATTCTGTGTCGCACACAGACGACGAATATATTGTGCTTGTAATAATTGAACTTTGGTCACTTGATGATTTTGAGTCGAAATCACTATGTTCAACCCAATTTTTGCAGAATTCGTATTTTCCTTCGGCGATTTTATTCACTGTAAAGAAATCATTTGAAAATTATTATTCACAATGCAGTTTTTATTGATGTCTGCCCAGCCGATAAAAAAACATCGTTTATGGATACCATTAAGCTCAAGATTCTTTAAAAGTCTTCGTAATCAACTTGTACCTGTAATGTGTTAGCACCCCTCTCTACCTATTACTGTAACATTAGGTCTTGAGCATACTCATATTTTGCCGAACAAGTTCGGCATTGGAAATGGTTCATCAATTAAAGTGCGGTATGCACAGTCTCTGTGCAAAAATGTACAACAAAATTGATCGGTTGAGCGCAATAAAAGTTATAGAAAAGAGTAAAAGTCCTTCGAGCTGCCATTCAAAATATTATTGGCAAATACGATTGGATCATTATTTGAAAGTAAAACCCTATTTTAAAATTCCTGAGAACTTTATCAGCTCAAAGTGAAGCCATTCGGAATTCTAATGCCCTTCGGAAATTATATCAGCACTATGCTAATTGTTCCAACTTGATGATTTTTTTTCGTTTATCTCCAATTTAGGAGTATAGGACATTTACTAGACTGGACCATTTAACCCTTTGAGGCGCTTTTATTTTAATTGTTGCCCATGATTTATCGTGTTGTTTCACTACTATTTCACTAGCATCGTTGTAATCCATATATGTTACCAACTTTCCTCTTTCCTTGCGGATTCCACTCCAGAGCTCTCATTGTAACATCGTTCGGTGACTTCCTTAGCGTGTGTCCAATCCATCTCTACGTTTTTTAATTTCCCTATCAATGACTATTTGATTTGTTTACCTTAGGAGCTCAACATTTGTAATTCCGTTAGGCCAGAAGCACCTTAGTATTCACCTCAGACATTTGATCCTTTGCGTATATGCTTTCAGGTTTCACAACCATAGAACAACTCCGATTTTACATATGAATTGAACATTCTTAGCTATTAGTGTTGGGTGATAGGACAGATGAGTTCCAGACTTTGTGTAGTTTGTTCTGGAATTGTTGATCCGTTTATTAATGCCTTCTATTCCACCCATTTTTGCTAGTGGTCGGCTCGGCTTGTTTGTGTGTTAGCAGGCATAAGTCATCTGTGTAGTCCAGAACATTGAGTTTCTTCGTTATTCCCCATTGGATGCCGTTGAGAGACGCGATGTCTAATTTTCTCATGACACTCATTCAACTCCGTTAGTGGATGGGTGATGCTTGTTTCGTTAATGGTGCTACTTGTTAATTCGACGATTTGTGTTTTGTTGGTGGTGTTCTTTTTGAAATATTCCTTCCATCTCTTCAATGAGCTTCATTTGATGTTAAAATTTGGCCAGTTTCATCATATGACCATTGGTGGTAGATTGGTGAATTTTCCAGTGGCCCATTGTACGCATTGATTGTGCTCATGTTCTAGATTGCTGACGTCTCTTCTCCTGCCTTGAGAATGTTTCCAGCAACCAGTGTATCTGGTTTACGATCATCTTTGCAATTTTTTTTTGAATTCACGTGAGTTGTGGCGTTCTTCAATTTTCTTACAAGTATTATCCAGGGTTTGCATCTGTATTCTTGGTTCCCGAGTGTGTTAATGCCTGTTTTGATATACATTTCTTTGACTTGTTTCCACTGTTGTTCTACAATGATGACTGCTTCATTGGTTTGGAGTCTGAGCTTGATCGCTTCGCAGAATGTGTTTCTTGTATCGACATCTTTTAATCTGTCGATAGTAAATTTCTTACGATTTAATTTGGTGCGCTTTGCATCAGCAGGCTTAATTTGGAACTGTGATATTACGAGTTCGTGGTCACTGTGGATGTCTCCACCTCTCATTGACCTACTATTATTACTCTCAGACTATAATGCTTGTTTACCCTAGGTGGGTGTTAGGTCGGTGTTATATCTAATCCAATTTTTGCCTTGAAATCTCCTTGTATTATCTTGACATCATTTCTGTGTATCCTTGTTATTGTGGCTTGTAGTTGTTCGTAGGTTACTTGCTTACTTCATCTGCATCTTCTGTTGGTGCATAGCAATGAATTATGTTGATTTTCCAAATTTGTGAATGGAACCTTGCTACGATTATTCTGCTATTAATTGGTTTCTGTTCCATTAGTGCCCCTTTTGCATTGGATATTCTTAATATGCCCACCTATTTTATGTGTATCATCTCGACCAGAGAATATCAGGTAATTCCCTTTACTCTATTTCACTTTACTGATTCCGAGGATTTCTATTTTGTAAGGTTTTATTTATTTCTTTAATTGTACTAGCTTTCTGTTATGGTTTTGACGTTCCAGATGCCGATTCGTGTCCGTGTTCAATAGCCGATGGTCAATATTTATGTTTGCCGATATGTGTTTTTTGTTCTAGTATTTGTTTCTGTAATCATTTTTGAATTCGGTTTAACTAGCTCCAGGGCTGCTAGCTAGAGTATAACTGACATGGCAGGAAGGAGGGTTCGTTTTATTCCCTCAATTTTTGCACTTTCTTCTATGAAAGAGAGAAAAATTAACATCTACAGCTCTGCCAACAAATCTGACGCGTACCTACACGAATCTAGATAACTTAGTTATCTGCCAGGTGTCATCTGATTAAAACTAACAATACCAGGTGTATACGGGTGCTTAGCACCGTACCTAAGTACCATGATTAGTTTGAAAAAAATGCAGTAGATAAACCAACGGAAGTACTAAACCAAGTGGAGGACCAGTTATATTGAAAAACCAACACTTTAAGAAGGCCCGTTCCATGGATTCTGTGGGAATCAACTATTGCTTTCATCAGGAAGTTCAAAAAACTTCAGAAGGAGTTTACTCTTACAAAGAATTCCACTGTTAAGGTCATCAGCAGAAAATCTATATCAGATACAACAGCAATACTCTCCCGTTGTGATTCCAACTCGGTACCTTCCGATCCAAATACCGCAGCAACCACTGTGCCAATTGTTCGGTGAAGATAAGCTTTCTTCCTATCAAAGACACACAAATTCCGAAAATGTCAAAAGAGTTAGGTAAGTTTCAGCTCCAGAAAAGTTTAAAGGATTTAAACTCAAAAAAATGCGTGTCTTTACCCGGATGTAATTCGACATTTCGCTCAAGTGGCCATATGGTCGGTGACAAGTTGTTATCTTTAATCCAAACATTGTCATCTAATTTGAGATCTGGTTATTTGTTGTTCCATTTTACCCTCTATTGAAGGCATGCTAGGTAATCGGTTTACCATCTTTTCGAAAATGTTAAACCATTTTTTGCAATAATTTCCAACGCTATCCTATGGGTAAATTTTTATACAACAAATCTGGTTCTAGAATAATAAGTTGTGAATCACCTGTTAAGAAATGACCTGGAGTACTACTTCAGATAGAACTTCCGATATTGTCGTCAATAACCTGGAATTGAAACAAGTCCCGTTTGAATATTACGGTCAAAAGTTCTTCGTATGTTAGTTGGCTTTCCCCGATTAATCGCTTTAAGTCATACTTCATTGAATTGACTATTACCTCCCGTAGCCTTCCAAATTGTGATGCTGATGGTGGTATAAAATGCCATTCTGTGCCATTATTAGCTAACATTTATTCAAATTTTGGGGTATCTTGTTTTAAACACTCACGCTATTCCTTAACGAGTATTGATCGAGTTTCAATTAAGTTCGTATAATTATGGAAATAAATATTAATATCCTATATACCCGTAGAATTTTCTAGTTGCCAATAAATGGATTACGCGATAAAAGATGGCTTTTTGCTGCTGCAGGGTCATGTTTTGTTGTGGTACATATTTATATTTCTACTATAACTGCCCAAATGGATTAATTATTTCAGAACTCGAAACTTTACATCAAAAGTTTTACTTCTAACGTGGCGTCACTGACTTGAATTCGGAACCGTCTACCATAAACTGTGGTCTTTCAACTGTGTTAAGTGAATCCTTTTGGGCCCTGGATTTGATTGTACTTGTATTTTGAAAACTGATTAGCGAAGAATGTCTTGCATTTTTGGGGACGATGTTTAATCCACGATAGCATGATCATTAAATCTGTCCAAAATGTTACTTCTACAACTTACTATCTTATCTATGTGTAGTGCTTCAGACACATTGTTTAATAGTTTGAGTCCGCCGCATAACTCGAGTCGTAGAAGTGACAATATGGTTTTCAACGGTGCCTCTTTGGTCTTGGTTGAAATATGGGTGACGTTGATCACTCCATTATTGTTGATGCACCTAGCCTATCTTCATAGACCTTTATACAGGTCATCGTCAAATCCATGTAAAATGAGTATTTTTTTGCTATTGGATATTTCTGGGCTTCATATTAAGCACAGTAAATATTGCTGAAGTGGATGACCATCGAAAACGACATTTATGCATTTTGTTGTTGCACTTTCTTCCGTCAAGATCGCATGATGAGGTAGATAGAAGTGCTGATCAACTTCACCTATACGTTATCAGTTTTCTTCGTATGTCCTTAAGCCTCATAATTATCCATGAATGATTGCTATTGTATAGAGTCAACTCAGAATTCTTCGCCAGGGTTTTTCTAGGCTTAAAGTATTTGCAAACTGTTTTCTTTGATTTACCAAGTGAATAGTTTATAAGTTCTATCGGTTAGACGCTATGTGCATCGTTGTAAATCCTCGATTTTCCAAAACTTTCTTAACTGACTGTCAATCTCATTGGTGGTTATAACCATAGTCTGATACATTGCGACTTTTACACTAGCAGATGAATTTCCAGTGAGAATCCATTCCAGTTTGGTTTGTTATGCAATAGACTCATTAGGTGTACCTTTTATTAGATTATTCGGCATAATTATTTGCCCGTAGTAATCAGCGCTGCCTTCTTAAGATTTTTGGTACGATTCCAATAAATTGGTTTAATGACCTTATCTGGTTATGCTACCTCTTATGGTTTTGAACACCATAGCATTCACTTTGATTGTAAATTTTGAAGAAAATAGGCCATCATAAAGACTTTGCTCTGGAAGCTGACGTACGCTACAAACTTTATAGGTTTTTGAACATCTTGCAATTGGTAATTTCATGAATCCCACCGTACTAACCACAAGAAATCTCATTTGTCGATGCCAAATGTGTGGCTTTTTTTGATTTTCAAAGAACTTTACTGTTTTTTTTTTTTTTTTGCTATCCATCCTTCTTAATACTGCTCCTTATTTGGTTGATCATCTTTCCAGGAGAGGATCCCGGCCAATTCTTTTAATTGTTGTTTATCCAACGATAGCCGGTCAAACTTGCAATGATAACTCCAAAACTGCATTCATTTTTAGTCACATGTCAAAATATTTGTGAAATTCCATTCGAAGGGTAATTTTTTTATATTTAAGAAAGTAGATCGCTCAAAATGTGAAAATTATTGCGACTTAAATTACTGTCTTATACATATAATATTGGAAAGAATTACTCCTTTGTTGGAAGAAATTCCATCCGAATCGACTGGGTTGCATGGTTCTGTTTACGATACTCTATAGTCTCATATTAAAGTTTACTCTTCGCAATAGTTGTTGAGTTGTATGTTGAGATAAAATCGTTAAAATGTTTATTCTAAACATTTTAACGATTTTATCTCAACATACAAATCAAGGTAACGCGTAACGATCAAGGTAAATTTAAAAAGCAACTTATCTTTTATCGATATTTTGTTATCAGAAACCAATGCTTTGTTTGATTTAAAAGTAACGTATAACGATGACAATTCTAGACAATTCTAGATCCAGATTCTTATCGTAAATTAAATATCCGACATTCACCCGGTAATATCCAGAAATCGTTATTGCGATCGAATGGTTCTTAAATGATGCAAAAAACAAAGTTCATACGCGTTTAAGTGGAATTTTAAATCGCGCGGGCACATATCGGTCTCGCATATTTGCACTAATAATTTCTTATCAAACTAATCACTAATATTTTTATCAATAAAATGTGTTACCTTCATTTTCTGTTTTGTCAGCCGAAACTGAATTTTTTGTTCCGTCTGTTTCAATTTTTGGTTCTGTTAATGTTGTCCATGAACCTATGTCTTCTTCACCTTTAAAATTTATCGCAGCCTTTGTGTTGAGTGATTTTGGTGTTGTTTCTAAATTAGTAATCGTATCCATTTTTAGGCACTTAATTATTTATGCACCACTTCACAATTTTATATTTTAGTTTTTATTTAATTAATAGGATTAAGTAAAAATTAAGTACACTGAGTTGTTTTCTAAAAGTTTTTAAAAGTCACTTAAAAAAATGTTGGTCGCTCAAACAAATCCTCGGTCGCGAGACTTCAAAACTTGACTACAAAATATAACTACACATATGACTGTTTAAAATCGTACAGTCTTACATTGAAAATCCGCGATATACGTGTGAGTAATAAAAATCATATGCTAAAAAATTTTAAGGGGTGTACTATATTCTTCGTCTTTTTTTTTTAATCTTATCGCACAATTTTAACATTTGCACACACATGTAGTTAATGTGTAGGATACAAATATATTATCATAAATTAATAATTTGGTTGCAATACATTTTTACAAGACGATTAGATTGGCGGTATTTTCAGTATTGTGCGGCAAAATACTCTAAAATTAACCGTCAAGTTATTGAATATGGCAGCACACTCTTTGCTCTTTGAACTACATATTTCTAATACATCCATTTATTTTAAATATTTTAAAACTACACTTTACGCGAATTTGATTCCAATAAACTTGCAACGATCTCCTATGTATATACTGGCTGTAACCTATCGATTACCGAAAATTTTTTCCTTTGTCATTAACCAAAAAAAATTTTGAAAACTTTTTATGAGCTTATATGGTCCACCGTAAGGGGGATTCAAACGAAAGCGTGCCGCTTGTTACTCTTTTTATTTTTTTTATTATCTTTTATCTACCACGTTTTGTGCAATACTAATTTTGTCCCGATTCATATGCCGACGAGACATTTTTAGTTTTTCTTTATTTTTTAGGGCTACGCACCGCTAATGCGACTGCTGCTGCGCCTTGTGTCCGATCCTGACACTACTGTCGACGTTCGTGAGTGCATTGCCACATCACCCCTTTCCTAGTGAGCGAAGTGAACAATACTCCAGGAATTTATTTTGATTGCCGTCCTGATTTTGTTTGTTTATAGACCGGCAGTGATGGCGATTCTATAGGATTGCTAAATGTCACTATTTTTGTGACCGCATGTTGTTGTTCAATTTTCTATGACCTATCCACCGTTTGTGGTTCTGGCTTTACGTTGATTTCGAAAGGTTCCTCCCGCGTCATGAAACATGGTTTTAGCCTGTTAATTGAGATGTTTACAGTATTGCCTTTGACCTTGACTGCAAAATACTTGTCATTACGCTAAATAATTGGGTATGGCCCTTCATACGGTCGCTGCAATGCTGCTTTTAGTGCATCTTTTCTAACGAAAACGTGACTGCAATCCCTCAAATCTTTGAACTATAAAATCTGACGGATTTATGTTTGATTTGCTTGTTTCGAAAAATCACTTGGTAACCTTAAACTCTCGCCATATACCAACTCTGCTGTGGAGGTTCCCAACTCGTCTTTATATGCTGTTCGTAACCCCAATATTATTAACGGGACTGTCTTGGTCCATTGTGTGTTACCATGACACATGATTGCAGCCTTTAGCATTTGATGTAGTCTCTCGATCATCCCGTTGCATGCGGGATTGTACGCAGTAGTTCACTTGTGTTTGAACCCAAGTACCTTAGCTAGCTCATTAAATAGCAACGACTCAAACTGTGAGCCTTGATCCGTTGTAATGCTGACCGGCACACCGAAACGACAGATTTTATATCCGCTACCAGTATAATCTCGGGCCAACGTGTATATCTATCAATTAGTGTGATGCAATATTTGTTGCCTTCTGACGGTGGAAGAGGCCCGATGATGTCCAAATGGATCTTAAATCAATTGCTTGCAATAGCGTAGACTCCTATTGGCGATTTAACATGTCTAGAAAATTTTGCTTTTTGACACGCGACACAAGCTTTTGCCATTAAATTGACGTCCTTATTCATCCTCGACCATACGTATCTTCTCGATACCATTTTCGCAGTGTTGCGGCTTTCCGGGTGGGACAAGTTATGCACGCTGTCATAAATTCCTCAGCTAAACTTCTCTGGAATGTATGGCCTCGGTGTACCAGTCGCAAAAAATCACAGTGTCCCGCCCAAATACTGGTAATTTCTGTAACTACAAGAATTTATTTGACTGAATCATTTTAGCCAACACAAGATCAGATGTGTTGCTTCTACCCGCGATGTGTCGTATATCCGACGTGAATTGCGAAATAAAATCCAGGTGACGATGTTGTCTAGGGGATGCTTTATCCAAATTCTGCTGCAAGGCATATACCAATGGCTTATAAAGTTGTGATCCATGAAGTCCTTTAAGTGTATGTTTAAAGTGTTTGACCGCGCTGTAGGCCGCCAAAAGCTCGCGATCATAAGCGCTATATTTACGCTGTGCCTCATTTAATTTTACCGAAAAAAAACCCAGTGGCGTCAAAACATCCACTAACCGCTGTTGAACAACAGCCCCAATTGCTATGTCAGACGCGTCGACCATAACTGATAATTCCGCCTCCGAATGAGGATGTGCCAACATTGCGTTTGGGATGAATTTCCTATAAAAGTTGAGCATGCCCAAAAACCTGCACAAACAGTTGATTGTCTCGGGTTTCGGAAAATTTAATATAACTTCCACTTTTGACGTCGAGGGCTTTATACCCTTACTTGAGATCTCGTGACCCAAGAATGTGACTACTGGTTTTCCGAAAACGCATTTACTCACGTTTATGACTAGGCCTGCATCTTTTAAACGCTCAAATACGATTATAAGGTGCAGCAAATGTCCCTCAATCGATTGCGATGCCACCAGCAAATCATCAATATACGGAAAAAAAACTTAGATTGCCCATTACTGCGTGGATGCATCTATGAAATGTTTGTGCAGTGTTTATGAGGCTGAATGTCATTCTGGTAAATTCAAATAACCCGAAGGGTGAGCAAATGGCTGTCTTGGGAATATCCTGCTCTTCCACTGGGATCTGATGGAATGCCTTTGCCAGATCTATATTAGAGAATACTTTGCAATTGTGCAACTGGCCAGAAAAATCCGTCAAAATGAAATAGGGTATCGGTCCGGCTTGGTTTGTGCGTTTAGCATGCGATAATCACCGCACGTTGGTTTTTTTAACCAACTATAATGGAGTTGACCACTCTGAGTCCGAAGGACAACATATGGCCTCACTCAACAGAATGTCGAATTATTTTCTTGCAATTTCAAGCTTTTCAGGCGACAGGCGTCTCATCTTCGTCGCGCAAGGCTGATCGTTTGTTGCGATAACATGTGATACTTTAATGTTTTTGCCATCGCAATTAAATTTGTCCACGGTTATCTCTTTATGTCCTTCTAGTAACTTAAAAATGTCCAAATTTAATGATTTAGCTATAATTGTCTTGAGTTCCGATGATGGTCATGTAACAATTCTCGTAGATCGCACATAAATCGATGAGAGTGGATCAATTAATTTCTTATCAATGACGTTTACAAGTAACCGCCAGAGTATTATTTCTTCTGTCAGTTTAATGAAATTTCATAAAATCAGGGGCTTTGCAACTAAGATATAAACGTTTGCAGTTATATGGTGTAAATAGATCGTCAGAGAGTACCCACGGATAGCTTAATGTAAATTAAAATATCCAACTAAATGGTCGGCAAATTCAGCAAAAATTTCTAGGGTTAAACTGTACTGGAACCACATGATATCAAAATTACCTAATGAACAAAACATAGTTGGAATCCAGTGAAGAATTACCTTGTAACGCAAGCTTTTCGTGTACATGTTAAGACAGATACCACTAGCACCTCTAGTGGTATCTGTCTTAACATGTGCACGAAAAATTTGCGTTACAAGGTAATTATTCACTGGATTCCAACTATGTTTTGTTCATACCCAATAATTTGTAGAGACTTTAGTACCAAGAGTAGACTACAAATTGGAATTATGCAAGAAACAATCAAGCTGGTAATGCGCGGAAATAGTGTGAGAGAAATCAAGCCCTTCTCGTTCGTATCTTTCTTTCATTGGTTAACGTTCAAAATCATTGAAATGATCATTTGCACACTTTCAATTTTAGCCTCAAAATATTTTTTCCATAAATTTTATTCAAAACAACTCCCCGTATGTTAATTTATTGTTCCCTTCTTTTCGCTTGAAATTGTGCTTCATTGATTTAACTGCTGCATCCCAAAGTCCTCCACAATGTGGCGCTGAGAGCGGTATGAAACGTCATGTTTTTCTAGCTTTAATAGATATTTTAACATAATCATCTGCAGTCTACTCCAATGTGAGTGAGAGGTCGTGAGGAAACTATTCTTTTTTTTGGTAGGTTTACCATCAGCTGTTGCTTGGTGGTAGCCATCTCCGAACGAACTCTTTGTTTGGTATTTGTAAACTAATAAACCGTCCGAAAATACGCTTAAGTTAATTGTGCATTGTCTCAACAGTATATAGAATAATTAGAATAGAAATCTACCATGCTGTTGGCTAAGCAACCTCTCACACAAAGTATATTTTGCCGTAACAATACGTTAATTTAAATGTAGTGAAAAAAAATAAAAAAAGGTATGTCAGATGTGGGGTTCGAACCCACGCTCCCACTGGGAACCAGAGCTTAAATCTGGCGCCTTAGACCGCTCGGCCAATCTGACTTATACAAGTTGCTGGCAAATGTATGTCCATAAACATTTTAATTAATTAAAATATATATAAACAATAATAATTTCAAAAACATATTTAAACAATCGAGTCCATCAGAATTAACATAAATTCGGATCCAATGCAAATTTATATTTTCGCACACGTTTTTATGAATATTGCCGGTGTGTCTATACTACTAACACTCTATTGCTATCTATTGACGACCATTCGAACAATACACAAACAAAATTTTACTTTGACGTATTAATTTCGAACTCGAAAAATAAATCGTTTTTTGACGTTTCGCAACCAGCTTCACATCAGTCGCAAAGCCCATAATCGTCGTGCTCTTGAAGAAAAATAAAATAAAATTTAACTCATATAATTCCAATCGAATTAAAAATAAATAAAATGTTATCGCGAGGAGTTCTTCACTTGGGTAAATAAACTATTTAGCTAATAAATTGAATTATATTAATTATTAACAGTGCATCTTTATATATTTTGTATGTTATGTAATCGCCAATTTTTATATGGCTGAGTTGATGGCTGGATGTCAAAAAAATTTACATTACGACATTCAAATTTTTCGTGTGATTTAATTTAATCGGATTTTATTCTTGTGATTTGTTTAGCGCAACGTCCAGCTGGACTTGCTGTTGTCCGTACAGCTGCATCAGCCGCCGCCGCTTCAACAGACGAGCAATATGTACGTCCCGCTCGTCCCGAATTCCCAGGAAAAGTACGAATGGGATTTATTCCAGATGAATGGTTCCAATTTTTCTATAAAAAAACTGGTGTCACTGGACCATATACATTCGGAGCTGGTCTCGTAACATATCTTTGCTCAAAGGAAATCTATGTTATGGAGCATGAATACTATACTGGTATCTCATTGGCGATTATGGCTGTTGTTGCCGCCAAGAAATTAGGGCCACCAATTGCTAGTTACTGCGACAAAGAAATCGATGTAGGTCCCAAAATATATTATACGGATTAAGTATATCGGATAAATTTTTCTATTTTAATTTCAGCGTATTGAAGCCGAATGGAAAGAAAATCGTGAATCAAACATCAGGAATTTAACCGAAGCCATCGAAGACGAAAAGAAAGAACAGTGGCGTGCCGAAGGTCAACTCTTATTAGTCGAAGCTAAAAAAGAAAATGTAGCCTTACAATTGGAGGCAACATATCGTGAACGTGCAATGCGCGTTTACAGCGAAGTAAAACGTCGTTTGGACTATCAAGTCGAAACGCAATTAGTAAATCGTCGTATTGCCCAAAAACATATGGCCCAATGGGTAGTTGATAATGTATTGAGAAGTATTTCACCAGCTCAAGAAAAGGAAACTCTTGACAAATGTATTGCTAGTTTGGGAGCCTTAGCCGCTAAATCTAAATAAACATAAAATTTTATAAATTGTAACATGTAGCAATGTAATTTGAGAGAATATAAAAAAGAAATGTCATCAATAAATCAGTGAACTAAAATATAGCGATTGGCCGTTTTGAAATTCTTTAAATGTCCACCATTTTCCACTCAAATAATTGAGTGAGAATTTCGAGTGAATAAAATGAAGACAAAAATTTTTGTACAAAAAATAATTTTTATTTTTTTGTAAGCAACAATGAAAATGAAATGAAGGAAAACTTATTCTAATTTTCTTTTAAACAATTTTACAACAATTTAAATAGTTAAAATTATTTTGTTTTACTATACAAACAGGTTGATGTGGTGATGATGACGATATGGATGATGGCGGTTTTTGAGCATGGACGACTTGTTTTGCGTATGGTCAGTTGCATTTACTGGCGGAACATATCGAAACGCCCGATTTATTACAATACATCGTACTCATACGAATGTGTTCAAAGGTTAACGGTTGGCCCAAGCGTTGATCACGTTTTTTGTAGTACTCGTTAAAATCGAGACGTGTACCAAACAACTGCAATCGATTATCGTTCGACGAGGCAAGGGCCAAAAGAAATTGACGGACTGCAATTTCGTATTCGGATGCAATTTTAATTAAATTTTTATGACAACTCGATATTGCAAATTCGTACGATCGTTTATCTTCATCGCGTTCGAAACGTGTCTTGTGCGTTACAAAAAATGTTCCCGTTCGTTCACTTTTCACAACTTGTACGTCGAATAATTTTCGTTCTTCGTATTCGGCAAAACAAATTTCGTAGAATTTATCTTGCCACGCTTCAAGTTTCATAATCGACGAATATACAACTTCTATGCTGGTGCTGAGCGATTGCGATTTATCGTCGAGGAACGTTCCGACTACAATCGAATCGAGAAAATTGTGATGCGCCTCTAAAATATCGTCCAGCGTTTTTGCACTATGCATTTGGGTTAGGAATTGGGCCCACGAACATTCGAGCACCTCAAACAGTATATAATATTGCATTTGATGGATAAAATGATTCATCTCCGAAGTGAATAAATTTAATCGATGTGTAATTTTGTCGAGTGAACGTCCCATATTCCGTAATATTTTCGAATTGAGTTTTTGTTCTTTCCAAATTTTCGACGACAACACAAATTCGATATGTTTTGCGCGCCATAATGTTTTGAATAGACCCTCGTATCGGCCCATCGATGGTTCGAGGATCGGCGATAGTGGACCTCGGATCGTATATCGCAGTGAGAATATATCCCAACCAAGATCGCCATCGAACACATCCATTAATTTAACATCCAAATGATCTAATATATCGGGATCGTCAAACTGAGCGTTTGTTGACCGAACCGTTGAATCCAAAATTGATGATAAATTGTGGCGGTACAAATCTTTGGCGGGCCGATCAAGTTCAGGTTTTAAATTTTCCATAAGCAAATTAATAAAATCGCCTTGGCCGAGCAAAAGATACCGTCGTAGCGCCTGCAAATGTTCCAAAAGTCGATGCGGCCCCATTATAATATCCAGAACTTTTTTCGACGTGCTAAAATAAATATTTTCGATCATTAAATGTAGTTTTGTGTCGGGAACTGAGCTAAATAAACTCTCGACATTCGACTGTAGACATTGTTTCAGTTCCTCGCGACCTTTTATTGCCGATTTATCCTCACACACTTCACACAAGTAGTTAATACTTTTACCAGTTACCAATATTTTTTGGGCCAACTGTTTCGATATAAAATTTGGCAATAAATTCTCTTTCATCCGATACTTTTCGTACCATAAGCGTTCGGGTCGTATTTCTGGAATCTCTTCGATAAAAAATTCTAAATGTGGATCCTCTATTTCGCCGTCGAGGAGCCATTTCGAAAGCATTGTGTGCAATGGAAGACATACGGCACACAGTAAATCTTTAACCAAATGTTTAACCGTTGGATCACCGTGTGCCATAAAATTATAAATCGACGATGCTAGAGCACCGCCCTTTTTTTCGTGACACGAATCTGCAATAGTTGCAAGCCATTGCATCCGATGTAATGGCTCGGAGGCCCAAAGCATAATTTTAAGCATCGTTAGCTTTTCACCCGGTTCCATATTTGCGCCAATTTGTCGCTGTCGATTTAATTGTTCCTGAAGCAGTGCCACCATACCATAATACTGTGTAATTTCAACGTTCAGCACGGCTATAAGCCCTTGGCCGAGCAATCCAATCGGACATCGGTAATTTTTTTTATCTGTAAACGAATGTACTTGATTGTAATAGTAACCAAGTTCTGATAATCGCAGCAGCATTCCCGAACTACAAATATTCAAGTTATTTGCATTTGGACCCAAACGAAATTCACCATTGGAAATATTTTTACGTAAATACTTTCCTTGAATTCCGGTGAACGAGTATATGACATCCTGTATCATATCATCGTTGATATCGGACGATTTTGATTTGACCGTGTTCACGTGCGAACTTAAGCTACTTAAACTAGATTCGGAATGTATGGGGACATATTTTTTTATTTGATGATAACTTCCTATATTTTCGGATGATGATGACGACGATGATTTCATCGCACCGCTACGTTTATCAGTGTAAATTTCTTTAATTCGGCCCGACGATACCACTCCCGAATATCGATTCTGTTTTAACACGAAATTATTTTCTATATCTTGATGATTCATGTTTAAAAAATTTTTTGTGTGGCTTGATTTGCTTAAATGGATAAGGAATGAGAGTATTGAACTGAGATTCTTGATTTGTTTCTGAAAATAAAGAAATTTAGAAACGAATTAGCCCGTTACCATGCAATCAATTCCTCGTATAACAAAATGCCTTACACATGTTGATAAAACTTCGTATGTTTTCTGAAAATTATTCATCGATTCTGGTGAAACATTGTGTAATTTTGTTTGAAATACTGATGTTATAGTGGCTTCGTCCAGCACTCCAGTCGATTTCGAGTAGAAGGACTTCGAAATTACGTCGGTGGCGAGTGCCAAAGCATCATCTAAAAGTACATAAATATAATAGTTAACGCATTTATTTCAGGTAGAAATGATTCTCACTACTATTTGGAGCAAGAGTACGGCATAAACGTTCGAGTAGTGTGTATATTTCTTTCAATGGACTAGAATTTTTTTGGAGATTATATTCGGTGGATGCCATGGTCGCACGCGGCTTCACCCAAATTTATACTAAATATATTTTAACTAACACACAAACTAACAATAAATAAACTTAAATAATAACATTTAAATAGATATGAAGAATTATTAAATGATTTTATTTAAGTTCAAAAAACATACAATAAACCCAAAATAGAAAAACAAATTGGGAAAAGATTTTTCGTCTTTTTTTTTGAGTAATCAGAATTTTTTGACATTTGTTGTCGTTTTTTCAAAATAATAAATCACAAAATATGTGAAGTTTTTGTATGTTGGCATGACTGTTTTATAAAAATGTATAACAGTTTTTTTGCGTCTAAACTAAATTGGTCAACGTCAACGTTATATAGGCCGTTATGACAACGTTAGATTACGTGAGATACTGATTAAAATGTCTCGCACTCTGGTAGTGAGGATGTTCTGACACTTCTATAAGAGCCATAGTAGGCCTGCCCACAAGGGCCATAACTGTTTTCAGTTAGAGAATCGTACCTTCGCAAGTTAGTTCAAATGTCCGGCAGTTCAACGCCCGAGTGACCAGCGACCCAATGTCCCCCATACATTACATTATCATTCGTGAAAATCACATTATGCCTCAACGAAGTCAATATTTCTTCAATACCAGTAGGCAGGTAGAAGAACAGAAATATTCTTATTCAACGTATCACAGAACAGTCCGGCGCCGACTTTACCGTCTAGCTTGGAGCTGTCCGTGAAGAAGTGCCTAGCTTTGGCTTCCAATATTAAGCAATTCTACCAAGACTATCTTGAAGGAAATATTAAAAATATAAACCGGATTATGGTGAAACATAACCTCTAAAGCACATGTAGGTGCTGTCTGAGGGCCCGATTATAAGCATAAGGGCAATCAGCACTAAGAGCTTTCTTTAAGAATACTTTCCCCCTTCTCTATCCAATTTTTGTGAGTTGTCTTGTTCACTGCTGGCCATCAAACGCGCATTCTGTACATAAACTTAAGTTTTACTACGGCGGTATCAAGCATGTGTACCAGCTCCGGCTTGAGATCCCATATATTACCAATGGGGTCGTTCCTGCATCACTACAGCAGGTTTATTTACTCTTTCTATGGTGTTATAAGCTTTCAGCTAAGATTAATCTCTAAGATTATGCCCAGAAATCTCGCTCAGTCAGTGAAAGCCAGTTTAATGCCATTCACAGTAAGCTAGAATTTTGTATTTCTTAGTAAAAAGTAGGTACCATCTTCGCCTTAGATGGGTTGATTTCCATTTGCTGGAAACTCCAGGAACCCGCAAAAATCCCCCCAAAAGTATCCTACATTTGATCCAGTTGGTTTTTTTAGGGCTTCTGCAGGATTTCCCGCTAGCAGGATAAATATTGAGGTTGATGACAACGGTGGTCAGAAATGAAGTGCTCCTTCACCATTCCCCACTCCTCAATCATATAAAAAATAGTTTCCGAAGTGAAGGTCTCATTCCGAACTTCCCTTCTGTTTCTCGTTTAAGACTCGTTTGACTACACAAGTAAACAAACAATGGCCCCTTTCATTAATGTTGGTGCTTCCAGAGAGTGTCTGTGTTGACATCATATCCAAGTAGCACACCAATTTTCTTTTTCTTCCGCTTCCAGGACCAATTCTTCCAGGTTATCTGGTGTAACCTCCAGATTTTGTTGTTGCCGAAAAAGAAGGAAAATAGTTAGGTTACTTTTCCCGAGAATGCAGGATCTGATTTCCCAGACTTACTTGAGTTTAAAATATTAAACCCTTTCAACCGAAGGCTTTAGATTTTGTTATTAACTATTTCTTTGATAATAACTATATCCTCACCTAATTTATTCATCCTGAGGAGAAGAGCTACCGAGGCAGCCCTTAGGTGGTGTAGGCTAATCTGAGTTATGCTTAATATTTTCCTAATGAACCACACTTATCTCTCTAGATGGAGCTAAGGAAGTTACCAGCCTTCACGGTCGCGTTTTGATAGACCCGATCAGTCACCTTCATAGGGGCCCATGTTAAGGGCCATGAGCCTTCACCTCAACGCTCGAGCATTTTTCAGCCAGTTTGGCCATGACCTGTACAGAAGGAGTGCCATCCGGTTGATTGCCCGTGTTCAGCTTCACGTTATCTTTTTTATAAACGAAGCGAAACCGAAGTTAAAGATTGAAACCCTTTCATTTTTCTAGAGGAACAAGGAACTTCTTGTTGACTACCATTATATGTAAATAGTCTAAAGTCTCCATTGGCATCCACTTGCCTAAAAATTTTCCAGTGCTCGGATGAAGGATTAGAGTTGGTGGCTTTGTTGATCTTAAGGATTTAGTCGGGGCAGTTCGGCTTGGTTGTTATACACACAAGTGCACATGGCCTACTAGGAATTTCTTCGCAACTAACAGCGGTAAACCTCGCACCTGGCTACAAATTGCCTACTTCAGCTATTGCTTTCCTCATCCAGGCACGCAGATGATTTTACGCACATCTCTTTAAGATGCTTCCATCTTTCTGACTGTATCTTTCTAAGCTTTCGCAGCCGAAGGGTTTTCTGAACCAAACCAAATACTGCCTCTTTTCTACTGTGATCTGCACCCTATTTGGTTTAGTCCCCTTCCAAATTATTTGAACTTTTAAGAGTGCCAGTCGACTTGTTTTTATTGTTTATCGAATCATACGATGATCAGCACGGATCACTTTACACCTTAATCCAGCCCTTTGCCATCATTTAGCGTGACCTGCCCGTCACCTAGGATAGTTTTAATTTCCCTTTCCATAAACGACGACTTGGAGGCGACTGCAAATTGTGAAGCCAAATTTGGTTAACAAAAGTTTCAATTCAAAAGGTCAGCAAAATTTGTTGTTACAATTGTGACAAATTTAGAAATGACACCTGACTGTCCTGAAAGGCAGGCCACAAAGCCTCAGAATAGAAAGAGAAGTGAAATCAATGTAAGTAAAGTTATGTATATTCCAGAGATGTGCGGAAACCCTCAATGGATTATCCAAATTGTAAAAAAGTGTTTAAATAACCGTTTAAAACTTCTCAAAGCTCATTGCACTGACCTTTGGCTTACTGATAGTATTCGATCTGCTGATGCTCGCGATCTAATTGATGCATTGTATTTCGGTAGATGGTGTAATTAGCGGGATAAAGCATTCTCCATTTTTTTGTTTGAATGCAAATGTCAACGACTTATGATTGGGGAATATTATATTGATTGCGGAAGTTTATATTTTTGGAAGTGATGAGTAAATCGTCAAGGCTTACAAAGACAAATTCAAGTTCTCTTAACACTCCATGTATAAACCTTGGAACGTCAGTAGAATGTTCTCAATGCCAAACATTGTGCCGGTGAACTTAAAGAGATCAAATCTCGTAGTGTAATAGCTTTATGCCATCTGAATGGATTCTATCTAATTTTGTGACTGGCCCAGTTGATTGAAGAGGGCGACAATTTTGTTGCTTTATCAGTCATATAAATTGTACTCGTGCAGCACCCGATTATGTGGGATCTAGTAGTTTTGAACGTACAAAAACTGGCATGTTTGGCGTTTCAATTTGATGACCAATCTCCGAGTTAAGCGCTTTTTTTAAGAATTTGCGTAATATTTCGGCAAAATTCTCTATTCCATCAAAACTTTTTAGGGACGATGCATCGCTAGACGTTTTGATTTGCGTTTTACGATTAATATCATCATGCCCGTTTTAAGTAAAGCGGTTAAATTATTTTTTGGAAATCGGCTAATCATAGGTCTAGCTGGAGCCTAATTGTGTCTAATAGGTAGATAAAAGCGAATCACACTCGGCAGAAGATTCAGATCCTGTGAGTTTAGCTTAGTCATTCGGCTCGTCTAGTTTATGGAAACGGCAAGAGCTACGGCAACATTTTCACAACTCTTTTCCAAACTTCATGTGATATTAGCAGCAGTCTGGCGTTCAATTTGATTTCAACCATATTTCTGATAAGTTTACTAATTTCAAGTCTAATATAAGTTAAGTCTGTAATTTAAGTTAAGTTAGATACGTAGGAGCCGGGTTCACCTAATTCAAAATTATGTAGCCAACATTTTTTAGTCAAAATTATAATAAAATGTTCGTAAACAATAAACTTTTGTTATTAACATTTTTTATGTGCGGAAGCATTCCTTGATTATGCACAACAGACAGTTAAAAATGTACTAATTTGAAAATAATTTTTTATCCGTCACTTATGTTCAACTTAGTGCTCTGCCCCTAAAAATTAAAAAAAAACTGTTATAAACCCTGGATTTATATTATTTATGCAAACTGTTCGAAATTTTAATGTCAACATCAACAACTCAACTCAATAACGACAAACGTGCTCAACCACCTGTTAATTGGTAAGTAAATTATTTTAATTTGTTTTCTAATTAAATTACAGAAATATTTTCCAATGAATGTAAAAGTTCAATAGACCAAGAAAATTCATTTCATCTTATCTACATAAACCAAATATATAATGATAACCTTTTAACAAGAAATCGCATTCAATAAATTCACTGCGTCCCATTTTGTGATTGTAGAGTGGAAAATATTTTTTTTATGTTTTCGATTTTTCAAGTTTGAATTTAAAATGAAAATAAATTAATATAACCCCGTTGACCCCGTGTTATTCTATTGATTTATATTGTATGCTAACATTTTCTGTTTTACACGTATTTTCAGTTAAATCGTTCGAATCGTTTGCCGCACACTATCGCAACATGAGTAAATTAGGTTTGTATTTTTTGAACCGGCCTAGTCCCGGGGTTTTCTTATTGGAATTACGAAATTATTGTGCATTTTTTCAGCTTTGTTAAGTGTATCGGACAAGACGGGACTAGAAGATTTGGCTAAAGCCTTATCGTTCAAATATGGGTATACACTTGTTGCAAGCGGTGGTACATCGAGTATGTTGCGCAACCTTGGATTGAATGTAATCGATGTGTCGTCGCTTACAAAACACGCTGAAATTTTAGGTGGCCGTGTAAAGACACTTCATCCGGCTATACATGGTGGAATTTTGGCACGAGAAATCGACTCGGACCAAATTGATTTAAAATCATGGGGTTACGATATGATCGATATTGTTGTGTGCAATTTGTATCCGTTTGTGAAAGTTGTTGCGCCAACAACTAAACCAGGAGCTTCTATCGACGTAAGTCCTGAATTTATGGCCGAGGCAACCGAAAACATTGATATTGGTGGTGTTACATTGCTTCGTGCGGCGGCTAAAAATCATAATCGGGTCACAGTCATTTGTGATCCGGCAGATTATCCCAAAGTGCTCAACGAGTTGGAAATGAACAAAACTGTTAGTGAAACGACACGCCAGCAACTAGCGCTAAAGAGTTTTACACACACTGCCGAATATGATGATGCAATTTCTAGCTTCTATAGAAAGCAATATGCAACAGGTGCATCACAGTTAAATTTACGTTACGGTATGAATCCACACCAACAGCCGGCACGTATATACACGACACTTGATAAATTGCCATTGACCGTGCTTAGCGGTTCACCAGGTTTTATAAATTTGTGTGACGCATTGAATGCGTACCAATTGGTTCGGGAATTAAAATTGGCGCTTAACCTACCCGCAGCCACAAGTTTTAAACATGTTTCGCCCGCTGGTGCGGCAGTCGGTGTACCGCTCTCACACGAAGAAGCTAAACTATGTATGGTTGATGATCTAACGGAATTAAGTCCTTTGGCCACAGCATATGCTCGGGCACGAGGTGCAGATCGTATGTCATCGTTTGGAGACTTTATTGCATTGTCTGACGTATGCGACGTTTCAACAGCAAAAGTTATTGTACGCGAAGTATCCGATGGAATAATTGCACCCGGCTATGAATCCGAGGCATTGGACATTTTAAAAACAAAGAAAAACGGTGGTTATCTCATTCTACAAATGGATCCCAGCTATGAACCGCAATCATTGGAACGTCGCACCATTTACGGACTAACACTCGAGCAAAAACGTAATGATGCTGTGATCGATCAGAATAATTTCACAAATATTGTAACAGCGAAAAAAACTCTTCCAGAATCGGCCATACGTGATTTAACTATTGCCACAATAACATTAAAGTATACGCAAAGTAATTCGATTTGTTATACGAAAAATGGTCAAGTCATTGGTACGGGTGCGGGACAACAATCACGTATTCATTGTACTCGATTAGCTGGTGATAAGGCTGATAATTGGTGGCTTCGATTACATCCAAAAGTGTTGGCTCTTAATTTTCGAGACACAGTCAAGCGGTCCGATAAATCCAACATTATCGACAATTTTGTTAATTTAACCGTTGGCAAAGTCATGTCGTTGGACGAATTTAATTCAGCTTTTGACCAGGCTCCAGCCCTGTTGAGTGAAAGCGAACGTTCAGATTGGATTAAAAAGTTAGATGGTGTTGCATTAGGATCTGACGCATTCTTTCCATTCCGTGATAACATAGATCGTGCGAAACAAAGCGGAGTCTCATATATTGCCAGTCCAGGTGGTTCGATTAACGATCAAATCGTTATAACCGCGTGTAACGAGCATAACATTGTAATGTGCCATACTGTTTTAAGATTATTCCATCATTAAATAAAGTTTTATGTTTCCTTTTGATAAAAAATGTTTTTTTGTTGAAGTACGCCTAATCTAGTAGCCTACACAAAAAGTGATGGTTACAGGATCCAAATATAGTTTATTTAAACATTCGGTGTCTAGCCCTATATAATTGCAAAATTCCAAGTCAAAAATTATTGTAGGTTGGAATTCATCTGTCAAAAATCATTGCAATATTTTTATTATAATTCCTGGAGGTGAGATAAATTTTGTTATAAATTAAAATAAAATAAATAATTAATTCATCAATTATTATATCTTGTTTTAATTCAGTGTGATTCTAGATCATTAATTAAATTAATTGTAATTCATTTTCAGATAGTAAATAAAATTCTAACCTAAAAAAATGACAGAACTTGTAAATCCATTACTGGAAAAATTGAAAATTGGTCCTCGCGATGGCATTAGTTATCCAACAACGGTACAATACTGTGGCAATTGCACAATGCCCATTGAATATTGTGAATATTATCCAGAGTATGAAAAATGTAAACAGTGGTTGGAAAAAAATCTACCTACTGAATTCCAAAAAGTGAAACTTGATGATTCCGCTGATGGTGGGACCGACGATGATAAAAAACGACAAAAACGTGGCGGCAAAGGAATTATGAAAGCGAAGAAAAAGGAGGAAATACCGAAAAAAATTTGCGTTTTTAGAGCACCCCGGGGCAAAAAGAAGTCAGTTACCGTGGTGACCGGTCTTAGTTCGTACGAAATCGATTTAAAAGTTGCGGCTAAATTTTTTGGTACACGATTTGCTTGCGGCTCATCAGTCACGGGCGAAGATGAAATCGTTATTCAAGGTGATGTAAAAGATGATCTTTTCGATGTTATACCGGAAAAATTCCCCGACATCGATGAAGATGCAATCGAAGATTTAGGCGATCAAAAACGTTAAGAACGTAACAACTTATTTATAAATATACCATCATTTTATTGACTTATGCATTAATAGTTTCAGTTAATAAAGTTTTTGAAACTATCTGTATTATTTCCTGTACTTGTTGCTCCGACAATCGTTCTTCACTGTCTTCGATTAGTAGCTGAATGTGTAGTTGGGTCTCTGGGGGATTATTTATGGTCATCATACACTCGCTTCGAGTCAATTTGTATGGCTTAATTTGGGTTAAAAATGCCATGATATCTTCTTCAGTTTGAAAATTACAAGGTGTTTCCTCTAAATATTGTAAAGTCTATAACAAAAAAATAGAATTAGACAAACAGCTGGTGGTGAGCCCTATAGGAAACCTAACCTCATATGCAATGGTGGCTAAATTTCGTAATCCAGTCTTCTTTTTTGTATCTTTTATATTTTTTAGTATTTTCATCACCTCGAAATTTGTTAGAAGTGAATAATTTACCTGTTTTCTGTAATGAAAAATTTAAATATCTTAAATAAAATTTCAAAAAATTACGTTAAAAATATTTACATCTCCATCTTTATTTTGATTTTGCGACACTTTCATTCTGTCAAAATGATTTGTTATTTTTTGTTGTAATTTTAAAGGTGGCAACACAAAAACAGCAGTTTGTTAACGCATCGGTTCAAATGTCCGCTATCACGCAGATGCTTAAACGTAATATACATAGCAATTTTAATCGATTAACCGTAAAAATTAAACAAATGAAATAATTGAAACGGTAAATATGTAAATCCGTTAAGTGTTAGTCGCAATAAATATACAGTGAAATGGAGTTTGAATATAATTTCTATTGATAAGAAGACAGGTGGTCTTATATTATGCCCAAAAATATTGTGGCGATAAACATACTTTTTAAAGATACATATTCTTGATAAGGTAGAACGGAACACCTGCGCGGTTTCGCGATGTTATAATTATAAATTACTGACAAACTGATAAAATTGTAATTTGTCGCCAATGAAACTTTTGACCAATCAAGATAATAAATTGTGGTTGAACATATTTTGGATATCGTGAATGTTTTATCGCCAGCAGATTTGAAGAGTATGAATATGATTGATTTTAAACAAGTTAGGACAGATTCTTATATTGCACAATTACTGGAATTGCCTAATTACACATTTAAATCTCGAAATTTTGAAAGCAAGGTAAAACTGTTTTGAGACTGATGTATTTATGCTATTTCGCAGTTGTACGTCAAAGTTCTCCAAAAGTTTAAGCGCGTATGGCCATATAGTTTGCCTGACTTGTTTGGCTTCTGCTAGCATCGTGCTTTTCCAGATTATTGTTTGTCTTCTAACATTGCGTCATTTGATGTTTTTCGCAGTATGGTCGATCAACAACCACTTCCGCATTTTGATTTCTATTTAAATGCAGATTTGTTGCGTTTGCCTGTTTAGCTCAATATTTTTTAAAGTGTTTGGCAAAAAGCTCGTTATTGGTTGACGTGCATTTTGTTAACTAAATCTGCCAACTTTTGTAATTTTTCCAGGATACTGATGTGCTTGTAAATTACCAGGCATATATCTTTGGTGTGACCCAAATCATTGAGATTTTTTTGCCTGCCCTCACTGAACGTTTATTTCTTTGGCCAATTTATGCACGGTAATGCCTTGTGTACTTCAGACGAAGGTCCTGTTTATCATGTCAAATTTTTGCTTTGAAATCAAACATCATGCATACAGTACAATGATCGTATTGGTGAAGCCTTTTTCTTGTTTTGTGATATAGCAGCTGGTATATTGTCTGGTCCAATCTTTGCACCTCGTTAACTGTGCTTGGTTCGCTATTAAGACTTGACATCTGTCAACCATCATATTCTGGGTGAGTGTTCACCTCATTGTTGGCTCTCGGTGCTACCCACTTATATCTTTGTTGTAAACTTTTGAAGTAATCTTCAGACCAAACTTTTCAAAATCCTTGGGCCATTTTTGAAAGTAGATTCCATGTTTGGTTTACTGTGTCGTTGGTTTTGTATGGCTCAGGAGATGAAATTATGGTCTACCGGTTAAGAATTCGCCTGGACAGCGGGAGAAATGGTTTGGAGGACGGTGCTGAATTCATAATAAGTCAATGATCCTTTTTATGATTTTTGGTTAGTTTGACGCTAGACACCCAAATTTCACTGTAATGGGAACTACCGGGCGGGATGGTTTGTTATAAAGTCAAACGTAACTCTTTGCTTAGCTCGTTTCGGGATTCCACAAAATTAGTACCGTTAACGCAATGAATATGTAAAGTAATTTCTTCTCTTGAAGTGAATCGTTTACTAGGAATGCTGAGGTCCACTGACCACCTCCAAGTGAATTGCCTTACTAGAAAAACAAACGCATAAGGTGGTGACCCCTTGTACGATTTCCTTTTGGTTAGACGGATTAAAAATGGGCCTGCATATTCGATGCCTATATTGGTGGATAGAGGAGAGGGATTGACTCAACAAGATGTGACGTATCTAACTCTTTCAGCAAACTTATCCTAAATTTTGTTGGGGTAGCGACCCTTTATCCCCACATTATTATGTCCTTTTCTAGTGACAGCTCGTTTCTACGCACAAAAAAAGGTTTCAGCAACCTTTGATATATTGAAGTCGTTTGCTGACGAAACAGATCAACGTTGCAATCGTCCAGCCGCTATCTCCGGGATTCCCTTCTTTAGTCCAAAAATTGTTACCAAAGGCTTATGGTCGGTGCATAGAATAAAATGTCGACCCATGAGGTAATTTGAGAATTTCTTTACTCCAAAATAAATAGTAAGGACCTTTTTGTGAATCATCGCATAGTTATTCTCTGGTTTGGATAACGTACGCGAAGCATAGGCTTGATTTCTCCTCTGTATTTGGAAATACATAAACTAACACTGCTCCCACCCCATACAATGAAGCATCTGTTATTAACTTCACTTACACACGACCTTTGACAATCCGAATTCCATACAAATGTGGTATTCGTTTGAAGCAAATTGTATAGTGGATTTAAAATGTCAGCTAAGTTTGGAACAAATTAGCCGTAATAATTTACTAATCCTATGAACGCTCTAGTTTGGGTAATATCTGGTGGCTTGGGCGCATTAATTATTGCTTTAATCTTGTCCGCATCTTTGTGAATTCCCTAAGCATTTTTCCCTAAAAATCGCTAAGACGCTTTAAAACGGTCTCTGAATTGGCTAAATGTTCTTCCTGTAACTTGCCTGTTACCAAAATATCGTCCAATAACAGTACAGTTTCCTTTACTGTGAGAAGAGTTTTCCCGGCTTGGTTCCAAAAGGCAAACGATTAACTATAAACACTCCTTTGATAGTACTCCAAGCTAATAAATGCTTCGTCTTTTCCTTCAATCCGATTTGGTTACATATGCAGAACTAAGATCAAGCTTGCTAAATTTCCTAAATCGGCATGGTACTTCTCCCAGTACACGACCTGCGATGGGTCCCGCGACTAACCCTTTTGCCAACTTCTTAACGCGAGCCAAACATTTTGCTATTGTTTCGCTGCCAAAT
Source organism: Tipula confusa (assembly GCA_963556175.1). NCBI lineage: Eukaryota > Metazoa > Arthropoda > Insecta > Diptera > Tipulidae > Tipula > Tipula confusa. The sequence continues at coordinate 220,783,030 of OY744475.1, read as the reverse complement.
TGCTTCGCATTATACAATTTGGTACGTTCTCTAAGGACTGATACTTTTGTAGTATAAAAATCTTGGATATGTTCGAATTTATCGAAGAAAAAAACCAAAATGATGTTTTAATATTCACACTTATTGTTTATGCTTTAATCCTCGTCGCCATATGTTAGATCGCCACAGATTGTGGATATTTGTTTTAAATTAAACTCGATAATTTTATGATATAAACGCAATGGGATAAAAATCGAAATTTTACAACTGGATTTGGCGAAACAGGATAATTCAAAACTGGATATTTTAAAACGAGATAAGATACAAAACGAGATATGGTACAAAAGTGGATAATTCAAAACTGGATATTTTAAAACGAGATAAGGTACATATAGAATTTCATCATAATCGGTTAAGAACTCACCGAGTTCCTTCCTAACTGGCCATATTCTAGAACTTTCCCAAAAAATCATTTTAAAATCCCATTTTCATCTTACATATCGAATTTCATCAAAATCGGTTAAGAAATTATCGAGTTCCTTCCTAATTGGCTATATTTCAGAACTTTCCTAAAAAATCATTTTAAGTTTAAATCACATGTCGAAATATCCTGTTTTGAAATATCCAGTTTTGTACCATATCTCATTTTGTACCGTATCTCGTTTTGAAATATTCAGTTTTGTACCTTTTATCGTTTTGTCAAATCCTATTTTGGAATATCCAGTTTTAAAATGTCCAGTTCTGAGCGGTTCCCAAACGCAATGTGTTCTTTTATTCTCTCGGGCAAGGCGGAAACTAACTAATCAAAATATCTACTAACTAATAAAATGTCCACGAAAATAAAAGTAATTAGTTCCAATGCTAGAACACAGATGTCATTCAATATATTACATTATATGCCTGATTAAGCAATTCAATGGACCAATCATATTATTTGCCAAAGCAGTTAACGCATTGGTTACAACCCTAAAACTACTATGGTTAGATTGGAAGCTATTAGGTTTTACCACTATGTGAAAAGCTAAGGGATCCTCATTTTGGCCGGCGATGGCGTAAAGTAGGATTTTATAAATTAATCGCTAAGGAGTTGGAAGTGTTTCGACCATTGAAAAAGCTTTGCAAAACATGGGGCAAACATAAGAAAATGGTCCAATATATAGTTGACGCCCTATACTCCATAATAAGAGATAATAAAAATAAAAAAATTTAACGGTTAAGCACTTATCGTTATCAATTTGTATGCGTTGAGTGGACTCTTTCAAAATGACTAGTATCAACTACAAACGACAAATGATACGAGTTCGTATAAATACGCCGTTCGAATAATTGATTGATTCAGTTACAAAAATTACTTCGAGTTATATCCACTTTAATTTACTTACTTTTAATCGATAATATAAAATGTTCCGATTCTTGTTAGTTGCCGCATTTGTACCAATCCTTGTGTTTGGCCTTACTAATCCACAACAATGTAAGATTCGTAAAGTCTTGTGTCATAAAAATAAAATTAAAGTGAAATATTTTTACATAAATTTACAGGTCTAAATGGTGCTCCTCTACCATTTGGTGTACAAATTTCGGGATGTGTAACAGCTCCATGTGATTTAGTCATTGGAACAGTTGCTACAATGGAAGTTCATTTCACCGCAAGTAAGTTAATCTTTATATAATGATTACATATAGTTTATTCGAACATATATATTCTGATTTATACATTTTTTGTTCACTATTAGAATCTGTCCACTACTCACTATTTGCCTCGATTTACGCTGAATCGTTTGGCATGACTGGAATATATGAATTGCCCGAGTCTCAAGCCGATGTGTGCAGAAACATTTCACCACAATCGTGTCCATTAGACGAAGGAGAAGATGTTACATACGTAATGAAAATGCCAGTCGATCCAATATATCCAATTACCGATATGGTTTTGGAAGTTTTGATTTCGGAAGGTAGTAATAATATTACATGTTTCCGTGTACCAGCCAGAACAAGAAATTAAGGAATTATAAGTTAGAGGAAGATTTATTTTTTTGATTCGGTCAATTTATTGAATAAAATTATTTATTTTTGTTGGATACATAAATCGGTATCAGTTTTTTTTTTTAAAGTCCAGCTTACAGATTGTTCGAATTTAGTCCGAAGTTCAAAACGATTTTGAGCCATATATTTGTACACACGTCAGCAAAGTTACAAATATTTATCAAATCTTTTATTCTAATCAACGACGGTTTGTAATTATTAATTTGTTATCAGTAAAAATATTTAACTAAAATCGTGCAGGTGATACTCTCTCTAGGCCGGATTTATCAGTCCACCTGTTATAAAAATATTTTATCAGTAATAAATTTCAAGTACTGCCATATAGTAATTAAAAAAATTTTTTTTTGGAGCACTCAGCTACTTCAACAAGACAAACAAAAATTGATTTTTGGGCAACATTGTAAGCATTTAGTGATGAGGCATACTCGTGTATTGATAAGGCGAAAGATAAGCTTTTATTTATCCGAGTCAAACAACTGCGTTAGATATGGACCTTGAAGGGGCCATAAATTGGCCGACACAAGAGTAGAATATCATTTAGCTTCTGTTGATTGGTTATAACAATGTGAAGAGTTACCATGGGATCGAATGGAGCCGAATGATTTTAGATAAAACTCAAGCGTTATTATAGTAAAACGGCGTTCTTATGTGGGCGTTTGAACAAGTAATGGATTGTATGCTTTAGCTATCTGGATATTTACTTATTATCTTATCAGAACACGATTAGCCGCAGCTACATCGATAATTAATACTTTTGAGGGTTGGGCCGGTAACATTGTCATACATTTTAATTAAATTAAAAATTATAGGCTGTTGTGATCAATTTTAATTTAATTTGCTGATAACATTTAGAATTCGTAACATAATTTAAATGCAAATTTTAACTTTAATTGTCCGTCTGCAGATTTAGTTTAAATACTTCCACTATGAACAAATTAGGCATCAAACTTTCTTTATTGCAAATTCTTGTTTAAATCTTAAAAAACGGGCCAATGCTGTTTTTACAGGCCAATTTCGTGGCCTCAAAAAACAGGCTAATTTTGTTCTTCTTATTGTTCTAAACAACCTCAAGAGGCAAGTCTTTCTTTACCCTGGGGAGCCATCGTCGCCTCTGCGTTTGCCATATGGTTCAGTAAGTATCGTCACTCGCCATTGTCGCGTTTGGAGCCATATATCATGCGCATAATTCTACTCTCGAGAGTAACCATCTCTCATACTAATCTGTCAGGGTTCAACTCTCACACCCATATATGACCGAAAACGGGCCTGATCAACACTTTGTACAACAGTTTGTCGTCATTTGCAAGGTATGACCACCTACAATGATCGCCAATTGTAAAAAATGGTGAGAAATACCTTGTTAAGCCTTATTAAAGATCTAAGAAAAGGGTCAACTATATAAGGCCTGTGACACTGTTGTTTTCTTATAAATTGGCTATCACTCGGACGCATTTCAGTATATTTCAGTATAGCCTCACAGCTAAATTATTGTATTGTGGATTCTTCAACAGCCGGAGTGGTCTATTTTGCTGTTGTTGCTTTGTGTATTAGTTACAGTAGAAGGCTCTTTTACCTTAAGTAAAAACGGGGATTCCCAATAAAAGTACGAATATGTCGATATGTTTCTTTGAGGGTAATTAATAGCTACAGCGTACCAATACTCACTATATAAGCCTCTGGCCCCGCTAATGTTTCGATCGAAAATATCCTAGATACTTTTTCAAATGCTACCATATTTTAAAAAATTAGATCTTTAAAGTGTCTTCTAGAGAAGTTTTCGAGAATAGTTCCAAGTTATGCCATATGTATTATGCGTAATGCACCTGTATAACGCATAATGCGGCTAGTCTGCAAAACATGTTCGAATATTTCATCGAAATCTTCGTAATGAAAATAATTTTAACGGCGTCTTCTAAAATTTTGCAAACGATCGACCATCGACAGGAAACAGTACATTTAATTTCAAAAGTTTTATAAAGGAAGCCAGGCCCAGTTAAATGTTAACACTGCGTGAACATGAGGAGGAAAAAATGTCATCGATATTTTGTGACCAAACCTGGACGAGCTTTAACATCAAAGTCAACAATATTCTGGCGTCATGCTTTAGTATGGATACTATAAGTATCTAGCAGTACTTTGAGTTGGGGACCTAGAAGAAATGAATCATCAAATTTGCCTAGATCATTTCGCCTGCAACGTATAGCCTGGGGAAACACAATCTCCCTTTTTTAGCCATTTTATTTCTTGAAATTGTAACAAGGTTTTATTTCGGATGCGATCAAACGACGAGCAAATACTACGGTAGTGAAATTCTTAGGATATCATGTTCGTTACGAGACAAACGAATTCTCCGTAGATCCCAGGAACAATTACATTAATATTGTAATATTGACAGAATTAAACGTATGATGGAAACTAGTGTCAATTTAATCTTCGTCGAGTGAGGTCGTGTTACGTGTATTTAAATGAGTTGTACCGCACGGAAATGTGTTTTATCTTAATTTAATTTAAACAAATTTAATTAAATAATAATTCAGTTAAAATGTAGATCAATGTGTAAAGTGTATCGTTTTTATAACTAGTGTTGTGTTCCGTTAGACGTCTCAAATGTAGTGAAAATTGTGTTTCCATTATATATAGATTGGTTGAAGCAAGAAAATGCGAAATCAAAAGTTTGAACACTGTTCCTGACTAGTAAGGTTAGTTAACTAGCATATTTTATTGTTAATCAATTTTTACTACTGTAATTAAATAAACAATAAACTAAAAAAAATTAAATTTTTGAGGTTATGTTACACAAAATATGCAAAAGTATAAAAATTATTACAGGTGTGTGCATAAAAATCTGGTTATTTGTTTGAATTTCAAATTTATCTCTTGCCCGTTCTCATTGCAGCGCAGCATGTAAAGCTACAAACTTAACAACATAATTTATTCGTGCAGCATTTTAGTTTATTATTTTTTGACGTATTGAACAAAATACGACCATTTATTAGTCTGACGTGATTTTTTGTCGCTGATAGACACCAAATTTAGAAATAACGAAAATTTGCGTCGTACAATGGCGCATATATTTAATTGTTTCCTACACTTGTTGCATCTACATATTAAAATTCCTAAATTCTAGCATAATATTTTAATTTTAATGTACATACTTAATGTTGTTAATGTTGTAGAGCAATATAAAACTTTAAATTTTGCATAATCTCTTGAATGATCTATCCAAATCACAGTTGATGTAAACTTCGCAACTGGGGCGAGTAAACTCTATAGTGGTTTGTCACGTCAACGTAAATTTTGTTGGCCAATGAATTAGAAGTACTATTTTGCATGAGACGTTCATAAAATTCTAAATTATTGAATTCATATTTGAGCCACTGTCAAAACTCTGGTATTTGTAATTCTGCATCACTTCCCAATTTATTTTGCAGGAACTTAAATCTTTTAAGCACTTTCGCCAAAATTTTACTTCTGGATCTATAACTTGTTGGAGATAAATGTCCTGTGTCGAATTAGATTTAATTCGCATTTAATTACTTTTTAAAAATTTAGCCAAGAATTTGGCTCTGTTTACGGGTTTTAGAGTGTTATTTAGATGTGAATAATTTTTTTTAGGTTGTTTGCCTCCATAATATCAGCATTGGTGCTTTCTTAACACTAATTTATTGGCTATACTTATATATTTGTAACCTGGTCGATTTTAGTTATGAGGAAAATTGTTCGATGGCCCGTCATCTCCGGGCTTGTGAACAAGTATATAGGATGAGCGAAAAAATGTAAAAACATGTCCATCATTTTAAGTAGTATGGAGCTGGATACCTTTACTACTTTTGCCTTAATTTGAAATGTACGTTTTAAAAATATCTTGAAAGACATTTAGGCGAAAGTAGATTATTATTTTAAATTGAACAATATTAGGGGGTGTGGTCTTTCAGAGATAACAATTGTATTAAAATTTGATAAGAAACTTATCGTTTATTTGTCAGTACTATATAGTCATCAATAAATTAATTTTCACATAAGACGGTTTTTACAGGCCATTGCTGGCCCGCACCGAGTCAACGGTCTGGCACTATTGGATTCGATTCTAAACTTGCTTTTCGTATTGTTCGAGACAACCCAAAGAAGACAAGTAGTTCTATATCCTAAGGAGCAATCGTTATCGATAACAACCTCGGCTCCTGCCAAATGGCGGGTTTTCCCTTCAGAGATCGCTACACCTTCCGTTTACGATCAGCTCGCAGAACGTGCCCGAGATAGCTTACTACTCGCTGCCTTACATTTCATGCCAGTACATTTCATGTACTTTTTATGCCAGTACATTTCATGTACTACATCATTAAATTTTAATCAATTCCTGATCTCGCTGTTGAATAGAACTCGGTAAGTGTCGTCACCGTCGCCTTTGGGCCATATGTCATGCGTATTACACTTCTCTCGAATGTCATTAACCAGCATTGATACTCATTCATCAAGGCCCAACTATCTCTCCTATAAATGACCACGGGTCTGATCAACACCTAATACAAGTTCAGCTTGTCGGTATTTGCAAGGTATTTACACTTTAGCAGTGGACGTAAGACATACAAATCATGACAACAGACCTAAGGTATCAGAAACTTGTCAGTACTTTAAAAATGAGGTCATCACTAGGAAAGTCCATTGCATCTTGGTTCTAAAACCAGTGATCATATATTTTGTTTTGGACTCATTGATTTTGAGACCAACGCAAGCCAAGAATCGTACAAGTGGATCCAGTACCTCTTTATATAGATAACCCAGTCCAATTATATATAGATATCATCTAAATATGCCAGAAGCTGGCAAGAAGAGCTATGCCGAAATAGTTTTCGCATTTTAAGCGTTATCTTTAGGATAGGGCATACCGCGGCCACTTTCAATTCATCAGGCCAATAGTAATCGAATACGGTCAAACTACGCTTATTGCTAAATTGTTTAACTCTTAAGACTACTTTTAGTTTGGTTTTGTTAGCCCTGATAACGTTGTATGCTATATATGGTGAAGATGCTTTCAACGTTTTACGGTGGTTTTAGTATCTATGACGTTTTCTAGGAAGTAAAGACTGCACGATTTAAAGACAAATAAACAATAACAAATCATAAGGTTCGTTATTTTATTTTCCCCCTAAATGTTGATATAATTAGAAATAAGTTTTAGGTGAACTTCAAATAAATCAAAGTACTTCAAATTTGCTACCACATACTTAAAATTGATTGTTACACGGTACTATTGATAAAAAATTTTATTGATAAAAATATTGATTCAGAAAACGTTCAATATATTATGGACAGTTGATATCTATAATATTCAATTTAATTTTACGTATGTATGAAGACGCCGAACACAATACATCAGTAGTTCAGTCGGCTAATCGGCTGCAGTATAAAAATATCGGTATCAGACACGAACAATTAAACACAAAAAGCTTTAAACACAAAAAGCTTTATATATTGATGGACAATTTTAGAAACATAATTAATAAACCGATTAAGCTTTAAAATGAAGGTTGTTTTAGTTGTGCTTGCAGTATTGCCGACTTTGTCATTGGCACTTAACCTAATTCAATGTGAATATTAGAATAAATAACAAAAAATGTATATACTTTGTGTTATATTAAATGTAAATTGCTATTTTAAGGTAACAACCCATATTCTCCACTACCAAACGCTGTCACTGTATCGGGTTGCTTAGAAACACCATGTGACTTAAAAATTGGAACAACAATATTGGTGAGAGTATCTTTCACTGCACCTAACGGTGGCAGTAAACTTCAAGCAGTTGTGCACGCCGAATCATATGGAATGACCGGTGAGTACCTATTACCCGAGGAACAAGCTAATGTATGTGGTCGTTTGGAGGAACAAACATGTCCATTGGATCCACAAGAGGATGCTACCTATTTAATGGATATGCCAGTCGACCCAATCTACCCTATCACAACAATGGTACTTGAAATACAAATTGAAGATGATGGCGTACCAATTGCGTGCTTTCGTGTACCAGCTCAAACTGTACCTGCTTAAATACCTACACTATAAAATGAATAAAACCAAAATAAATGTTGATTGAATTTATTTATTTTTTTTTGCTATATATTAATCAAATGATATTGATAAGGGCCCGGAAGCAAGCCATGGTACTTTCTGAAGAATCGTAAAGTGTAAATTGTACTGTAACTGAATTGCCGGCACCTAATTGGCTATCAAATGGTACAGCCAACTTATAAACGGCAGTTTGTCCCGAAACAAGAGGACACTCGCCAACCACTAATTGATTGCATCCATATTGATACTCTTCTGGAATTTCGAAATAAACTCGTTCATGATTACCGAGATCGGCAAAAATCGATGGATATAGATATTCAGTATCGCCGCCAACATAGAAAGTAATTTCAATTTCAGCTACGCCACCTGATTGTATGTTGCAAGGTAGTGTTGTACAGCCAGGTACTTCAACATTTAATGGAAGTGGCCGTAGTCCTGAACCTATATTTGTATATTTTAAATTTTTTTTTTGGGTTTTATTTTAATACTCCACAACTATTATGTATTGGACCTTTTTAGTATTTACTCACATTGTTGAATATCGAGTTTGCCGAAAACACTTGGTAATATAATACCGATTACAATTAATAAGCGAAACATGCTTGTAGTTAATTAATAGTTGTACTGAACGTGAAAATCATTTTAAATACATCCATTCTACTCAAAAATTATTATCTGGACGTCGGCTGTTTTACGTAAAATAACATACGGTGGTGCGTGATGCTGAGGATAAGATAGGCGTTTTATCGCGATAAATTTTATTTGAGTGTGTTTAACCACTTCACGTTAGGCTTTTAATATAAAAATGGATCAGTTGCCTTGTAGTGTTATTGTAAATATAATAAACATATGTGGGTGTGTATATGTAATGTAACATTGCGTTGTATTAAAACGTGACGAGCAACTTCACTATGGTTTACTATTTCACACTGGTGCTTGAGGCTACCATTCGCGAATATAATCCAACCGCCCGGAAAGCTTTACTTAGGGACTTTTATGTATACCGACTAATAAATAGGAATGCTATGGACATTTTACATCGGTCCCGTAGACTTTTAGATCAATAAGACTTCTTTTTATTACAAACAACCAATTAAATTTATAAGCGGAAGTTTATCAAAGAGTTCAAGATGCCCTTGATGAAGGAGATGGCGATGCCATGACTGTTGGGAAAATAATTATTTTACCGTTCTCTTTCACTGGCGGACCCGCTATTTGCACCGTCTGTTTCAAGATCCTATATCTATATAGTTAGGAAATTTGGCAACCATCTTTCTTCATAACATGTACAGGAAATTCAAACTGGGATGAAATTAAAATTTAATTGTTAGTTGTTATTTACATTTAAGGTTAGTATACTAACCTTAACCAAATTTATCATGCTATTTAAATATTTCAGACAATGTGCATGATAAGTTTAATTTGATACCGGTATAAAGTTTAAATATATAGAAAATCAGGCAGACTATAATTTTATCAGTTTAAACAGTGGGTACTTTGAGATACGATAGATAATTAAAATGCATTACAATACAATAATTTTAAAATTTTTTTTATAAGTTACTAAATAATATGATTATATTCTGTCAAACCCAGAGATAAAATATAATTAATTGACAGTTGATTTCCTGCACCTTTAAAGGGATTCCAAGCGTTAACTCGACTTTTACATCAAGAGTGATGAAACTCGAACAAGATCCGTCAACGTTCCGGTAACGGATCCGTTTTTAGACGAAATAGACGAAACTTAAACAAGACCCGTCAATGTTCCGGTTGACGGATCTTGTTTGAGTTCTATTTTGAGTTCCAGAACTTATTCCAGATCTTTTTTGATCTGGATTAATGTCAGGATCCATTTTCTGATCTTAATCCGGAACAATGACGGATCTTGTCCAAGGTCCGAAAGAATTCTACAAAATTGGAGAAATTGATAAATACCGGAAACGGATCCGTTTCCGGTATTTATTCTGAGACATTGACGGATTTTATTTAACTTCCGTTTTGAGTTCAGAATTCGTATTTCACAGATTTCTGTTATTGTTCTGTTAATCCGGAACATTGATGGATCTCGTTTTGAGGTCTGGATTTGGTTCCGGAAATGAATTCGTTTCGGGAACTTAATCCGTAACATTGACGGATCTTGTTCAAGTTCCGGATAACTGTTAGGTTTCGTTTTTAGAACTTAATTCAGAGCGTTGACGGATCTTGTTCGTGTTTCGGATGATTGTCAGGAACCATTTCCGGAACTTACTCCGAAGCATTGACGGATCTGGTTCGAGTTCCATTTTTTCGTCATCATCTTGTTCGAGTTACGTTTTGAGTTCCGGATTTGGTTCCGAAAACGATTTCGTTTCCGGAACTTAATCCGGAACATTGACGGACCTTGTTTTTGTTCCGGATTAATATCAGGATCCGCTTCCGGAACTAAATCCAGAACATTGATGGATCTTGTTCCAGTTCCGGATTTGAGTTTGAAAACGGTGCCGTTTTCCGGAACTAAGTCCGGAAGATTGACGGATCTTTTTCCAGTTTCAGAAACGGATTTAATTTCGGAACTTAATCCGAAACATTGACGGATATTGTGTAAGTTCCGTCTATTTACTATATAGAATATAACAGAATTATGCAAAATTGGAGAAATAGATCCGTTACCAGAAAGTTGACGGATCTTGTTCGAGTTCTATTTTGAGTTCCGGAACTTATTCTGGATCAGAATCCATTTCCGAAGCTTAATCCGGAACATTGGCGGATCTTGTTTGAGTTCCATTTTGAGTTCCAGAACTAAATCTGGGACGTTAATGGATTTTGTTTGAACCGGATAACTGTCAGGATTGGTTTCCGGAACTTAATCCGGAACATCGACGGATCTTGTTCGAGTTTGGTTTTGAGTTCCGGATTTGGTTCCGGAAACGGATTCGTTTCCGGAAATGGACCCGTTTCCGGAATGAATCCAGAAGATTGATAGATCTTGTTCGAGTTCCACCTTTTTACTATATAGAATATATTAGAATTATTATTAGAAAGATTGAAGGATCTTGTTCGATTTACATTTTGAGTTCCTGAACTTAACCCGGAATGATGATGAATCTTTTTCTCGAATAATTATCTGGTTTCCGGAACTAAATTCGGAACATTGACGGATCTTGTTCGAGTTCCGTTTTGAGTTCCGAATTAAGGTTCGGAAAAGGATCCGTTTCCGGAACATTGGTGGATCTGGTTCGAGTTCCGTTTTGAGTTCCGGATTTAGTTCCGAAAATGGATCCAAATAATTATTCGAACCAAAGATTCATCATCATTCCGGATTAAGTTTTGGAACTCGAACAAATGAAACTCGAACAAGATCCTTCAATGTTCCGAATTAAGTTCCGGAAACGAATTCATTTCCTTAAAACGTAACTCGAACAAGATACGACAAACTCTATTTTTGATGATTTAAACTCCACAAATAATTGTCCAAAGAAGGTAAACCACAACTGACAAATGGTACGTTTTTAGTAGGACTATCTAGTAACGTAAAGTAATCTCTAGAATAACCGGAAGTTTATTTTTTCGTCGATCAACAAACCTAACGCTTCTCACAATGGTTATAATTAAACGTTAATAATGATTTTTCATATACAATCCCATTGGAAGTTAACAAATCCATTTTTATGGTTAGTCTTCAAAAATTTGATGAAAAATATTATTTTATCCCCTATATGGTTTGGTGACATGCCACTGGCACTTTTACAGCTCTGTAGAAATGATGATTTGATGATTTTAAGGAATTTTCTACTACTTCACTACTGGCAGTATAGTCACAGAAAATAGAACACTTCATGCCAGGCAAATTAAAAGTTTCACATCTAGCACGCCACTTAAATATACAGTAAGTATTCAGTTTGCGACCAAAATCTACACTCTAAATAACCCTAAGAGCCCTTAGTGTGATAGCTTCTGAATTTGTTGAGGTTAGTCCTTTTTAACTGACAATAATTTCCCTTTGGCCTCACTTAATAAATTTTTAAGATTTTCTTAAACTATTTTTACAATTTTCCTTTGACCTTGACTAAAACGCCTGAATGATTATATTTTATTTTTATACAAAAATTACCTGGAAGAATCGCTCGCTATGACAAGAACTATACTTTACAGTAAGTAGCCTGTTGTGATTCAAAAGTGGTTCTGAGTGCGGTTCCAATTGTTATAGTTTAAATTTTTGGGTCAATACTATATTAGTTTGCACTCTAGTATCTTATCGATAATTTATTACTGTGAATAGTAAATTCCATTTCAAATTTTATAAAGGTTTGTCGTATTTAATAAGCAAGGTAGGCTTTATATTTTGTATCTTTTAGAATCAATGTAATCTCTGCCAATTTGCTTCATGAACAAAATCAGTAATTTCCATCCAATTCCTTGTTTGATCATTGAAAAGAAATCGATTTGTAACTGATGGAAGGAACTCAGACATCGTAAAAATGGCACATGTAATGCATAATGGATCATGCAGTCAAACCAAGTCCTTTATTGCAAATTTTGAACGTTTCTCACGGGCTCTCACTTGGTTGTTCCTAATTGGTGTGTGAAAATTGATCATCCTCTTAGTTAGATTTTCGGCTTGCTCTTATTTTGCGGGTTATTATATTTATAACTGTTAGAGCTTTTTGTTTAATGGTTTCCGCCTATTTTTAAAATAAAAGATTTTGTATAGATTACTCGCAATTCTTCTCACGAAAATTTGCCCAATTTTACTGTTTCTTTACCATTCCTTAGTTTCAATGAAATCTTAATTCCAATTTTTCGGACCACAATTTTTTGCTTGGTTAAACCTTGTATGCATTCAAGAATTTGTGGTATATAGAACAGTCAAATTTTAGCTTCTATCATATTTTGAACATTTTGGGTGCTTTTATATATTTATGATGTACAGCCAAATCAAGTTTTTAAATTCGAGTTTTAAACATTTGAATAACTTTTACTAATTAAGCACTGCATCTAACTCCTTCTTATGTTATTCTGAAGAAAGGGTTAAATTAGTTGTCATTTGTTTTCCATTCATGACATTTAATATTTTAAGCTTATTTACCAAGCCAAATTTTTCGCTGAAAGGCTCGTTTCTGATTATTTTTTAACGTTATTCGTTTATTTCTACAGAGCTGTAAAATTGGCCAGTGGCATGTCACCAAACCATATATTGACCAAAATAATATTTTTTTATGTTGATTAGCACTCTACGCTCGACAATAGTATAAATTCCACCTTAATCAAATTTTACATTTGAGTTAATTTATTGGATTAATCTGGAATATAGAACACAAACACTTAATCTTATCTATACTAATTTAAAACAAATGCTAGTTTGAAGTGCCTCCGTTTGAAGGGTAGAAGACAAATTTATTGTTATGAGATGCTATAAAATTAAAATTTACGATTTATGAGTTTTTGCAAAACACATTAGGTGGGGCCATAATATGTTTTTTTGTTATATCATGATTGCACTCAGACACACAAACAAACTGATAAATTTTGTTATTATTTATAGTTTGGTTCTCAAGACAATAAAATTATATCTTTATGATTATATTTATCATCGACTCGTGGACACTTAATAAGATTATCATAGCTTATAAAAAGGTGGTTAGCTAGGATTGACAAGTTTAGTTCAATTGTTTAGTTGTTTCAGTGTAAATAGTTTGAAATTAAATTAAAAAAAAAAAAATTAAATATGTTCAAGTTATTTGTACTATCAGTTTTATTACCTGCCCTTGTACTAGCAGAGTATTTGCCAGTTGATGTTGAAAAATGTAAATATTCAATATACATTGCAATGCAATGCAATAGTTTTTGTATTTAATCTGTTGTGATTTATAGGTTCCGAAGGAATTCTACCAACCCAAGTTCGTTCACAATATTGCAGTAAAGCACCATGTACATTCGTTCAAGGTGGCCCAATTGGTTTTGAAATGGATTTCGTTTCGCCAATCGCAACTGCGTCATTGACGGTTACAGCCAAAGCACAAATTGGTATTTTAAATATGGAATATCGTATCCCAGCCGAACATCAAAATGGTTGTACAACTTTGTTGAATGGTGGATGTCCATTGAATGTTGGCGACGAAGTTACATATGAAATGGATATGATTTTAAATGCTCCAGCAACAAATGTCGATCCAATCATTCGCGTCACATTGCGCGACGATAATCAAAAACCAATTGTATGCTTTGGTATTAAAACTCATATTGCTAAGTCGTAAAGTTTTTATTTGGCATATTGAATTTTTTGTATTAAAATAATTAAGAATTATATGCACTCGTTTGAGTTTTTATCAATGTAAAAATCGATTTTTAATTTTTTTAAAATTTGTCTTTAGGTTACCTGTACTAGTTTCTAAATGCATAAATTCCCCTTAAGATCTACTGAATAGTATTTTGGGTTTAGAAATTATGATGGCTTCCGATTATTTGTTTTTAGTGTTTTAGCCACAGAGTTGATTTACCAAGTATTCCAACCAGACGCGCGGATTGGAATACTTGGTTTCGTCTAATATAACTTTACAAAAGAACGCCAGTAGAATGGATAGTTCTCTCAGCAAATTCTGCACAAGTAATTGCAATCTCATAAATGGCAAGTTTAATTGAAATACAGTACAGTAGTCATATAACCTTTTATTATTTCTCGTATGATTGTTTTGGCTCTCATTATCTAAAACCGCTGCTTTAAGGTGTTACTTAAAAATGAACGGCCGGCATGGCTTTGATGAATGTGAGCTTCTCGAATGAGTGAGTATACTAGGCTACCCTTATTGGGAAGAATGATCGGGTGTTTGGTTTGAAATGATGCTGCAGAATTGTCAATTCTACCCCCGACTCGCAATATACCATGATCATCAATAAACGGGATCAAGGTAAGTATAGTTTGCTATAGTTCTTCACAACGGTCGACTCTGTAATATTGATTTAATCTCGTCACTTAAGAACTTCTATTGAATATGCTCGATTAATGTGTTTTCGCTAGAATGTAGTTCTTCTCGCGTTAGAGATACAGGCTTCTTAGGGTTTTTTATATTACAGTTTCTAAAGAACCGGTTACCCAATCTGTATAAGACACTCGTAAATAAGCTGCAGCAGCATATACCTATATTAGCTGCAAAGTTCGTACCTTTCCTCATTTATTTTATTCCACCTGTCTTCTACCTCGGCCGATAACTTATCATCCCATCTATAATTAGACCATAAAGACCGTAACACAATTTTAAATCTTATTGTACTAGGAGATAACCATCCCAATGGATCAAAGATTTTGCTACTCTCGGCTAAAATGTTCCGTTTTGTGATCGACGTACTCTTTTGTAGCTGAGTAATGAAATGAAAGTTATCATTATGCGGATTCCAATTGATTTCCAGTACCTTCAGACACAATCCGTCTTGATAATTTTTGATTATTTTGATAGCTTAGCTTGTTGTTCTGAAGCATTTGTATCGATTAGTTCACTGAGTTCAAGCTCCATTTTACAATTTCATTCCAGTTTTATCCAATATTGTTATGAGATTATCCTTTAATTTTATTGCATTTTCTAAGTTATTCGTGCCAATCATAAGGTCATCGACATACATGTCTCGATGAAGTGAAAATGATGCTTCTGGAAATCTTTGTTGATTGAGTATGGCGAGATCTTTATTACCCATGTAGCCAAAACTGGTGAAGATGCGCTTCCATAGGTCACGGTTCTTAACTGAAAATAACTAATGGGATTATTAGGATAATCTCGCCATATAACGTAATGTTTTGTTTGATCTCTTTCATCGACTAAGATCTAGCGGAACCTCTTTTCGATATCCTCACTTATTACAAATGCATATTCTCGGAATCTTAACAGAATGTCAAAAATGCTAGATTGTACATTTGGACCTACAACGTCATTGCTAACTTACCTTTCTTTTCCCGAGACCACAAAAAAAAATTACTACCGATTGCTTAGGTGTCAGTAACCGGGTCGATTCTGTCATAACTAACATTCCTTCCACTTCTTCGGTTTTTTATATGTAGCACGGGTGTACAGTGGTGCCATGAAGACGCTTCCTTGTATAGAACGCCTTCTCAAATATTATTTAAAACAGCGGGTGCTTCATTTTGTTTAACCAAATATTAAAGAAGAAAGTTTGCAAGAACTACATTCTAAGAACGGCTTCGGCAGAAGTTCTTTAATTTTGTGTATTGATCCTTTATTTCAAACTTTGTCAAAAGATTGTCAATATCCAAGAAAACAGCAGAACAATATTCCCTTTTCTCTAAAGTGTGTTTGATTGCATTGACAATACTGTGGATTTGCTTTATAGTGCCATGCTAGATTCGGAACCTAAATTGATGATCTGGTATAATATGCCGTTCTTTGTTTTTAGTTTTCTTAGTAACATTTTTTCAAACAGCTTTGTGACTGTGGTGAGCATGCAGATTGGACGATAAAACGAAATTCGTGTTTAATCTTTTCCAGGCTTATGTATCATTGTGATTTGTGATATCTTTCGCTTTCCCCGGTAATAAGATCATGCTCTTTTTTTAAGATCATGCTCTACACAAATTGTTTAGCTTGATGATTTATTTGTAGTTAATTGGAGATTTGTAAAAACCGTGTTAAAATTTATCTTAGTTCGAGCTGCAATTCTAGCTTAAACTGGTGCACTATTTTCGATTGGAAATTTTTGTGCAATATTCAAAGCCGCCCCAAATCTCTTTTAAGTAGCCTGCATGTTCCCGCCGTACGCAGATACATATTAGAAAATACAACCTATTTAATGTATTAAATTTTCTATATTAAATTTAAAATTATTTGGACAACTATGCTGTTTTGTGAATTTTTTGTTTCGCCCTATAATTTTGGCGCCCGGTTTTACTGCACCATCTGTACCTAAAAAAGCGCCGGCCGTGGATGTATTAAGCAAACACTTTAAGTGGTTTAAAGGAGAATTTTCCTCTCTTGAACCATAATATAAATACATACAGTACTACCAGCATATGAAAAAAATAGTTTACCCATTGATGTTCCAGATGTCGGGTCGATAGAATATAATCAACTTGTATAATAAATATATGACATTTAGGCGATTATATATATAAACATATTTTGATTATTTTAAAATGATACCAGTAGCGACATCTAGCACAACATAACTCCTATGAAAAAGTTTAGAAATCAGTTTAGTTTGCGTATTTTCCTTGAAGGAGTTGTGCATCTTAACTTTATCTATTGATCTAGGGGATCTATGCCTATTGCAATTCGAATAAAATTAGGATAGAATCTTAGAATTTTGGAAATGTGATATTTGAAGCTCTTGACAGTTGGCAGAGTAACTTTAAGAACTTTTGCAGTGGCAAAATATTGTATATTATACTTTAACGTATACATAATAATTTTATTTGCTCTTATCGTATCTCTGAGATGAAAAACAAGATTCCCATTTTGTCAAAGATTTTCCCTTTGTCAAGGCATAAGCGCTTGTTTAAAATTCAATGCAATTTTATTTTGCTGTGACAGTTTTACCGAGTCCAAGTTTTTTTTTAAAGAATATATATTTACATTAGAATATATTCTAATGTAAATTCACCCTGGTCTCAGCAGGGTGAATTTACATTAGAATATATCACCTCATGTTGAATATTGCAGATATGGTTATGAGGAAACAATGTGGTGGCAGCTGACATTGTTCTAGAGGTTTAACCAACTTGTTGACATAAGTAGGTTTGATTTTTGCAATAAACTCATCTATTGTCGTTCTGACGTCGTGCTATGGTAAAGACTGGTGTTCAGCTTTAAAGATATAAAAATTCGTTTTTACTTTTGGCCCAGCACAAATTGAATCTCAAGGTTGCCCAAGTCATCTTACTTTAAAGCGGCGTATAGTATTAAGATAATTCATCTACATTTTTGGCCAGTGATTCAATAGAAAAGCAATAAGCTTCAACCTATACTACGTCACAGTTGAGTGACCCGGTGTTCGATTAAGAAACCCATCACTAAATATATATTCTTCGTACATTTAAAAAATTTGATAACTCAGCACATTTTGATGAAGCGAGGTACTGCTATCAGAAAGGTGTTTAATAATTCACGTCATTTTATCCCGAATTTCATATTAAGAACTTCAAAGTACAGTTTCAAGATGATATAGGTTGGGCCAACTTGGATGGACTGTGTGAAATGCTGTTTATTTTTAAAGTTTTTTATTTATTCTTTTAAATGGCTGCCATTTTGCTCTTGGTAGTTAATGGCTCTTTTTAACAGATTTTGTATTATGTTGCGCAACGTTTCTAACTTCAGTTTCGGTGTGAATATTCTGTTTTAATTCCTGAATGGTTTGTTGAAATAAACCCGTTCCTTCAAGACACCCCACAAAAAATAAATCAGAGGCCGTCAAATCTGAGACACGAGGGGGCCACACCAAATCTGCATTTTTTGAAATTATTCGGTCATTGAAAAGTTCTGCCAGAAACGTCACTATCTCTCTCGTTCGTATAAGCTGCAGCTCCATCTTGCTAAACACATATGCCCCGATCATTCAGAATTACCGGACGTACAAAATTTTTCAACATGGTCTAGTATACCGCTCCAGAAACGGTTTCTGGCTGCTTGATTTCATTTCTGAAAAAATATTTACTAATGACTACCAGCCATAATTACACACCAAACAGTGCATCTGAGAGGGTGTAATAGTCGCTGATGCACTGCTCTTAGATTCCCCGTACTATAAATTCGGTAGTTCTGTTTATTGACATATCCATTTAAATGAAAATGTGCTTCATCGCTCAAAATGTCGCAAAAATTTCTGCCGTTGCGATGTTCTGAAGATGCCTAATTGAGTACCACGTCGACGAATAGACCAAGATGGATCCGTGCAGATACTTTTCGTACATCATCCACAGCTTGTTCATTGCGAATAGGTCGAGCAACATTTGTTTGTAAGTCATCACCTACTGCACTCGTTCTTATCGTATTTGCACTGAGAGCCGTCTCAGTTTTAAAATGCTGACGGTATTTTCTTTGTGTTGTAATCGTTCGGAAACATAATACAATTCAAAAATCTTTACATGTTCTTGCACTGAGTATGATGAAATTACAAAATTTTATAAAATTGTTTATTATCTGCAAAAAAAAAATAAATACAAATCAGTCTGTCCAAGTTGGCCCAACCTGTATCTACGATGAAAGGCAATCGGTATATAACACGTAGTCGCTACAAAAATGAACTTTCCGAAAGAACCTGCAAGTATCTGATCCAGGAGTAAAATTAGGTTTACTAAAAGCCACTTTCCAATAGTTTTGATCAACATGCAATATATTTTGGTGACCGATTTAAATATTCGATCATTTTTTATTGTTTTAGACAACATTCCGGCGAATAAATTTCTTTATATCGATTACTCGAACTGTCGACAAACAATAATATAGTTTACCATACTCACACAAATAAATTAAATAATTAAAATTAATCGAATAAAAAATTACATAATCGCATGTATTAAGATTACGTCGGGTAGATGGCCATCAACTCAATCAAATATTAAAATTCACCATACTACATACACACACACACACGTATGCAAGAAGACAATGAAAATTAGTTCGATTTTCTGTTTCTTTTGATGGGTTTCCTTTCTTTATGCCATGCACACAATAGTTACAAAGCTAATCGTCTTCAACTGATTTTGTTGTTGTTTTTGTAATCTTTTGGGAATAAGGATTCATTATTAGTATTATCCATTTTTATTTATTAAAATAAAAATAATCATATATAATACGAATTATCTAATTTTCTTTTTATTGAACGTTTTTTTTTTTCCATTTTCTTCGAAACAATTTCTCGTTGCAATGAATGATATTTTGTGAATTGGAAGGGTTTTCGTTATATGAATTATTTTTAGGCTGAGCTTAAGTTTAACGAATTATTTCGATATCATATATTGTAAGACATTGTATATACGCAATCACAAATACATTTAAAGAAACAAATAATCGGCCACTTGTGTCAATAAAAAGCCAGGTGTTAAATAATTAATCACACCACTTGAAAAAATCAAAATCAACACGATAAATCCGCTAATTAATTATTTCATGCATTGATAACGATAATCAAAATGGGATGGGCCAAATTAAAGTCAACAAAAGTTTTAAATTTTACATTTTAAATATTTATTTTGTATTTTTTACGGATTAATCTGGGCATGATGCTATATGTATATTATCTGTCATTAAAATTTATACAATTTTAGCTGTCCATTTCCAGCATACAATATTTTTCTTATTTTCATCGACTAGATTGAATGTTAGCTCGGGGCTAAACATTGTTGGTGATGATTTGTCAACTTCTTGTCTCAATTCATATAGGACTTCGGTTCCAGCTACTAATGGGCATTTAACATCATTTAAAATCCAGTCACAACCTATTTTAACCGCATCGGGCATTGTATAGTCGACTGAGATTAAACCAAGCTTAGCAATAACAGTTGGTTGAAATGTTAGAATATCATGGGCTATGGGGGAAAATATTATTCATGCATTATGGAAATTATCAATTACTAAGACTATATATTATAAATTATATACTTACGAACTGTGAAACGTAAATGGGTAATTCCTACTTCGCCACGGCGTAATTCACATGGTGCGGCATCACATCCAAGGATATTTACTTCAGATGGGAAATTACTGGTTGAACCGCAGTTTTTTACATTGGCCGTACCATATACAAACGATGGTATTAATGCGATCAAAAATAGAGCTCGGTACATGGTTACTAGTTTTTGGTGAATTATGGTTGCTAGTAGCTAGTCTAAAGTTGACTAATACTTTACTTTGGCTTTCATTTGTATTTTATAGTAAATTTTTGAAGGTCGTGATATCATTTTATATTTCACTGGAGGGTAAAAAATCGTTAGTTTTTAATAAACACCTGCAAAGTTTTAATCTAACGATTTATAATTGATAAACGCGGTAAACATATGTTGATAATTAAGATATTTAGTTTAAAAAGTCGCAAGACTTTGCTGAACACCTGCAAAGTTATAATCTATACTAATTTATGAGTGATAAATATCCATTTATACATTTTTTTTATGATGGCTCAATTTTCTTTATAGAGCACTTGCACTTCTATTAACGCTGCTCCCACTTTTGTTGCCCCATCGCTATATTATGCCCTATTTTAGGCGTGTAATGTTGAAACTCATCTCTTGACATCACGAAGTATACATAAAAATTTAAAGAGGTTTCTAGAATAGAAGCTTTTATTCTGGCTTAGAACAATTGTGGATCTGATTTTTGTTTGTTCGCAATAGCTAAGCAATATATTAAGTTTTATTTTATGCCTTCGAAATCTAGCTCGGATAAAAGTAAAATTTTTAAGAACAAATGATGCCACTTTGACAGTTTTAAGGCTCGAATTATGGCGGATTATGAATTTAAAATTATTTAAATATTATTTACGGCCGATTAGTGAACGAAAAGTTAGTAATTTTTGCTTTGCAGGGTTAACTTTAATGTTCTGACTATGGTATAAACTTCACCGGACCGTTCCTTTTTGTAGACGATTTGCATAGATATAGTTTTACTTCAAATGCGGCTAAATGAATTAGCGACTCAGCCAACAATGTAAAATTACGTGTAAAAAGATGTTGCAAATTCAAAAAACGAACCGGTACAAAAATACACTTTAGAAAATTTGTACTATCCAACTCAGATTGAAATTACTTGCAGCCGTCTCACTGTATTGTCGCCATACCATATCAAAGTATGTTTTTTGCAAATTTCAAAGGATGTTGACGGCATTTAGTTCAAACGCGGAAAAATAAAATTGTTTTACTGTCCACCGTCACTGCTCGACAACATTTTACATGTTCATTCAAGTTATGAGACACAAGTTAAAATTGTAGTGCTCTCTTTTTGCCTCTCGGTTTCTTCCAACACGTAGGAACACCCTAGCTCTCCAAATTATTTAAGGTACGGCCAATTTTCTAACCCAGAAAAAATTTGCTGCTTCTCTAAGAGTTAACACAATCGATAGCAAATTAAAATTGAACATTACTCTATGTCCTCTCTACACTAAGTACTTCTTAGAATTAAAAGTAATATTATTTATGACCAACATTTTATCAACATTGTATCAGAGAAAAATGCACTTAATGATTAGTCCCGATTTTGCCGTCAGTAAACCTTGTTAAATTTCTTTAGAGTATAGTCACAGTCATAGGTCAGTCACTCCAAAGATGAAAGCAAGTCTTACAATTATTAACTTGAAACAAGTTGTCACTATTCATTATGAACTCAACTAACTAAATTAAGGATTAAATTAAAAAAAAAGTTTGGACATGAAACCTGTCGATATCCTGATGCACCTGTCGATATCCAATAACGATTCTTATTATTTTTCGTTAAACTTTCTTCCTTTTTTATCTTCTTACGTTTTACTAAATGTAAGTTTTTTGGAGGCGAAGCCCTCTTAAAACCTGTTTTAAAAGAATTGTCTTTTTCAGACGATGAGCCATTAGGTTTTACATAAAAAAACCGTCATTTATTATTAAAGATTTAGTTTAGATAATGATAATATGTTATTGCATCAGGCATACTTACAACATCTCTTCAAATGTATGTTGAAACACGATTGAAATTCGTTAGCATATAGATTAAACTTTCACATCTAATATTAGACTTTTTATTTTTTTTTTAATCAAATTAAAGAAAAAACCGATTATGGTTTACAAGTAATTATCATCGCGTTATCAGCTAAAAATTGCTATAAAAACGAAAAAATTGCCTACTTTATTTTATTACAATTGTAACCTCAGTAAAAGTAATACATAAATTAAGAATAATGTTCCGAACACTTTTATTAATTGCATTAGTACCTGCCTGCGTCTATGGCACACTTAATGTTCTCAATTGTGGATCAAACCATAATTTTCCCTCCGAAGTCATAATCAAAGGTTGTGATGCGGCACCATGCGAATTACGTCGTGGAGATGTAGGAGTCACACACATTCGGTTCAAAGTTGGTAAGTAGGATAATTGTATATTGTCATATATAGTACCTGATTATAACACATCGTTTTATATTCTCCAGATCGAAATATCACTACATTCCATCCAACAGTTAAGGCAGGATTAGGCCCAATTTCGATGGATTATGTATTACCCGATGCTATTAAACATGGATGCAACTGGATTTTAAATGAATTGACGTGTCCAATAGTCGCTGGAACCGAGATATTATATGAGTTGAGACAAGAAGTTGATCCAGCTTCACCAACCCTATTTAGTCCAACACTTACATTTAATCTAGTAGATGAAAATAAAGTTAACATAGTTTGCTGGAAGTGGACTGCAAATATTGTTTAAGAGAGATGATCTAATTTTTTATTGTATTCAATAAAGAAAATAAACGAATATTAAATAAAACTGCTTTTAATAATGTGGCCAGAATAAGAAATTGAAAATATGTCACTTGAAAAAAAAAAATTATATTCTAACTCGTATTTATAACTGAGTTTTGATAACCCAACTAATTGGTTCAGATAATAGACAAAATAATCGACGACCCATCGTCCGACACAATACAAATATATTGACGTGTAATAGTATTGTAAATGAACGGTCTATACCGATAAATACAAGCGTGTGGTATCACCACTTGATTCACAATCACACATCCGTAATTAATAGTCATGTCTTATACTCAAGTATAATCTGAGATGGTAGATAGGTCGCACACCTGCAACTTGTATACTGAACACCTGTGTGATCTAATTTAATGTTTAATACGATTTTGTTATCTTCATGCCAGCAAACATGAATAGAGCACATTGATTATAATGAGTGACAATAAAATACGAAGACTGATTACATTCCAAATACTTCGATCTTATTTTTGAGCTAGACCTTGAAAATGGCGGGATATAATTTGATTTGATTTGGAATGTACGGCTAAGCATTAAGCAGGATATCCCGAAAAATGCCGAGTACATCATACACCCGTTTTTTTTACATATACTTGGCAGGATAAGACGGGTTAGTTAGATATATTATTGAGATCGACGTGGTTACATACATC